>JAZDUA010000042.1:5325000-5696509 GCA_038098605.1 Gryllus longicercus
AAGAAAATAATAAGTCTTATTTTATCTCTCTCCCATACATGTCGCCAACAACGAATTTCACGAAATCACTTTTCAAATATTCATCTCTGCATTGTATGGCAACGCCGCATTCAATTGTAATATCATAATAAGCATAATAAGTATCATAATAAAAATTCGTAAAAAATTATGATACTATTTTTTTTCAATTTTTTAATTAATATGACATTTAAATCGTATTTTTTAGGACAGAAAACCTAATTAGGCTAATTTTAATTAAGGTTTGCGGGTTGTTTGAAAGAAAATATACCAATACATTGAGAATACACATTGTAGAATGGAATAAAAATCGAATAAATGTTGAGAATATTGCCTTTTTCCTTAAATCAGGGATTTTATCGCTATGAGACCTGACCCTTACAAGCGTCCTTTACGTTACCCGACAACAAAATTATATTTAAAAAATTGTGTCAATTTTTAAAAAAAATAGAAAATGTCTCAGGGGCTTCATATAAAGTATCCCCCAAAATTAAAAATCGAATTCAAATTCATGGGACCATGACATCAACCAGAACTGTGGGGAAATATCAATTCTGGTGAAAATCATGCTCACTGTTTGAATGAATTACTCATGAAAATCATGTTTAGCTGCTGGCGCTGTTTACAGACAACACTCAGACGGACGGACGGACGGACAGGCAGAAAATCGGGATGATGTTTTGCCGTCAATCAATTTTTTTGGTATCAAGGACCCTCAAAAATAGCTTCTAACTGCATAACGTATTAGAGGAAGTAATTTTTTATATACAGAGACAACATTTATCCACCAGAGTTGCGCATGCAGTAGCGAGAAATTAAAACGATAGACCCAACTGTACATGAATGAAAGAAATTAAACAAAAATTGAAAGATAATAAATTACAAGACGTAGATTGTGGTGATAAAAAAAGTGGAAGAAACATTGAAATGTAGTTTTGATTTATGGACATTTGGGGAATGTACGTCTTACATCGTACATAGAAAACCTGTTAATACATTATTCGTTTTCCCTTGTTTTTCTCTTTCTCCGTCACTCTGATGCATCTTTTCATTTTTCTTCACCTCTCTGCCTCTCTCTTTCGTTTTATCTGTTTTTATTGGCATCTGTTGCTAGATCCCTAACGTTTGATCTCCTGGCTTTTGTTTTGACATCGCAACAGCTTCGTTTTGATGATTTCTGTGCTACTGAGAGGTTGGTCCGGACATAAATATTATTCCGCAGATCTTTATATTTCACTGGACTCAGGTTATGCCTGGAAAATTGTATCTGTGTTTTGACGTTCCTTCATTTGGGAAGACTCCTTGTAACCGATTTTTATTCGGCTTATGTGTTCATTTGTTTGTAGTAGTTTCGTGTTGCTAAAAAGTGCGCTCCGTAAAGAAATTTAAAGCGAGAAGACCTACTGCAGAATCGTCTGGTTCCATATCTTTCAGCAACCTTTCTGGCTTTCGAAAACAATTTTTTTTCTGGGGAGGGAGATTTGGTTTTAAAATAAACGAAGAATTTTATAAGGTCAGATTCGCAGCGTTGTTACAGTAAAAGTCACAGTTTTCTGATTGTAATTTTGGCCGGCTGCTCTGATCGGTGGTTTGTGGTCGTGGTTTGTCCTATCAACACCAGGCGAATGCCAGAGCAGTACCCTAACAAATGGGCCACGGATCCCGAGTGATCTTTCCTTTCTTTTCCATGTATTATCCTCTCCACTTACACTGACATGCACTTTACTAACATACTTGTCGGGAGACCTGTCGTCAGCTTAGGACTTGTCCTAACTGAGGAGGTGCCTCACTAGTTGGAGATACCTGGTTGGGGAAAACCACGCCAGCCGACGTGCAGGTCGGCGCCGGATCCCGTCATCCAACGGCAAATGATTACCGCCACCACCACCTGCACTACACTTACGGAAAAAGTCTCGTTGATGACCACGTAATCACTAATTAATCAATAAACAGATTTTAATTTTCTAATGAAAAGAACAGCGAAATTGGAAGGGTGAGGAGGTATATATGTATGTTCTTAGCGCGACAGCCCGTAAAAGGGCTGAGGCCTACCGGCGAAGTCTCTGTCTTGCGGCCATGGGTTAAGGGGGTACGTGTGGTTAGCACGTAATGCGCGTAGACATCCCGACGCCGTATTCCGAGAAGAGAATTTTCTCATCGTCACGCAGCAACATATACTGGGACATTGCAAGGAAAACGCACACTATTGTCTTGCATCAAGGGGAATCGAACCCGGGGTTGCATAGAGGAATGTGAGCACGCTGACCAAGATAGGCGGTTAGGATAAAGAGACAAATTTCTAGATCTCAGAAGACGAAGGCGCGTTGTTCGTGGAGAAAGAAATTTGAAATGAAAGAAAGAAACGTATTTCAGGCTTTGTGGGATCAAATGTATTCATCACATATCGAAAGTCACGAATGACATAATCATGAACTCTATATCCAATACTGAAATAACCGCATTTATTGCAGGAATAATAGTTAATTTGAAATTTTAGCACAGCGATCGTTCATTATTATCTTTTAAATATCTCTTTTCAGAGAGGTTGCAATTATCAAACTATATTCAATAAATGGACGTATATCAAATCGCGAATTTTAAAATTATTCACCGACATATATATATATATGAAATTGCGCAACCAATTTTTTTTAGGAGGAGCTACAGTTTTAACATGCATCCTAACTGATGGTTCTTTAATTTTTGAACGTATTCAATTAAGGTACTGAATGAGTTTCGTTAAAAATCAGGAAAAGCTTTCTTTTTGTGAAAACATGACATTTGCTTCTGAGATGGTGTGTGTGTGTGTGAGAGAGAGAGAGAGAGAGAGAGAGAGAGAGAGAGAGAGAGAGAGAGAGAGAGAGAGAAAGACAGACAGAGAGAGAGAGAGAGAAAGAGAGAGTGAGAGTGAGAGAGAGAGAGATTGAACCCCGACGTACCCTCCATCTTTAGTTGCGCTCTTGTTAATTGTTTCTATCACTAATAATGTTGTTTGTTGATAATAATGTAAAGTGATAATAACGATTCTCAAAGAAATCGGTCAAAAGAAGCGGAAGAATCATCGGCTTCATGGGGAGGGGGAGGGTCTCAAACCCTACAACTCTCCCCACTCCACCCAGCTCCTTGAGCGCTCCGCTTTGACAATGTAGTAAATTCTTGTTTGAATATCTTTTTTTTACTTTTTTTTTCCTGCGACAGCGGTTGGTCACGTAACGGTCTAGATAGCTGTGGGTGCATCCCAACCCTGCTGGAATCCTCTGTTACATAAAGGCGCGCATTGTCCAACTCTTGCGTGCTAATTCGGGCCAGTGCTCGTCGTCGCCATGCGACAGGCGCGTCACGTGTCATACGCAGGCTCGCGGCACGAGTGACCTGACACTTGACGTAGAGCAGACCGACTCGGCGTTTTATTTTCCGCCTTCCACCGAAATATTTCCACACAACCGCGTAACGCCAGCTAAAGGTTTCTATTTCTCCTCCTTTCAAACGGAGGGTAACACTCTTACGAGAACATGATGCGACAATTTGATGGAATATTATTAGCAATACGTCGTAAGAGTAGTATTATTAGTAAATAAAAAGAGGCTGGTAATATTATTAGTAAATAAAAAGAGGCTGGTCGGCCAGGTGCATTTAAACATTAAACCTCTAAAAGTACGAGTATTTCGGAAGGTCTGGTCTTATATGACGAGAGCAATATAGCGAAGAGATTCATTATCTTCGCAAGCTAATTCTCCAATTTGAAGAGTCTGTGTGCAGATATTTCTCTTAGACGTTCGCAGCGTGTCACAACATAAGGTACGAAACAGGCGCAGGGATAGTGTGGGAGGTAGAGTGTACTAAACCGCCGTATTTTCGAAAGCATATTTTTGATTTAACCTTAAAATGGTTCTTACTCAGCACGAATAACATGGATCTTAATTGATTTATTAAATGTAACCAGCAATTCCTAGTTAGTTTAGTAAATAGTGAAACAAGAGAGTCAAACATATTTGATTCACAAGTAAAAACATTTAGTCCTGGAGATATTGATGGTATTGCGTATTTTCGAGAGTGTGAACAATTTGTTTTCTCTCATTTATCGATCATATTATGATACATGACCATTACGTAAACGAATCCAGGAAAATTTAAATGACACAAATGAGACATGTTTACAGCTTAAACGTTTCATTGTTTTAAATAGACTGTTATCAAGAACACCATTGCGATCAACGTTAAGTGGATTAGCAGGTAAATACAATCCAAAGAACTCAATGGAAGTGTTTTACTTCTCAAGATTAAAAAAAATCGTTGTTTATGTTGATAACAACAAAATGATAATCGATACTCTACGTCTACTTAGTTGTAAACGGTAAATTAAATACAGAACCAAAACTGCAATAAGCTATAAAATTTTCAAACGCCACAGAAAGTAATTGTGAATGATGGTGGAGATAATGCTGACGACTGGACTACACTGGACGCTTGGGGCGAGCGTGACTCGATATCATTTCAGGTCGGTGACAGTTGCAATGCTTTGAGCAAGTACTTCAACGTTCTTGCTATTCGTACACAATAACCACAGAGTTCACAAGAGGAAGAAAGTATACACACGTAATGGTGTACTTACGTACACTTTGGACAATAAAAGAAAATATGTTGCAAGAGGGCAGTACTATCCGATTGCTAGTAAAATAAAATATTCGCAGTAAGCAGTAGAAAGAACTTTCCATCGACAGGTACAAATAACGTTTAGCGCAAAATTCTGATGTCATTGTTCAGAGTGCACCACAAAATATATCTTCGGAAATACGTTTATTTCAATGCAAAATAGATGTTGAACATTTCCACAATCAATATTGGACAAATTGATTGAATAGGATCTATTTTATAAATATTGCGAAGTGGTCATTTGATGCAGAAGATATTAATTAATCGAGAAGATGCTAATGCAATAAATTATGAATTCCGTTATGAATTATGAGACTGGCTCTACTGCCTATCCAGGATTTTAACAGTATTATAAAGAAATAAATAACGCATGCTTTACATGCTTTCATAAACACGTATCACGAGCGGATGTTTGGGGGGCGAAAGGGAGGTTTGTCGTTCTCACGTATTTTTACTTTCGCGTAATTACTTTGTAAGAAGAGCAAGTTACGTCATCGTGCGCTGGAAAACGGCGAATTTTCGACAGAAAAACTCTTTTCGCCGGGTCCCGGTAATGAAAAATTGGATAAATCTCATTGCTATTTGTAGTAAATTACTTTCTCTAACACGTTGGGAAGACAGAATCCATGTTTTGTGGGTTCTTGATACCAAAAAAATTGATTGACTCAAAAATGTCTGTTTGTACGTCTGTCCGTTTGCGGTCAATGGTAGAAAACTGTTCAGCTGATTTTCCGAAAATTTGATATTCCCCGATCAGTTGTACGAACTCATGGCTTTAGAAGATTAAAACGGATATTTTGATTTTTGAGGATACTTTTACATTAAGCTTCAAAAACATTTTGAAAATGTTCTTAAAAATGGCTGCAATTTTTTTTATTAAATTTTTATCCTCGCATTGCGTAAAGGATGCTTAAGAGAATAATGAAGGTTACACGTTCGTTAAAATCCCCAATTTTTTCGAAAATTGCAGAACAATTTTTTGAGGCATCTTCACACAACTACAATATTGAAGATTGAGATTTTTTCCTTAATGAAATCTGTTTATTAAAGATATTACTTGAAATGAGATAATGTACAATTTTTCGAAAACATTAGAAGTTTTCCTGTAATTTTGCACGAAATGCAGATAATTTAAATTTTTTATACACTTTTTTTAACACACCTCCAATTGTTTTTGTTTTAATTTTCTCCTCGTAAGTATCCAGGGACAGTAAAAAATATGGTGGTAGTCCTCTTTTTGGCGAGCTCCGTTTTTTTTAATTGCAAAAAGTAAACATTTGATACCTACAAAATTCAGATAGAAATTTTTGTTTAAAAAACGTCCGTAGTAATAATTAAGATCTTTAACAAAGGTTCTGTATAAGTTTATGAAATAGTAGTTTTCGCATAATTTAAGCTTGAAATTACGCAGTTCATAAAAAACATTTGCTTAAAAGCCGCTCTAAATGTTTTCTTCAAATGTTTTCCATAGGTAGAAGAAGGAACCTTAAAAGAATGGCACGGGTCTCAATTTTGTTGAACTCTCTCTGTCATTGCGAAAATTGCAAATTTAGAAATAATGTAAGAAAGTATATGCTAATTCTCTTGAATATAAATGCAAAATATAATATTTGTTTGACACTTGAAGAAGAATGTGTATATATTTTTTTGATAACTATAATGAAATTGAATTTGATCGAATTTTAGACTGTGCGCCTTTAAGCGACGTGAAAAGCACCGACATCGCTCTGTGGAGGAACTCGCAGCGTTTCGTCGTCTTCAGCTGTAATCACCCAAATATTTGTGCCTTCGTGCGGCCCGAAGAGGAAACATACATTTATTCCTACGACCCGCAAGGAGGAGCTCCTCCTCTGAACCTCCATCTAGAGATATGTCTTTCAGTTAGATGAACGCGAGATTGGCCACGTCTCTTTGCTCATACATGTGTCATGTCACACTTTGGCAAATGCCAGGACATGTGCAGGGGCTGGCACAGTGTGTCTCCGTACTCTGTAAGCTGGCGGAATTTCGGGGTGTAGGGGCAAACCGAACTGATGGGTCTCTCTCGCCACTCTCTCTTCATTCGATCTCTCGCCTCTCTCTCTCTCTCTCTCTCTCTCTCTCTCTCTCTCTCTCTCTCTTTGTCTCTTTCTGTCTCTTTTTCTCACTCTTTTTCTCTCTCTCTTTCTCACTCTTTTTCTCTCTCTCTTTCTCTCTCTCTTTCTCTCTCTCTTTCTCTCTCTCTTTCTCCTTCCCTCTCTTTCTCATATCAGTTCGACGCACATAATCGTGTATTTTAATGTGCTGTATATTTCATTTAAAATAGTTCGTGTAATTAACCTCTTTGCTCCTCTTAAGAAACATGCAAGTGTCTTACCTCACGCATGGGTTGCTCTTTGACTCTCACTAGTAATAACGATCTGGCATTTACATTAAACGGCCGGGGAAAACCAGCGAAAACAAAGAGTGCATCCTCTTAAACACTGGGAAAATAATTAACAAGAAAGTTCGAGAGAACTTCAAATTCATTAGAGGGAAGATAAAAACATACGTGGCGGATGCAGAAAGTGATGATGATGATGATGATGATGATGATGATGATGGGCTATCATGCTCTATCGCCGATCGTGGGCGAAGAAGGCTTACACCTTTTTTGTTCTCTCCCAGTGTCGGCAACCACCGTAGTGGTTTGTCTTGTAACTCATTATGTGGGCGATAGAGGGTAATACGGAGGGATAAATAATGATAAGAGATGAACGATGAATAGAATGACGCTATGATAAACGAAGCGCCTTGAAAAATGCACTTATCACGACATTAAGAGCAAAAATATACATTTCTTCAACGAATTCGTATTTTGACTGTATTTTGTACCCATACACAAACGAGGCTGGCGGATGTAATGCAGAGAGTGGAAAACCATAAAAGATTAATAACTTTCTTTATAAACCATACAATTGAATGCAATAGTTTACTAATTTCTCCTATATGTTCGTATAATTGTGAATTTTTAATAGCATTTACATTATTACCTTGCTTTTAATATTCGGTAAAGTAAATTTTGGGACATAGTTTAATATTAATAAATTATTATATTAATTATATATAGTATATACGTACTTATATTATGTATATTGTTACTAATTATTCTTATATATTGTATAATAATAATAATAATAATTTATTACTGCAAATGAGTGTACGCACGGTAACAGTTATTCAAAAAAGCAGTACAAATATAAAAATGAGAACAAGCAATACAAAAAAATATTTAAAAAGATAAATAATACAAATAAACAAAAATAAAAAATTAAATAAAATAAAAACACAAATAGAAAAGTATACAAAATGTGTCCATCGCTATTCCGTACCCAACTCTCACTTCACTGCCCTGCATTGCATCTCCCATCGGTTACCAGTAATTTATTCATTATCGGAGAGTATATAGTGCATCGCGCTTTGTCCTCACTTTTGTTAGTCTTCTCTGCACATCAGTGTACTCTACACTTGCCCTCTTGAGAAATCTCGAAAACATAACTTGCGGGCTCCTGGGAAGGATGTCCAGTACTTCTGAAGGTAAATTGTTCCAGTCAACAATAGTCCAATTCACAAAGCTGAATTTTCCTAAATCTGTTTTTTGCTTTCTGCATTTTATTTTGTGTAAATAATCGCCCCTACTTCAGTGGCATGGCATTTCAAATCTTCCACTTACAGCTTTCCATGCTGCTTGCTTTGTGTGTGGCTTGAAGAAAGCACACAGTCGTGCTGCCTTTCTACGTGTAACTAATGATTTCTAATTGACTTTTTCCCCCTTGATTCTTTTCGCGAATTTAGCCCGTTTTATCTTAACTCAATTTAACGCTTTAATCTGACATTCCCTGCGAGTAACCCAGCGAGCTACTCCATATTTCATAATGGGACGAACCAAAGATAACCAAAGGTATGTAAGTCTGCATTTTCGTGTTAAGGTCCATTCACAGTGCAAACATAAACATAAGCATTGCGTTAACATAATAGTTAGGACTACAAGCGGACCCATTCACAATGCGTTTTCATAAGCATGAGACGTAAGACGTTAACTTAAAAACTTGCAAGCTTCAAGCTTCTGGGCTTATGCTTACGTAAGACAAGAAATGAACCAATCACAGAACGGTAACTCAAAACCGAGAATCGAAATTGGAGCGAAGTCGATAGAAGAATTACCGCCATATGGGATATAGACACAGTCGATATCTTTAACTCGATTCTCACATCCAACCAGAAAGTCTCACAGCCAATAGAAACTTATTTTGCTTGCGTTTTTGTTAGGCATTGTGAATACTTCAGTCTATCGGTTATGTTACTGTTTATGTCTATGCGCTATGCTTATTTTTACATTTGCATTGTGAATGGGCCTTTACAGTTAGCTTTCGTAATATGTGCGTAACAAATTGAAGAGCTTTCCAAGCCTTTTGAGAAGTAGTATATCTTGCGTAATCAGCCCAGCTGACAATTTTTTTTTTATCTCTCACGTTGTTAATACTCGCATTTACATTTCGGATATTTTTATATATTAATCATTTGTGAGAACAAGTGCTTCAAATTATTTCTGATGAAATTTCTCGGAAACTCAAGAGTTTTCTATGAAAATGACATCAAAATTGCTCTTTTTTGAGAAACGCTCAAACGACATTTTCTCAAAAGTGGCTCATATTTTTTTCAATTTAATCAAATTTGCATGTCTGGCCAGTTTTAATCTTCTGCGATATTCTGAAAGTCAGAATTCAGTTCAACAATTACAAGACCGAAAAACTGACAGAATGTGAAATAATGTCTTTTAGGCGTCGATAAGTTGCAGCTGGGTAGAGATTGGGGCAAAACAGAAAAACTAGCCCAGACTCAAGAGAATAGGAAGCTATTTGGAGCGAGAAAGTCTGTGCCATTTTGTAGCACCACTGTTTTTTTAATGTTTATGACACACCCGGACACACTGTCACGTGCCGTTGAACCTAAACAACGAGTGCCAAGCGGGAGCATAAACAGAGCGTTTTGGCAGCGATGAAGTTGCTGGGGATGTGTGCCCGAGTATTGAACCAGTGCGATTGACAAGGCACGCTCGGGCGTGCAGCCACCTGTTAACATTTGCCACTCGGAACGTTGCCTAAGACAAAGGGCGTTCTTCACCACTGGGGGCTTAGTACACACACCTCCGGCCACACCTCTGCCCACCGCGTATTTGCGAAGTGATTAGATGAAAACCACGAAATACCTCGGAAAGGAAGACTTTCTGCTCTTTCAATCGCCATCGGGCGTGTTTCCCGAGTGGCAGAACTTCGAAGAATGCTCCTAAAAAAATGCCAACACTGCTCCTTCCAGTTGTAATAACTGTTTTTGGTCCCATCGATACCATTTACCATATTATATTACATTTTGGTATAGGTAGGATTGTGGGATTAACACTCAGGTGGGAACATCTGCCTGACAAGCAGACACAATGATCATTGTTATCACTGGGAGCGCTGTGAATACGCCAATTGTCGTCAGCGATGCTTACTTGCCGAAGACTCATCCCCCTCCTCAAGTTAAATGGCATCCTGGCGCAGTACAGCCCTGAAGGGAACCGCGATATGTTTGTCGAAACGTCGGTCCCTCAGCGTTCGACGCATCGTCACGCGGCGATGGTGTAACGGTTAGCGTTTCGGACTGTTGTACCCAAGTTGGCGGGTTCAAACCCGATCGAAGCCGTGGATTTTTAAGGGCGAAAAAATCCTTCGTACGCCTTCCTTCGGAGGGGAAGTAAAGCTGGCTGTCCCATGTTAGTAGATTTACTTGCATGTAAAAGATCCTCAAGCCTAAATGACGCCTCTGAGCCAAATTCAATTCGCCTGTTTCTCGCCCAAGAAATACCTCCTTTCTCTGCTAGTTGGTGAAAGGAGCGTATCGAAATTTGCGTGGTCGGACGGAAGAGCAGGCCTAATGGCCTGAGTCTCGCCACGTAAAATAAGGCATTAATTCAATTCAATTCAATTCGTCGCCCGGACAGCCCCAGATCACCCTCCTCAAGGGCTTCTGTGCACTTACAATCTCCATGGAGAGAGGGTCGTCGCAGGTGTAGCGTGCGACCTTTTCATCTAAACTATTCTTTTTTGAAACTAGCGAAGACTCACAGATCGTTGTTTCCACAGTTATGTGTTCTGACGTCAACTTTCAATCAGATGTTCCATTCGATGCATGATTTAAAATCTGCTTTTGAAGCAGATTTTTTATACAATTGCATTGTATTTTGAAAAAAATGTCTGTCGAAAGTTTTGTGGATTTTCATGTTAATTACTTAAAAGATGTTGATTGTGATTACGTACAGATAATCCAGTAATGATTATGCAAAAAAGTAAGAAAACTTCATTGTAGTACTTTCCATTTTTTGTGGAAGTTATTAAAACGTACAATACAATTTTTGAAAAGTCTTTTATAATTAGACAATTTATGAAAAAATGTATGTTCTGAAGTCGGTGATTAAAAGGTGAGTTATGCTTTTAGTAATGTCCGCCTATGAGGCAGATTTCTCCTGAAAAATCATATTCCCACCAGAGGGTTAAACAAATTCAAATTCATGTATACAAATTCACTGTTGTAGTAAAAAAATATGAAATGTGATTTTAAAGAAATGCGAAGTAAAATGTCAAGTACAGAAAATAATGTAGGATAATGTTTATAACATGAATAGAATATGAAAGGAAGAAAAAAGTTGAGCATGTGAACGTATGTATTTATATGCGTGGCGGTAATGTAGTATTACGGGACAAACGTATACATTTTTTGTAAAGATGGTGTGATGATCATACAATTGTAAGTATAAAATTTATTTGGATAACATGTAAATTGGTCTTAAAAATCCGTAAAGGATATCTAATAAATAAGTAAATACTGCTTGTTGGTGGGCTTCAGTGGCATAGACTCCATGAGCATCGTCGACGTACGGGAGACGCAGGTTGTGGATTCAAGCATAAGGAACAACAATTTTCACCAGGCCGTTGAGGCGTGGTTAGCTTCTCGTGTCAAAATCATCAACTCACTCAGAATCATTCATCTCGTATTGACATTTATTTCTCATGATCATCCCACCCCTTCATTCAGCAGAAAACAACGGCAAGTTTGTACTGTGGTTTCCTGCGTGCAGCTGCGTCCAGAGAAAACGAAAGCCCAGCGCACTAGGTCCATGGGGGCTACTTAATTCGCACAAAAGTTAACCCTCACACCCCGATACATATATAGAATTCGTCACTCCATGCAATAGAAACTACTTATAGCGGTTAATTTGAGTTAAAAGCAAATACATTTTGTATGTTTTGAACGAAGGAAGTTTCTGGCCCTGAGGCAACCCCCTTTCATTCAGCAGCTCCTGCCTCCCTGATCGAGGGGAGAACATTATGGCACAAATCCTCCTCCCTTTCACGTTTCTATTTAGTGAATATTTTATAAATTTAATTGGATTATTAAATGTTATTGCAAATATAGTAAAGAGTATTCTTTCGACACTTTATTTTTTTAAGAAATTAAAATTATGCCTCTTTATCTTGAATGATAAAATTAAAAATATGACAAAATCTAGTTAAATTGTAGTATTATTCTGAAACTAATCCAAAACATCCCACAAATTTATGAATAATTAGAAAGTCTATTGCACATTGTGTAGTCTTACCTCAGTAACATATTTTAGGATAAGAACGTATTTAGATTAGAACATTTTTGAATTAATGGATCACTTTATTCCGGAAATCGATTGGGCGTCACATTAATGTTGGCATTCGAGAAATTCCTAATGAGGTTGGGTGCATGGCGCTCCTCCACTTATTGATTGATTGATAAGTTGTTTCCGGGCACATAAATTGTTATGGTCATTAGTTAATTAGTTTAATGCATGTTTTATCCCGGGAGATTGTGGTGATTCCTTTCCCGCTGAATGGGAAGATCCAGCGGTAACCTACACATCGGCTTGCATGGTATTTCCCCAATCAGGTATCTCCCCTCAGCAGGCACTACCTCTTCCAGGGCAAGTTCTAAGCTTCCGACAGATGGTAGTGTAGTGCATGTTTGTGTACGTATATGAAAGGGGCGAGGATAAGGCAAGGAAGAGGTAGGAAAGGCCGCGCGAGGTCCGTGGCCCGTTTGTTAGGGTACTGCTCCGGCATTCGCCTGGTGTTGATCGGAGAAACCGCGAAAAACTACCGATCAGAGCAGTCCACCGCTAGAATTCTCCTCCAAACAGTGGCTTACTTTGATCTGGCTATCTAACTAGTGGGCAAAATCCGCCTCCATCGGGACTCGAACCTAGGACCTCCGTGTCAGAGTCAGAAGCAACGCTGGCTCTCAGATAGACTCAGCTAGTCCCCCAAACGCGTCCAGGAAATCAGGGGCCCGCGGGCAGCCCTCTGTACTCCTCTGCGAAAAAGGCCCCGGAGCCCCGACAGGTAGCCCGCTGCCTGCACCGCGAATGCGCGCGTTGACGGACGCAGCCTCGGCTTATTCCGGCGCGCTGCGTTCGCGACAGGGTGCGTGCGCGCGCGGAGCGCGGCAGGTGGCGATGGCCCCGCGCCAAGGGTCAAACCCCTCCCTTGCCCCGACCCCGCCGCGTTATATATGCACCCGTCGACGGGAGGTGCCAGCTACGCTAGGTCGACTCTGGTTTCCGCAGGAATCCTAACTGCCCCCTTCCTCCTCGGGTTTTTAATAGGCTCTAACGGAAGACAGCAAAGGAAAAGAAAAGGAAAGGAAAAGCAAAGGAAAGGGATGAAAATGAACTTCGGGGTGTTTCAGCAAGGGATCGTGAAATAATAAGAAAAATAAATTATTATTTATCAATAGCAATAATAATAATAACAATAATAATAACAATAATAATAATGAGAATGGGGCCGATCAGATGGCCGAGATCGCTAAGGCAGTAGTGCCGGAGTGGTTTCGGACCGGAAGATCGCGGGTTCGAGTCCCGCCTCGGGCATGGATTGTGTACTTGTGTATGTCTGTATGTGTTGTCCTTTCACCCCCATTATCATCATATCATCATTTCATCTTCCATACCCCAGGGCTAACAACCGTGGGGGATAAAAATCGGATCCAGCTAAAATGCTGGTCCCCCCTAAAAATTGTCGCAAGCACCTGCCACCGTGATAATAAATAAAAAACTGAGCCACGGTAAATGCGTGGTCCTAGTTGGCCGATTAACGAAAAAAAAATGAGAATGGGAAGTGCGAAAGAGCGCCTTATTGTGAAAAGTCCATATTTTGTGAAAAGTATTGTAGAGGCATCGCAGTCACGGAATTCGCTCGTTAGGAAGCTTTTAGTCACCTGGAATAGATTTTATATTTATCCCACTCCTAAGATCTTTAGTCATGTTTTAGACTTTAATAATAATAATAATAATAATAATAATAATAATAATAATAATAATAATAATAATAATAATAATAACGGCAAAATATTACAGACTCGATTTATAACGGATATCTGACCCTACTTTTTATAGGCTGCTCAGAACAGAGTGAATGAGAAAGTTCGACAACTTTTTACATCAAATGTAGGTTCATGTACTATTGATTCGGAAAGTCAAATGCCAATGATATAATATTTTTGTTTCATCTTTGACCATCCGCGAGGCCAGAATTTCCATCACGAGAGAACAAAACAGAAAGTATAATTATTTTTTATAAAGAAGAAGGGAAGTAAAATTACAATGATTGCAATATTTAGATTAATAATCATTCCTTACAAATTTAAAACTTAAATAAATAAATAAAAATATAAAATAAAAAACTTAAAGATATTATTATGATCGTTCTTACAGTCTCGTCTTTAATTAAAATAGAAATGGCATCTAACATCGTATTTCTTTCACCAGTTCACTCCTTAATTTAGGCTGACAAGTAAATCAAAATTTCAATCTATAATTAATTTTTTTCTACTCGGAGTACCTAAGTATTTAACTCCACACTTATAAATAAATTTGAATTTGACACCTAATTCAAATATAAATAATTACGTAACAAATTGCCAAAAAAAATTAATTTGACAGTATATCACTAATTTCCATGAATTATTTAGTTTGTTTTGCTTTGTTGAGTTAATCTATTACAAAAATTGACACCAAAATATAATTTAGGCACTGTTATTGAAGCTTGAACCACCTGTATAGTGGTCGGTAGGAACGAAATGGATTTCATCTGTTCCTAATTTTAAAGTTGAAACTGTTATTGAAAAGAAAACGACGTACAGGACGATAACTGTATACGCTGCTTTTCAATTTTGTTTACGAAAAACGCATTTTTAGAGCTTGATATCTACACCAACCCGCTAAATAAATATTTTCTCAATAAAGAAAAACACCTATTCAACAAAAATGTATCTGACTGACTAATCTGATCATATATTTCCAAATTTTCAAAACGCTATTTTCTAGAGAAAAATTAAATTTCCCTTTAAATACGCGCATGATTATACTGAACAAATAACAAATAACGTGTCCGTTCAGTCGCTATTTGTTGGGGCCGTATTCACACGTTAGAAAAACGGTAGCTTTATTTAGATTGGACACAATGAATATTCTTTTTTTCTTTTAAGCGATCAAGAAGATTCGTCTCGGCGAGATAGTTCCCGTAATCCCTAAACTACATCAGCAAACGCATGACGAAACCGTGGTTATGGTGGTGGTTACCTGCCAGAAACAAAAGACCGGCTCGCTCACAGTTCGCTGAGCGCATACTCCATCCCGCCGGAGACACGCGAACCCATAATTCTAAACTCTTTGCCGCTACACCACACAGCGTGTGGCGCCCCGAGTCACGCAGCTGCACGCGCACGCGAAATCGCGCCGGCCACACATCGATCCCGGGACCCCCTTCGTGCACGGCCACTGCACTTTGCCTCAAAGAGTCCGAAATCGATTAGCAACGCAGGTGCGCTGTGAAGAGACGGGTGTTCCCCGCGGTGTGGACCCATCCGTTTGGGAGAGATAGCTCAGGGTATCACGTGATGTCATAGGAGCGCATCTGACCGGGAGGTCCTAGCTTCGAGTCCCGACGGTGGCACGATTTTCGACATGAGCTAGACAGCTGGGTCAAAGTCAGCCACTGTCTGGAGGAGATTTCTGGAGGCCAACTGCTCTGATCGGTGATGAGTTTTCACATGTCTCCCCGATCAACACCAGGCGAATGCCGGAGTAGTACCCTAACAAACGGGTCACGCACCGCGCGCGATCTTTCCTTCCTCTTCCTTGCCCTATCCTCACCCACACTACACTAACACGCACTACACTACCTCACATGCCGGGAGCCCGGTCGGGAGCTTAGAGCTCGTCTCGGCGGGAGGGATGGCCACTGGCGGAGATACTACGAGAGGCGACATCACACAAACCCACGAGAACTAGCTCGGCATCGGATCGCACGTTCCAGGGGGAAGGAACGCCGCCACACACCGCGATATGATATATGTTACTCCTATGAGACTAATGAGCGCAGGAGTTGACCCGTGAGGAAACAAAATAATCATGTACTGATGCTTATACTCTACATAAATGACTTCTTCCTACCAGCCTCCGATGACTCGGATCCATGTGAGTCGTTTTTGTTTCGGATCATGATTGTGGAGCTAGTACACCAAAACAGCGTAAGATAGCAGCACAAGCTAGTGGTGCTGATACGAAACTTTATCAATCAGTGTTACCACAACTGCCATTGCCCTCGTAGTGAAAACTCTTAGCTTTCAGTCGCAACCATACTAGATTGTGGACCATTGACTTGTTATTTCCAACTATTAATAAGCGTTAGCCGTTTTTCCGATAACGAATTGAAGAATAGATATTTGGCTCATCTCCGTTCTGAACACCAAATATTCGTCCCCACACATTTACTTGTCATTGATGATTTCGGGAGATACTAAATTTTCTGAATACACGCCCACGAATATTCGTTTTTTTATCTCCCTGACACTTGTCAGACACGCTGAATCTTTGCCCATGACTTCCCGTTTTTGTTATCATCAAGTAACTCGTCAGGTATGTTGAGTCCACGATCACAAATGAATCATGAAGACAATGCGCCCACAAACGATTCATGCGCGAATTTGACATTAGAAGCATAATTCCGAGATACAGAGTACATTTCGGCTGGTGTTGGGATACAAAAATGCCATCGAAATTTTCTATTGATGTAGTTAACGTGTGAAAGGATCTACTCTTTCTCGCTGAGAGGTTGATAGGATTGATATTTGTAACATATTGAACCATTTTCCTGATGACAAACTGATGATCATCTTTAAGTATCACAGTAAGGTATTTTGTACATTTGACACTTATGATTTTATTTTAATAAACTGATATCTGATGAAGTGCATGGATATTTTATTTAATGGGGTATACTTTTCTCATATTTTTTATCTTCTATTTATCACGATGTTCAAGTAAATGTTTTACAAACAGTAATAATATAGAGACAAACGAATTGCAGGAACCTGTTCAAAACACTGCGGCCTTTAAGTTTGAAAAATATAATTGCGAGCGAAAGGTATTAGAAAGCTTCATGAAAAAAAGGGAGGGAAAGAGGGGAAAAGGGAAAAGTAGAAAGAAACAGAGACAATGAAAGAATTGAACACGTTTTATTGGGTAATTCTTAATCTGCAATGTGATAATCTTAACGCCCAACATTAATAAGCATGTTATCTCTAACATTTCAATAAAAAATTATTAAAATCGAAAGATCGATTTGGAAACGTATGCATTAACTAATGGTAAAAGTATATTAAAACTTTCATTTGCCTATGATACTTCTAAAAAGAGCAGGCATTATGGTCTCTTAGATTGACAGATTCAGTGTGCCATACCATTTTATGATAACATTGCGATGTTTCCTAGGTTTTTATTTTCGTTCAAAACAAGGCCGGGTCGCAGTTCAGGCTTGATTTATTTTCAGCCAATATCTTTTTCCAATGTTATCTTATGACAGCTGCACTGCTTTTCGCATGTGTGATCTAACAACCAAGTAGCCGCTGAATTTATTTCACTTCCGCCTTAACATCTGATGCGACCAAACCCGGTAGTGTTGCAAAATTCGATTTGAATTTTACTTTTAAAGTGCTGTACATAAAGTTGAGGAATTGGTATTTTCGAAGGAATATATAGCAACATGATTTTGTAAAGATACGAGTGTACGTAAGACTATGAAAATAGTGTGTAAAAAGTGTTTATTCCCTTTCTTTTGCAATCTCCAAAATATTTAGGTCAATATATTTTTCTTGCAATAAGACATTAGATATAAACTATTTTTAGGACATGATAACCTCCAAAAAGAGTGATGTTCAATAACAGACATTATCACTCATTACGTATTCTTTTATTAATTTACGATTACAGAGACATGTCTTGTGTTAATTATTCTTAGCTCTTGCAAAATGCGATCATTGCATTGTAGTATCATTAAACGTTCAAATTTCACGAAATTCTAAAAGGTGATTTTGGATATTTTTTTCTGCTCGAGCACTTATAGCTAATATGACTGCATCTCGGTAGTCTCTAATCCACATACGGGTTCTAAGACTGTGGATTTCTCGTAACACTTGCCGGTCGAAAACAAATTACACTCGAACAATATAGCACATATAGTAAATATTGGGTTGATTTTCGCTGCTTCTGTATTTGAAATTTGTTCTAAAATTATTTAAAAATTGGAACTCCAAGACGGATATTCTGTGAAGGATATAAACATAACACGCCAAACAAAAATTGCTGTTAAAACGGTGTTTTTTTTTTATTAATTTCAGATTATATCCCTAAATAATGTGTGACGACAGTTGATTACTTTTATTCCAACTTCCTTGTTAGTTGTGAAAAAAACTAGACAGTTTTAATTTTTTGTGACATCTGAGTAGAATACCTTCCAAAAATGTGACTAGGTTTTGCGAAAGCAAACGCGAATAAAAAAGGAGATTTTTTCCTGCGTAAAGACGTCTCTTGCGTACCACCGCACGTCCTTCCGCGTACCACTGAACCGTTTCTTTAGATAGACTTGGGCAACCGCGAAAACAACTGACAATCCATCCCCGGGCGCCGCGAGTAAGTTTTCGCCTCGGCCGAGGGGCGCTTCGAGAAAAATCCGCGGCCGACAGCGTCTGCGAGAGCGCGCCCTTCGTACGAGAATAACGCGAGAGCGCGCGCGCGCGCGAGCGTCAGTCAGGGTCGGTGACGCCACCACGGCCGCGCCGCGGACGCACCACCGCACCGCTTGGCAGCACCACTTCGTGCCACTTCGCACCACTTCGCGGCGCCTCATGCCCACACGCGACGGGTGCATATATGCGCACCGCACGCGCCGCCACTGAAGTTTAGTGATGAGACGACGGCAACGAAACGTCGATGTTACCAAACAACGCGAGGTAACTGACTTATCAGTAGTCGAGGGGTTACGAGTTAAGTAAGTCATTTTGCCGGCCTGTTATTACACGAGTTGTTCCACCGTGTATGTTACACTAATTATAAATCACATTTTCACAATACGAAATTACATTTATAAAAAAAATTCCTAAACAAATGTTAAAAATAATAAAAACGTTTTAAAAATCATTTGGAGAGCATGCACACTTTGCCCTACGCAATGTTCCCGTCAGTAGTCAAAGCTTCAACTATTGCTAACCAGAACCATAATTTAGCAGCCAGACTATACCCAAAAGAGGATATCGTACAATCTCGCGCTATATACGACCAGGAAACAATTACTGCAGTGTGGCATTCTCTTCGAAGTGTTAAAAGTCGGCGATAGCCAAAGTTTCTCAAAAATTCAAGTGAAAGGTCGCGAAAAGCGGCATCAGTGATACTTTTCACACCTAAAGGTGGAAATGATCTCAGTCGGCGACGCGCATTTCCCGCCATCGAAGCAGGCGCTGCAAACTATGAGAATATTCACGTACCGTACCTCGAGTAGACACGAAGCAGTAATAATGTAGAAACAAATTCTGTTGCCTTCTTTTTCGAAACAAAAAAATTCTTCAAAAATACACAATAAAATTAAAGAAAATTGATAGAATAAAAAATATTTTGTGAAAATTGCAAAATATGTAAAATATGCAATATAGTACTAAATATGTAAAAATATGTAATGAAAAAATTAGATATTGTGCAACGTCGGCGATGATTCTCCAAAATTACAATTTTGAGAACTGTAAGAAGAAAAACAATAAAATATCGCACCTCCAGTAGAAAAGTGACACAAGTGCGAATTTCTGATTTCTCAGAAATTGCCATTTTAAGTTTCGTAGTTCTGTAATACTCGTTATAGATTGTACCAAATATTCACCTTCTAGCGGACAGTAATTGAACTAATTCAAAATCAACTTGAGAATAGTAGCAGTACCTCTTGGTAACTTCTCGTCAGCTTTTAGCTGAAAAATGACGAATTCGCACTTGTGTCACTTTTCTATTGTAGGTGCGGTATGTAAGTACATAAAAATACGGTCGCTAATTATCATACTCGTTGTTTCACCGTGCGAGTTTCCATTTTTCGGTTTCGACAACAGTGCGTGACGACCACTTGCACCGAACGCGCCCTTGAATGCGATGCAGTTATCATTACGAGCTCGCATTGACAGGCGCACGCGGAAGTGGAATTGGGGAGCGGCGCTCGTCATCTGCGAGTAGCTCTCAAGGCCCGAACGGCCCGGCCCGGCAGATAGCAGCGCGCTCCAGATGACGTGTGTAACCGTTTAAAAGCAGACGTCTCCTGGGCAGTGAATGACCCCGGAAGAAAACAGGGAAAAATCTACATCCATTGTGTCTTGTGTGTATTACATAAAACACGTATCTGATTCAACACCGTTACTACTAAACAAACACATAGAACGACATTAATCTTCGGAAGGACAAACATTACGTAGAATTTCCTAGAGCGGTATCGTATGTACAGCGGTTCATTCGAATGTCCATCTGCTTTCTACCTAGGTTTCTGAACGGAATGACTAATGACTACCTGGAATATGAAATGATTAAGTGAAGGTTCGTGGAACTGTATCCTATTTTTGTTCCGCCTTGACAGGTATATGAATGTTGTCTTTCACCGTGTTACCCAGAGTGAAATTACACCAAGATATGAAGACGCCCCGTCCTACTCACAGTATTATAAATCGTCCATTGTATAATTCGTCAAGAGAGAACGTTAAAAGAAACGCATAGGAATGATCCAATGAGTGGGATTGCTTGATGCAAGGACCGACGAGAACTTGCTGTACAGAGAGAATAATTCCCCTGTCAAGGTACTGGTATTTTACTGTTTCATTTACATATTACATTAAAGTAGCTATAATTTTCATCTCGAGATTTTGAACGGAAGTACAGGTTTTCAAGAACATTTTATACTGAAAATGTGTTTTTCAACATTCATCTTTTCATTTGTCAACAACGCTAGCAGCCATTAGCACGATTGTTTCCAAATTAGTATACTGATATCGAAATGAGACTCATGGTGTCCTAAGAATTTGATCAAAAACGTTTAATTTTAAAGGGAGTAGGTTCATATCTTAATCGTCTGTCCTCCTAGAAGTCAGATTCATAATTACTGAACAAACGTTCGTCTACTCGGAAATTCATGCTATCGGCTTCGCGAGTGTTTTTGGGCTAAGAGGCTAAAGCTTAAAAGGATAAATGGAACACGTGTGGACGGTGCTGAGGTAACGGTGTAGGTTTAAAAACTTTAACGCGTAATTACTTATGCTACTTCGTTAAGTTAGCTACAAAGTTAGCAAAAGTGTGAAAAGTGTACGTAAAATGTTTCTTCAGAGCTGAAAGTATAAAAATAACTAAAAAAGAGACACACACTCGTTATATTGTACAAATATCAAGTAGTCAATTTAATACACAGAGAAAAATACTTGTTTGAAGCCAACAGATTCCTGTATGGTTACTGAAAAAGTGCCCAAGCAGGTATTCAGTTTGCTGTAACATCGTGATCGTGTTTTACATAACTGCACACTAAATTTACATAATCAGGAATCAGCTCAATCTAGTGTTTCCTTCTTTACATCCCCTACGTGCGTTTTTCATGTTTACTATGCTAATGTTGGTAATTAAAGATGTCTTTTCTTAGTGGACACAAACTTCGAAATTGTGCACTTTACGAATATCCTTGAAATGAAAAGCGGATACCAAGAACATCGAAATCTCCAAAAAATAAAGCAAAATTTACGAAAAGATCTTCATTCTATAGATTACGTTCTGAAGTACATGAATCGGAACCGCTGCGAATGCACAAATATCAGTTTTTACGTGTTTCGGAGGCAGTTTTTAAAAAGTTATTAAAATTTTTAAGTTAAGTCAGTAAAAGGTGTTGCGGCGTAAGGTTAGCTACGGACTGAATATTGGTATTGTGGTGTTTGGTATGGTGAGTATTGTTGGCAATGACGACTCATATAATTATTTCATTACGGACTGAATGTTTGCTTCTTGATGTTTTCGTAGCATAATATCAAATTCTACATTTTTTTGCTTTAAATCAGATTAAAGCACCTCTCAACGGAAATTTAGTATTAACAATAACACATTTAATAATAATGATAAATAATAATACCATTCTATCCCACCCTAATTGATATTGAAGGCTAACTACCTTGTCTTAACCCCGGGAGGCAGCGGAAAGTGTGATCTCCATAGATCCACACGTTAATCTCTCCAGGATAGAATGCAACTGGGCCTCGGAGAAATAAATGTGTAGCATGGTCAGTAGTGGCCCACACGCGAATAATAATAACAACATAATTACAGGATTTACGAATCGGTACGAATCGAGGAAAACTGTCATCTTCCCTTAACGGATGCGGTCTTCGAATTTATAACATATCGACAGATGTTAGCAGTGACAAGGTTTGACGTGTAAAAATCGCGTCACAGGAAAATGCGATTTGTCTGACGGTCGTACAGTAATTACAGTACGTACGTAAGTACAGAAATTGAACACTAATTGAAAATGAAATCGTACTCACTCCAGGTAGAGATCGCGTTTAATGAAGACAATATACATAAACACACTTATTCGATGTCTGGAAGAAACCTATACTTATGGACCGCAGTGCCCGTACAGATGAGATTTCAGTGAAGTCAATCTGCCTGTTGTAAGGACTTTTTGACCCTCAACTTGCATCGCCTTCCGCCTCCGCAGTTGCTGAAAAAACCTTCCCAAACGATTTCTTTCACACTTCTGAGGTAGGATGTTGAAATTGATGATCGGAATTAGATGAAAATGTCTCAATGGCACAATACACAGCGGGAACATCTGTGCTTTACTACGCCTGATTCCGGCCCAGATCCTTAAGAAGCAAGGCGCACTGGGGGCCTGCGCCGTCAGAGCTGCTATAAATGGGATTATTATTACTCTTATTGTTATTCCGCCGGCTGCGGAGGAGGAGCAGCCAGGCAGAGTGCGTGAAGGCGAGTGTGTGTAGCACGTGGAAAGATAAGAGCGCGCGCCAGCGAGCGCATTTGAGAAAAACAATGCGTCCTCCCCGCCGCCTCCGCGCGCAACGCCTCGCCGCCCGCGATAAGCATCCGCCCCACGCCCCCCGCCTCCCTCGCCCCACCCCACCACACACTCGCTGGCGACACGCACCCGCGCCCCTTGCGCCGCTCCTACCCGCCCCGCCCACACCGCACCTAGCCGCCTAGCTCCACGCTGCCCCGCTCCGCTCCGTTCCGCTCCACTACGCCCCGCCCATTCCCGCCCCGCCCCGCCCCGCCCCATCCAGCCCCGCCGCGCCGCGCTCCATGCCCCGCCCTCTTGTACCGCCCCTTTGCCCCGCCCCCTTACCTCACCCCCTTGTCTCGCCTTGCCCCGCCCCGCCCCGCTCCACCCTGCCTTGCCCCGCCCTGCCCTTCCCCGCCTCGCCTCCCCCTACCCTCTTTCCCCGCCCCCTTGCCCCGCCTTCTTGCCACACCTTTCCCCGCCCCGCCCCGCCCCGCCCCGCCAACCCCACCCCGCCTCGCCTTGCCCCTCCCCTTTGCCCCGCCCCCTTGTCCCGCCCCCTCGCCCAGCCAACTTGCCCCGCCCCCTTGATCCGCCCCCTTGCTCCGCCCCCTTGCCCCGCCCCCTTGCCCCGCCCCCTTGCCCCGCCCCCTTGCCCCGCCCCCTTGCCCCGCCCCCTCGTCCCGCCCCCTCGTCCCGCCCCCTCGCCCCGCCCCCTCGCCCCGCCCCCTCGCCCCGCCCCCTCGCCCCGCCCCCTCGCCCCGCCCCCTCGCCCCGCCCCCTCGCCCCGCCCCCTCGCCCCGCCCCCTCGCCCCGCCCCCTCGCCCCGCCCCCTCGCCCCGCCCCCTTGCCCCTCCCCCTTGCCCCGCCCCGCCCCGCCCCTCCTGGCCCCACCTGCTCCGCCTGGCCTTGCCTTGCTTTTACTTGCCCAGCCTTGCCCCGCTCCAGCTGACTCCGACAAGCTCGGCCCCGACCCGCTCTCACAACACCTACCCGCCTCGCTCCGCACCTACCCGCCACATCCCGCTCTGCTCTTCTCACTCCACTCCTCCCGGTTCACCCTTCCCGCCACGCCCCAAATCGCTCCGTCCCGCTCTGCCCCTCACTACCCGCTCGTTCCCACGTCTCGCCCCGTCCCCTCCATTCCACCAGACACCGATCTGTCCCTTCTCGCCCCACTCCGCCCTCTGCCTCGTTACCCGTCTCGTCCCGTCCTGTCCCGCTCCTCCTCGCCTCGCCCCTCACCTTCCTGCCTCCCTGTTCTGACCACTCGACCTTTCCCCATTTAATTTTCCCGTCTTGTCCACCCTTTCCTCCGAACCCTTCCCCCGCTCCTCACCAACCTCACTCTGCGCCATCCCTTCTTCCCCATCCCGCGCAGCGCCGCATCTATCTGTACGCAGTCCCGACTTGCCTAACTCCTCGCTTCCCCGCCTCGTCTCGCCCCTCACCTCTCCTCCCCTTCATCCAGTTTCTCCGCTCTGCACGGCACTGCACCGCCTCTGCATTGGAGGGCGTTTTATGTATCTACCTTACCATCTAATTGCAACTTGGCTCAGAGCTTCCCTCTCGAAATTCCCCGGTATGGGGTAATGCCATGAAGGCGCTTTTACATATTCAGGATATTACAGTTTAACACGTGCTGGGTTGGGTGTTTCGTGCTCAACCGTATGAGCACGGCGTCCAGAGAAGCCACACGTCAGGTGAGCGGAGACCCAGAGGTGCCGGTTGAGTCAGAGATTTGAGACGTTGAAGAGACTACAAATGTCACATTTCCAGATTTAATATCATTGCGCCCGCGCCGTATTTGAAGTCCTAGGACGTTCAACGAACAGTCGGCTGTTTATTTGTATTTTGAAGCTCAGGAGCCCATGGGTCTCATTCATGACAGAGGTGTAACAAGTGTTTTGGGTTCTAAATTCAAAAATACGAACAAGCACAGAGTGGGCGATGTATTTGGTTTACCGGAACAATTTTGTATGGGACTTTTTAAAGGGCCCCACACATTCAGTGTTACGTTGATTGCTTAATTGATTGTTTTATTCCACATTACTCTATTAAGTGTAGTACATGTTTTTATCCTAGGAGGTAGCAGTGTTCTTTACCCGCTGAGTTTCGGCGTCGAAATTCCTGTCGTTTTGCGAGAGATTTCCCCTTCACGTTTCTCTCCTGGTGCCCCGTGACATGGTCCGTGACAATCTTCAAGTTCCCGACATGGTTGGTAGTGTAAAACATGTGAGTCTAAGTTAAAGAAAAGGATGAGGACAGGAGAAAGAATGGGAAGAAAAGATCGCGCGCGGTTAACGACCCATTTGATAGAGTACTTCGGCATTCGCCTTGAGTAGATCGGAGAAACCACGGAAAACTAGCGACTGCTACGGCTTCTCGAATTCTCCTCATGAATTCGATCGTGCAAGTGTCGAAAGTCTTCCCCCGATGGGAAGACCTTGCATAGGAGCTAGGTTGCTAGCAGTTGAGGCGTCCGGAAGCACCAATCAATCAATCAATGAACCTACGACCTTCCGATCTAAGTCGCAGCAAGGGCAGGGGGCAATGTAGGTACAGATCTACCTCTGCCGGTCCGGCACTACGATCTACGACAAGCAACGAGCTACTACGCAACGAGCAGCAGTGAAGGGGACCCTTTCGAGGCAAGTGCCGCGAGGCGCGAGGCCGCTAGCTCGGCGTAGGAGCCCACACGGCGGCGGTCGTTGGCTCTGCACCGCACACGCGCGTGGGCCCTGCCGCCCGCCGCGGGCGAACGGCCACACGCTCCGAGAAGCGGTCCGGCCCGCCCCGGCCCAGGCGGCACGTGGAAGGCCCCCATCTACCTCCGCCACGCTCCGTCACAGCCGGCGTTGCCTCCGCCTCCACGGCTTCTGCCACCGTCTGCGTCCCCGTGTCCTCTTCAGGGCTCGTTCTTGTCTCCGTTCTCGATGACGACTCCGTCCCAGCTGACACCTCCGTTCCCGCCTCCGTCCCCGCCTCCGCCCCCGCCTCCGCCCCCGCCTCCGCCCCCGCCTCCGCCACCCCCTCCGCCCCCGCCTCCGCCCCCGCCTCCGTCCCCGCCTCCGCCCCCGCCTCCGCCCCCGCCTCCGCCCCCGCCTCCGTCCCCCCTCGCCTCTGTGCTCATTCCTGCCGCCCTCTTCGCCACCTGCGACCGTCCCCGCCTTTCCCGGCTCCGTTTCAATATCCGACCATGCCTCCGTCCCACCTCGCCTACTTCCAGACCTCTTCTCCATCACCGACCCCGCCTCGGTCCCCCAACTCTGCCTCCATCCCCGTCCCTCCTCCGTTCCCATCTACGCCACCGACACCTCCTCGTCGTCGCCTCCTCCCCGGCCCCTCTCTGACTTTGTAACAATCTTTCTCGACCCCGCCCCACCACCGGACTCCCGACACCCGACTCCGCTTCTCCGGATTCACCTCTTTTCTTACCATCTTTCTCCAACACTTCGGTCTCCGCCACCTCAGGCACCTCCTCCGCCACCGCCTCTCCTCCAACGATCTACCTCCGCCTCCTCCACCGGCTCAGCCGAGCCGTCGCTTTTGCTTCCGGCTACGCGTTATGTCGGCCTCAGAACCCTTCGCCTCCATTACCCACTCCGCCTACGCATACATCAAACCCTCCGCCCACGACTCCAAACTCTCCGCCTACTACACCAAGTACTCCCCCACCAAACCCTCCGCCAACGCATCCACCAAAATCTACGCCTACTCCACCAAACACTCCGTGTATTCCTCCAAACAGGCTTCCAACGTCACCAAACACTCTGCCTACTCCATCAAACACTCTGGCTACTCCATCAAACACTCTGCCTACTCCATCAAACACTCTGCCTACTCCATCAAACACTCTGCCTACTCCATCAAACACTCTGCCTACTCCATCAAACACTCTGCCTACTCCATCAAACACTCTGCCTACTCCATCAAACACTCTGCCTACTCCATCAAACACTCTGCCTACTCCATCAAACACTCTGCCTATCCTCTCTCCACTCTGCCTCCATCAAATCTTCCACCTACGCCTTCAACAAACCTTCCGCCTACTCCACCATACCCTCCAGCTACACCTCCATCGAACCCTCCAACCACACCTCCACCAAACCCACCGCCTACACATACACGAAAATATCCGCCTGCTCCACCAAACAGTTCGCCTACTCCTCCACCAAACCCTCCGTCTACACATACACCAAAATCTCCGCCTACACCACCAAACAGTTCGCCTACGTCTCCAACAAACCGTCTGCCTACTCCAGCAAACCCAATCTTGAACCTCCTCCTGCTGATCCGCCCACCATCTCTACATCCGCCACCGCACTGGTTCGCCGCGCCGCCGAGCGCGACTATCCGAACGCGCTGCCTCGCTCGCCACCCGCCGCGCCGCACGGGAGCTGGACTGGAGGAGTCACACGCGCGTGGGTGTGTGATTTTCATATTTCAATGCGCATCTTCTCTTCCCAGAGCATTATCCCTAACGGGATGTGGAATTGTCCTTGATCTCCATCTTCTTCTTCTTCAGTCTTTCCGCTGTAGAAATTTTTAGGGAACGTCATCGGTCACGTTCGCCAGCAATGGCTGCATTCCCGTTATCTATGTGTGTTGTGATCGATGTGGCGATGCTCGTTTCCAAACGTAATATATCCTTATTACTTCTTACATTACCATATTTTAACTTCACATTCTTGTCGAAGTACTAGAAAACTGGATTCGTCAGATTGGTTGGTTGGTTAGTGATTCCGGGCGCGTCCACCACCGAGGTCATTAGTCCCGTAAGTGTAGTGGATGTTTTTTTCATCGCGATGTGGCGGTGATCTCTCTCTCTCTCTCTCTCTCTCTCTCTGCTAGATGGCGAGATCCGGCGCCGACTGACCGTTGGCAAGTGGGGTTTCCCCAACCAGGTATCTTCCACCTGCGGGGCACCGCCACAGCCGAGACAAGCTCCGGTATCCCTACAAGTGTGTGCGTGTTCGTGAAGGTGAGGGGGCGAGGAGAGGACAAGGAAGAGGAAGGAAAAATCGCGCGCGTTCTGTGGCCCGTTTGTTAGGGCACTGCTCCGACATTCGCCTGGTGTGGTGTGGATCGGAAAAAAACATGGAAAACTGTCGATCAGAGCAGCCGGTCTCTAGATTTCTCCTCCAGACAGCGACTGAATTCGACCTAGCTAACAAGCTTGCCACTGTCGGCTCGAAAATCTTGCCAATGTCCGGACTCGAACGTAGGACTTCCCGCTCAGAGACACTACAGTGACGTCAGTTGATGCACTCAGCCACCTCTCCCGGTGTATTCATCGGAGAATTATTAAATAATGTATTAGATAATGTTATCGAATAGAGAAAGGGTCGGTATTTGCGTGCCAAGGCACAGCCACAAGGAGCAACATCCATCCCCGAGAATGAGTAGGGATATGGTGAGCTGGGGAGGGACGGGCAAGGTAGGTCGGGATCGGTGAGGGCGGGCGGGGCACTGTTAAAGAAAGTGGAGCGAACGCACGTAGAAAGAATTCACTCTTTTTCATGTCTTGTAGATATTGTGATTAATAATAACCCGCAATACGCCGGGTGCTTCAGCTAATTATCAAAGGTAATACCCCGAGTGCTTTGGAAATTGTCGCTAATTCGCGAAGCGAGGAGGGGATATATTTGAGAATTTCCAAAACACAAGTGGTATTTAATAGGACTATTCCACGAGAAAAATTGTGTCCAACAGAATTCCAAAATGCTTTCAAGGCTTTCGAATATTGTGACACGTTTTCTGTTATAATAGTGGCAAAAGGCCATTTCTAATCCCTTATGTATCACCTTTAAAATCTTATCCCTTCACCTTATCAGCTGATGATATAGACTTGTGGTTGCCAAACTTAAGAAGCTTGAGAGCAAATATCGTTTTCAATCCTACTGTGAGCTCACAAGTAACCAAGACAGAATATATGAAAACAATTGCACAAAATCTGTATGCAAGAAACATAAGAGTCATCTGGCTGAGGCCTGTAGAACAAGTCCATGTTAGCGAACCGTTTTGACGGCGATTTACAGAAAACTGCCCGGCGGGCTTCTAATAACTCGTGATCGACGATTGGGCTATGACTAACATAGATCACATTGTTTACTTACTCCACAAAACTTGAATGTCCTTTTATGGTCATTTTTCAGTAAATTTCTGGATACGTCCTGTTCATATCTACCCAGAGTTCAAAGGCTAGATGCCTATACAAGATGGATCATGTTTTTGTTTCTTTCAGAAAGCAAACATTGTTGTTCCATAAATAAACTTTGCGAACTTTTAATCTCTGTTTTCTCGAAAATAGAAATTTTTGATTTACAATATGTGCGCGCTAAGAAATCGGTAGGCGCTCTAGGTAGACACACTATAACCCACAACGTATACATAAAAATGTATCACGACATTTCCTAACACGAATAACATCAAATTAGGATAACGTCCGAATAGAGATCATATCTTTCCGAAACCGCCGAATTTGAAAGCCCGTCTCGCATTGATCGCTCAAATCCCAGTCCACTACCACGCCATCTGAAAAGCGGGCCTCTGCTAAACTGTAGCGCCTCTGGCGACAATGGAACTCTCCCTAGCAGGATGCTCCCAAACGCCAGGGAAATTTCCACCCTCCGCCAGCTCGCGGCTCCCTCGCCTCCCTATCCAGCGCCCTCCCCCCTCTCTCGCGCCCTTCGAAGGAAATTTCCCTTCGCCCGCGCAGGTGGCGGTGAGGGGCACTCCCTACCCTCGCACTTGTTTTTTGTGCGCGTGAAACACATGGGCCGGTTGACAGAAGAATAACCGTAATATCAAGGGTAGGCTTTCTCTCTTTAATCAGTTACGGACTAATTTGTTTCATTAACTGCGCATATTCTGCTAAGTTGACACGATTCTAAAGTAGAAATGTGTGAATAGTAATAATAATAATAGTAATAATAATAATAATAATAATAATAATAATAATAATAATAATAATAATAATAATAATAATGACAACCCGATGGCCGTAGAACAGTGGCGGTCTCAGACCTAAGGATTGCGTGTTCGAGTCCCGCCTCGGACATGGTTGTGGTGTGTACGTGTCTGTATGTTTATGTGTGTCAAATTCATCATCATCATCATCATCACAATTACACCCCATTCCCCAGATCTAACTACCCTCGGGTGTAAAAATGGAATCACCGTTAACGCTTATCCCCCCAATAGAAAGTAACGTGCACCTACCCCGATATTCAAGACGGTGGTATGCATGTATCGCATGGCCCCATGATGGCCGATTCGCGACACAATAATAATAATAGTAATAATAATAATAATAATAATAGTAATAATAATAATAATAATAATAATAATAATAATAATAATAATAATAATAATAATAATAATAATAATAATAATAATAATAATGCCGACTCCGATAGCCGAGGCCGTTAAGGCACTAGTGCCAGAGCGGTCTCGGAGCGAAGGATCATGGTTTCCAGTTCCGCCTCGGGCATGGTTTGGTTTGTGTGTGTCTTTGTATGCTGTGATTGTCCATTTCATCCTTCATCATTATCATTTCACCTCATCCCCCACGGCTAGTAACCCTGGGAGATAAAAATAACATACACTTACCACGCGATAAATGTATCTGAGCCTCGGGAAGTGCACGTGTATGTTCGAAATTAGTTTGTCAATTAGCGACAAAAAAAATTAAAAAATTAAATAAATTATTAGTGATTATTATCATAAAGACACCAAACCTAAACGGAAATCATTGTTTCATTAAATATTTTGACTGTAACAATATGTAACGGTTTCGTTTTTAAAAGTTCTTTGTAAGTTCGTACGAAAATGTAATTGCGAAGTAATGAGATCTCTTTGTTTTAGTAGAGCGTCAATAGTAAGGTTTGGTGAAAGGAGAATAGCGAAATTTACGTGGTGAGACGGAAGAGCAGGCCTCGTTGCCTGAGTCTTGCCACGTAAAATAAGGCATTAATTCAATTCAATTCAGTTCAATAGTATGAGCGTGAAAAATTCGGAATCGATTCGAAAAATGGTTGCATGAAATGAATACTGTATGCAACTGTGTATGCATGTCATTTGTGTAAAAGCTTCACCACAATTTAATGAAATTATTAAATAAAAGGTGAAAATGACATTAAACATAGATACAATATTAGCTGTAAACAAGATAATTCAAATTTATAATGTTCTTACAGTTTCAATAAGGGACTATTAATAACAATATAAACCTCTGTAAAATGGATCTACGATAAATCTCCAAGATACAGCCGATTAGATAGTAACTTTTATTTATTCACTGCACTTCACTAACAATCGGAGTGACTTACAAACAATTATAAAAAGATGTTTCACGATGAAATATGTCTACCGGTCCGTTTACTGCTTCACTTAGATAAAACTTCATAATTCGGACGGGGTCTCTTTCCAATTAATTCGGATTATCGACGTTCTACTGTACTCGTCGGGTCGCACCCGACTCGACCCAATTCCATCTCAAGGGCCCTTCTGTTGCTGGAGGGGTAGTGCCAACACTTTCGGCGTGAAAAATCCCCAAGGGTCGGTCGGCGGAGGACCGGGCGTGAGACAGGCGGTTCCAAGGGGAAGAGGATGCGGGGTGCGCGTGGGTGGAGGACAAACAGCAGGGAGACGTCTAATTGAAAGATTGATGTTTGCGGATGCTAAGATCATTAGTCCCGTAAGTGTAGTGCGTTTGTTTTTCGCGGGAGGTGGCGGTGATCTTCCCCCGCCGGCTGGTGAGATCTGGAGCTGACCTACGTCGGCGTTGGGGTTTTCCCCAATCAGGTATCTCCTACCAGAGTGGTACCGCCCCAGCTGGGTTGTGTCTCTATCCGCACCTTTTCACTCCCCCCCTCCCCACTTTGCGAGTAAAACATCTTTATTTCGTGCTCAACTGGAGAGACAAAATCTAGGTTAGTTGGGCAGCAAGCTGAAGTTCATTGATCTGATTAAAGACACACGATTGTATGTCGTCCAAGCTCTAAGCTCCCAACTTGTGTCCCAGCATGAGTGGTAGTGTAGCGCATGTCAGTGTAAGTGTGTGTACATAAGGGGTGAAGATAGCACAATGAAAGGGAACGAAAGATCTCGAGCAGTCCATAGTCAGCTTGTTAGGGTATTGCTCAAGGCACTCTGCTTGTGTTGATAGAAGTAACCACGTGACTCTACCCAAAAGAGAAGCCGCTCACTAGAAGTCTCTTCCAGACAGCGGCTGAATTAGACCTGGTAATTATCAAGCCAGTGAAATAATTATATGAGTCGTCATTGCCACCAGTATTGTTTATTACAATAGCAGCTATTTACTAGGCTGTCCGGGTGACGCCGCGTCCATGGCGAAGGTGCAGACGTTTCGGTCGCCATTCTGCGACCTTCCTCAGGGCGTAATGCTTCCTCAGGGCATTACGCCCTGAGGAAGGTCGCAGAATGGCGGCCGAAACGTCGGCACCTTCGCCATTGGACGCGGCGTCACCCGGACAGCCTAGTAAGTACTGACTCCGGCCGCGGAAGCCTACGCTCTTACAATAGCAGCTTTCGATGGCTTAACCATCATCATCAGTTTTCTGCTGTATGGAAGCTACAAAACGACTACCACACTACGAGGTACAAAACAATTTCAAATTCATTATATTGATAATATTTCTTACTACTAATGGCTTTTCGGTAATACAGCACATCTTCTGTGCTCCTCGCCTTAAGTTAATTTTAGTGAAATCATCACATTATTAGCTGGTATGGCTATGGATGATATTTGTGGGAAAATTTGAAATGAGTTATCCTATTGCAGGAAGGTTTCAATGTTAATATTTTTCTAGAAGCAATAACTCAATTTCAGAAAACAAGTTATTTCCAGTTTTGATACTAGTCACTTCATGTCATTTTGACAACAACACACGATGTTGTTGATTTTAATGATCCCTTCACGCCAGTCAGTAGAAGTAGAATTTTTAAAACATCTCAACATTCTACTATTATTGACTTAAGAACGGCAAAAAATTGCGATTTTGTAGCAGTCAGACAGACAAATGCTCATCCTAATGATAACGAGCATGTAAAAAAATTTCAAACATATTTCGTTATCCGCTTTTATATGTAGACAGTGTATCTTGCACAAGAGACAAGAACCTTCCTTGTCCCCAACTACGGCTGTGCCACTAATCTCCACATACCGCGTGGTCTGTGGAAACGCAGCTATCCTTCACGTGTCAAATATTGCAGCTGCTCAGTGATGAAGTTTATATAGTTATATAATCGCCAACTCATCAGCGGCCCGCGCCCAAAGCAAAACCTCACCGCCCAGGCTCATCCGCTGATAATGGATTTTTTCGTTGGGTTGATATCGGAGGAGAAGACCTTCTGAGGCTCAGCCAATTATCCTGAATCAGGAAACCATATTATGTAAGTTCTGTGTTCTTGTGTATGGATTTGATATATGTACGTATGTATATGAATGTATGCACGTACGTTCGTCCTTTGTACGCCTTCCTTCGGAGGGGAAGTAAAGCCGGCAGTCCCATGTTAGTGATTTACTTGCATGTAAAAGATCCTCAAGCCTAAATAAAGCCCCTGAGCTAAATTCAAATCGCCTGTTTCTCGCCCAAGAAATATCTCCTTTCTCCACTAGTTGGCGAAAGGAAAGTAGCGAAATTTACATGGTCAGGAGGAACAGCCCTCGTGGCTTGAGTAGCTCGTAGGTCCATCATTGCTTGGGCCGATTTATTGGTTGGGAACCAGGGTGCACCCAGATGGCGATGAACTGGGAGGTCCTGGGGCCCAATGCATCCTGCACAACTGGTGTACTACACAATGTTTAACTATCCTGAAAGGGAAAACATTTATAGAATGATTCGGTTTCACGGGAGGTAATATTTTACGAGTGTGCGCGCTATGCTTCACGTAGGATTCGAACCCACAACCTTCATGAAACGCCACCCTCAAGTCCCTGCGCCAGCAGGCCGACAGGTAGGGTACCGTAGTACGCACGAAAACTGAGAGGATTTTTTAGGAATATCGCAGTATAAAATTAAATACGTAAATGAATATGAAGAAATATTCGTGTCAATAGTCTACACTAAATGTATTTCATGCAAAATACTTATACAGTGGAATCTCGATGATTGGAATACGAGGAATAATGTTAAAAGATGGAGTTACGGAACATTTCAATATATAAAGGTTCAAGGTTCGCCAGGAATATTATTATTATTATTATTATTATTATTATTATTATTATTATTATTATTATAATTATTATTATTATTACTATTATTATTATTAATGTCATTATCAACATCATCATATTCCAGTCAACGATCTCTCGGCCGCCAAAGGTTCGCTTCGACCGATGCTTGTCAGAAATAACAGCCAGATTTTAAATTGAAGCAGAACGTCATTGACATTCTGTCGTACACACCTAATTACAGATGAACGTCACTTGACGCAAAAGTGAACACAAGCTTTCAGCTCATAATTAACATTTAGTGCGTTCTGGTACGTTATTACCTTCGATGCGTTATTGTTCTGCATACACTGCATAAGCTGACCTGCATAGAGAGGATCTTGGTTACGAGGAAAATATGTAAACAGACGAATGAGCTATATGTCCTCGGAGGGACCTACGAGAGGGAATTATGGAATGGGAATCTGAAAACACAAACCGAGTCAAGTTAACAGCAGTTAATTACTAAATATGTGAATATGAATCATTAAAATTAGGTAAAAAATAAAATATGTACCACGGGCGTCAAATGGATCTCGGGCGACAAAAAACTCTCGGGCTTTTTGTCGCGGCTCCATCATTAGAACTCTTATAACGCCCTTGGTGCATAAATGAATATTGTCATAATGTTCTTAGATGCGAACAAATCTCTGTGTGCAAAAGAGACCCAGTCGCAGGTTCGTTGAAACCGGTAGCGTGTAGAGTTACATTGAAGAGCAGGTGTTTTCCTGAAGGTCATCGCGTGATAAGACAGCGAGGTCAAGGTCATCGCGTTGTCAGGGAACGCTGGTGCTAAGCTATTCTTGCGGACCGCAGCAGCGGCGGAATTAAAAAGGCCTGGTATCTCCTCAGCTTTCTACCACTTCACCTCGACCTCGTCAAGCTTGGAACGTTCTTTACTCGGTTGCCATGTAATTGCCCACTGGTACTCACTTAAGGAACTGAAAGATTGAAAGAAAATGAGAGAAACAGGAGGAGGAAGGAGACAGGAGGCAGAGGAGGGAGGGAGGAAGGGAAGAGAGAAAGGAGAGTAGAGATAGGGATACTACGAGACAGAGACAAGATAAGAAAATATATAGAAACATATTGAAACAGGTTGATGGAGGAGAGAATAAGATAAAAAGAGGAACAAGAGAAAAAATAAGAATGCTTGATGGGGATAGAGAGGAATCAAGGTAAGGAATGAGAGAGATAAGTGAGAGAGGTCGTTAAGCGTGCGTACGTGTTAACTTGTACAAGTGTCGATGAGAACAGAAGGAATATAATACAATAGTGTAAGAGATAAGTACGTCCTTAAGTAGTCATCTGTAGATCAACATTTCAACTGTTAAACAATGAGAGTGCGTCCAAAAGAAACAAAGTATACGTTGTAGCTGCAAACACATTGTCCCATTTTCGTAGATGCCCCAACTCCAGAGTGCAAATTGGGAAATTCTGCAGAGAGAAGGCAAGCCGACGTTTAGACCGGCGCCGGATCTCACAATTCAGCTAGGACAGAATCACCGCGAGATAAAGCATTGGCTACACAAACTATACGAATGACCACAGCAGTTGACTTGCCCGGAAAATTAATCAGTCTGATAATCAAACGGGAACTAAAATTCCACAAGGAGCTAACAGAAGTTTTGATGAGTGAAACAAAGATCATGTCGCTTACGCAAACTAATTTGAATAAATTCTAAGAATGTAGTAGGAACATTTTTTTCTCTTTACCAATTTCCTTAATTTAGTTTGAACATATCAGAGTTTGAAAATAAACGAGACGCCTAATATGGAATAATTATATCCCTGGGACGGAGAAAATTTACTTTTCCAGCAGGGGACATCGAACTCTCTGGAGAGGACAGTGATATTTCCCTCTCAATTCCCACCCTGCTAAATGACACGCACATGAACATTATCCTTCGAAACACATTTTTGTAACTAATTAGTGAATAATTATCAACAATATTATTTATTAAAATATCATCATCAGTCAGTCTTCTGCTGTATGGAAGCCACAAAAACGACTACAGGTAGGTCATAGGTAGTCGTTTTTGTGGCTTCCATACCGCAGAAAACAGATGATGATGGCTAAGCCATCGAAAGCTGCTATTTTAATAAATAATATTGTTGCAATGACGACTCATAATTATTTCACTGGAAATGCCAAACTCACAACAATACCAATATAATAAGTGAAACTATTTTTGGGAAATTTACTCCCATCGTTTTTTTTCTAAAAATAAAACCGCGAGGTAATCCTAAGATACGGGCATTCAGCCGTAAGATGAACAATCGAAGCTGTGAAGGGCACCTCACAGATCCATCTGTTACCAAGGCGAGATAAACTACTCTTGTTTACGCCGCTTGTCACGGTGGGCTCACGATAGGCGCTGGCAGATTTCACCACAGACCCGTCCGCCCGCCCGCCCGTCCAGCGTCGTCCTTCGCAATAGGCGTGGAAGCATCGCATCGGAGAGCTGCCGGCGCGCACTCGATACGTGTTGCTGTGCGCGCGTGTGTTGGTCCGGAGAGTTTGGTTTCTGTCGGCGATTACCGTTTCTGCGAATTGCTCCGGGTCCGGAAATGGTGTGCGGATTTATACAGCGTTATTCAAAATTGTGTTCGGACGCCCGAGGTGGGGCATCTATTGATTATGATGATGATTATGATGATGATGATGATGCACTTCTGCAGAGGCGCACCCAGGACGATTATCTGGGAGGGGGGAGTGCAGGTATTGTATCCAACTGACATGATGTTTTCTTATAAAGAATTTTCCTTTTCTCTTATAAATATGTAAATACGGAGTAATATACGTAGTGTAGGGAAAGTTATGTTATGCTGTGGAAAATCGATTTCGTGATTTCAACGGAAATACACGTGTTGGGGTCCCCTGATAGCGAAAAAGTTTCTCGTGTACGTAAGTATATACGGAGTAATATACGTAGAATAGAGAAAGTTCTATTGCTGCGCGAAAAAAGCTGGGGCTCACGAGGCGGGAAAGTCTGTGCCATTCTGTAGCATCACTAGTTTATTTAAGTCGAAGATAACATGTATTTTGATTTGTTAACTAATAATATGAATAACGTAAAGAATTGATACACTATGTGATCAAAAGTATCCGGACAGGTGTCTGAAAATGACTTACCAGTTACTGGTGCCCTCCATTGTTAATGTGGGTATTCAATAGGGTGTTGGCCCACCCTTAGCCTTGATGACAGCTTCCACTCTCGCAGGCATTCTTTCAATCAAGTGCTGGAAGGTTTCTTGGGAAATAGCAGCCCATTCTTCACGGAGTGCTGCACTGAGGAGAGGTATCGATGTAGGTCGGTGAGGCCTGGCAGGAAATCAGCGTTCCAAAACATCCCAAAGGTGTTCGATAGGATTCAAGTCAGGACTCTGTGCATGCCAGTCCATTACAGGGATGTTATTGTCGTGTAACCACACTGCCAGAGGCCGTGCAGTATGAACAGGATCGTGTTGTAAAATGCAACCGCCATCCCCGAATTGCTCTTCGACAGTAGGGTAAGAAGTTTGTTTCAAACATCAACGTAGGCCTGTGCCGTGGTAGTGCCACAAAAAAAACAAAACAAGGGGTGCTAGCCCCCTCCATTACAAACACGACCACACCAAAACACCATTTTGGACGTGTCCGGATAGTGTTGATCACATAGTGTATATTAGACGAGTTTAATTACTATAGAAAATTAGTGACATTTATATTTTTTTAATTGTATCCTTAGCTTTTGGAGGGGCTAAACGAATGCAAAACGAATTTTGGGTAATGCCGTGATTTTGAAATTATTACAAATATCACGCGTGAATTGAATGAATCACATCCGTTCACGAATCGTGAAACGCGTCGATCCACGAATCGAAAGAGAAATTCTTTTAGATTTTCGGCGCCATCGGCAAGCTGGGTGAAGGCCCCTCACTATCTGGTTGAAATCTAAAGGCCGGCTGCTCTCACTAGTTATTTTAGTGGTCTCCTCAGATAAATTCCAGATGGATGCTGAAAAATATCTAAAATTATCTATATATAGTATATAGTTATAATTATAGTCTATAATTATAGAAGCGAATTCTAGTAGGATGTTTGATGTCTACAGCCAAATGCACGATGATCTTTGCGTTTGGACGGTCAGGTACAAACTGGGAAATGCAACACTATTGTTTAGTTAAGAAACAAATTATGCGACTGCTATTATGTCGATTTTAACTGCCATTCTCTCTTGCAAAGGGTAGGCGAGAGAGAAAAATACTACCAAAATAATTCGTTAACCTAATACAAGTTTTCATATTCTGATCTTACTGACAATAAGACATGCAGATTTTCAAAACAGATTGTCTAAATATCCTCAATCTCGGTAGGCAATTTTGTAATGTTGTATGGAAAGTCTGATCTGTAGTTGATAAATTTAGTTTCATATGGGACCAAATGTTCTGCTAAGGACACTCTAGGTTAAAAAAAACAAAATGGAAATAAACGAACTGCTAAGTAAAGTGACCAGGCTCTATCCAGGACTTTTTTGGTATTGATATAGATTTCGCTGGACAATAAAACCACCTCAAATGTATTGGCTGTACATATGGATTCATTTAAAATTACAATCTCAGAAATCAAAATTTTGGCACTTCAATGTAAACGCTTCAATTCCTTTCCGCTTTCCACAGTCACTGAAACACAGCTTTTTAAGAAACTTGAACTATCTAATTTTATTTTAAAAAAAAGAAGTCTTCGAAATATATTGTAATTGAATGTACTTTCAGACTTCCATGTAGAGAAAAATATAGCGAAAAATCTTTGGAGGATGTATATTGCATTTTAAAGTGCACAAAACGATACATATTTTAATTATAACATAGAGTTTCGAGAACTGAAAAAGCATTTTACTCAAAAAGAGAAGTAAATTTCACTATCAATTGGGCAAAGGAACAAAATAATTATAAAGATATAATATATCTCTCAGTTTAGAAAAATATGCGATATTACTTACGCACAAAGCTAGTGTTCATAATAGCACGAACTATGTCGGAAAGATTTATGGCCTTCAATGATAAAGATTCATTGCATAAGTCGGCCTGTAATAACCTATTTTATAAGTAAGTCAGAGTTGCATGCATGCCTTTCCCTTGACCTGTTCAAAGGTTCCCAGCTGGAGAATGGCTAATTTGCGAAATTAGCTCTTCTAAAGCCCCCAAAAGCAATTTCCCTGTCATTGGGATTGTGGAAATCTTGTGGAAATCTTGAAAAGGGAATAATTTTCCGCGATGAAGTAAATAATATATTCTGGTAATGCTAGCCAAGCGATGTTTAAATATTCTTTTATTTTCAGTGTTTTTGGCCAACTAAAAGAAGCCACGACAATTAAAATCTAATTTATTAATAATTTAGAATACTATAAATAAATCTTGATCGAATAATACAATACGAAATTTTGACAAAAACATTTTTTATAGAAAGGTTAACCAATACTATGACTTTTATAAAACATAATAGATACATGAAATACAGAATACATACAACTTACAAGTTACGTGGAATCAATTACATGAAAATATTTATTTTTGTTATAGTTTAGTTAAAATAAACATCCTACAAATAGCAGTCTTAGGGACTCAAACTCGAAATGCGGTTCCGTAAATGGAACTATATGGAACATAACGAGTATACGTAGTGTACAGAATAATAAACATGTATTCGAATAAAATAGAAAATAATTGACCTTTCTTATTGATTTTGGTGAGTACTTTATCTCACATTCAAATAGAAATGATTTGCTTATGCAATTTAATTTGTTTTGTTTCTTGAAACATTAGTTTATGTAAATGAAAACTGAATACTTCCAGTTTCTTAGAACACCGTCTTTCAGGGGTTGTGGAAAGCAGAAAAGAATCGAAGTACGAGTATCTACGGGCATTCATGAAGGGCCAAGTGCCCAAATTATCATTTTTTCAATAAATTTTAGGTTCCAAGGTTCACCGAGTATGACACTTTCTAGAGAATAGTTCCTTCAGAGTTTGTTAGAATAAATATATAGGACAGAATATTGGGCAAAACAGGGAATGGTAACTCAGAAGAGAAGAAATATTGCGTAGATATTTCATCCTTATGTTCAAAAAATGTATTTGCATCGAAAGTTATCAAAAGCACTGTCATCCTTCTAAATAAATTAAAAAAAGTTTCTCTTCTAAATAAGTTTATTCATTGTATTAAGAAAAAGAAACTCAAACTAGTGTTTAGAGACTCCTCAATCTCTATTGTACGGCACTGACTCCAGTAAATTGATTTCCATTCAGTTTTATTGATTTCTCTTCTAATGTTAAGTTGTATTACAGTCGACATCACTAATCCGTACTCTATAACATTTTCGTTCCTTGTATAGAGTTGCTTACAACTAATTCCGTATTAATATGTTGGATTGGACCGAAGAATGTAGAAATGCAGTTTTCCCATACAGTTTTTGCTGTTTTTTGATGAAAATCGTTTAAATTGGTGAGGATTTACGCATTGAACACGCGGCTTACTTAAACTGACGAAGGCTGGTGGCTACCATTTATATTAGATTCCATTGCATTAGAGTCGTATTCACCGATTTCCATTCCATGGCATTTCAGTGGCACTCCTTACCTACGAAAAGATCCTTCATAATCATTCCTAAGCGATGGGATTCGTGAGAATTTTATTCAACTGGAGCTGACTCGCTTCATGTGGCTTTCGCGTGGTTTCTTCGATCAATAAAATCGAATGCGGGAACAGTACCTTAACAAATGAGCCACAAATCGCGCGTGATCTTTCCCCCCTCCCTCATATTTTTTTACCTTCTCTCTCCTTACATACTACACACACACTTAAACTTAAATGCACTTCACTGCTGCACTTGTAGGGAGACAGTCAGGAACTTGGAGTTTGGCCGTGCTGGGACGGTGCTTTACTAAGCGAGGTGTTACTGAAGGAGGGAAACACCCAGCAAGTCGACGTGTAGGTCGGCGTCGGATAGGACATTCCAACGAGAAAGGAACACCGCCATCTTCAGAGATGTAACATGAATTACACTAATCGTACTAATAACTAGGGGTGGATTTTAATGAAAAGTGTTTTTTTTTCTTTTCTTTTTATAATTTTATTATAGATATTACTTTCATTTTACGACAAAAGAAAATTACACATTTTTAAATCATGTTTTCCCTTTTTTCATCGATTTAGACTAATAGACTCATTTTTATCTTTCCCTATTAATTTTTAAAACATTTTATGCAGATTTAAGCGATTTTAATATTTTAATGGTACTTGCTACAAATAATATTAACGAGCTGTAACGAAGGTTCTCCGACGAATTACTCAGTAGCCCATTCGTTTTCATAGCTCAGAAATAGTCAGCCACTGTATGTAATCTAAGGTTCCTGTGATACCTATCAGCGCCATTGTTGTTTCGGCCGATGTCGGGATAACTAAAGACAGAGGTTTCCTGGTAAAGAACAGTCCAAACCAAAAGCTTGTAAGCCAAGTTCACTTGAACGATAGGATGAAGTCTCAATTACATTAGTAACATATACAACGGTTTGTTGTTCATGTGAACTGGTTTCGGTTACATTTTTTATGTGATTTTTCTTTATTTTTAGAACATTTTAAAAACATTTTAAGAGCATTTTATTGATCATTTTTGGCGATATTTTAGATCATTAAAATCTGTCTCCTACTAATAATCATAGAAATTGATGCGCTCGTAAACACAAAACAATCAATCCGTTATTCGCAGCCCCTCGAGTGGCACATGAACAGCGTGCTAGCTTTCTCGGGTTCGATTCCCAGCCAGGGCAAAATAAGGAAGCAACATCTCAGTTTCTACAGCTGTGAGACGGAAGAAAAGCACTGCTAGGCCAAGTATGCTAGATACGGCGAAGGGAATACTTTATGCTCACCACGTATCTCCCTTAACCCTACGCGTAGATAATAAATAAAACCAGGTTTCAGGCCTGGGAACGCCACTAGCCGGCAAAAGTCGGTTTAGTAATTATGTCAGCCGTTGTATGTAATTTAAGGTTCCTGCGACGCCCATCAGTGCCATTGCTGATTCGCCCGAATTCGGGAAAACTTAAGGCAGATTGTAGTTTAAAATGCTAAATACCTAACCACAATCGCTTATCGGTTAATCGCTTGAAGCAGTGCTATTTCGTAGCGTGGAGTTCGCCAGTGGGCTCTGGCGGGGGGTGTAGGGGGGTGTAGGGGGCCGTGCAGGGGCCGGGCGGGAGCCGGTGCCGACTGACCTCGCTGCTGCGGCTGTTTACTATGGCGCTATTAACGGCAGGCGCTGTTGGCTGCGCGGCGGCCAGCGAGAGAGCGCTCGGCAAATATGGCGGGCGGCGCATGCGGTCCCTTCCCCTCCCCTCCCCTCCCCTCTCCAATCGACGCTCCTCGACCGGCGGCTAAGGCGGTCGTTTTAAGGCGGTACCACACATTTGGGTGCTGGTACACGTTTGGGTCGATCTGGGGGGGGGGGGATGTGCGGTGCACAGAGCGGGTTCACGGAACGTTTTGTAGGGGTGCCCCCGTTTCGTCTGTTTCTCTAACATTACTCCATCATTCTAACCGCATCCTCAATATCTCCCATCTATGAATTCTCTTCATGTCAACTACCATTCATGAGATGAATTCTATTCATCTAATCCTAATAGAATGGGGGCTGGTCAACATAATAAAGACTGTGCAAATCTGAACTCATTGTTCGTCAGTAAGTGTTTAATTGTTCAGTGTTTGCCCGGTGGTGTAGTGGTCCGATTGCTGACTTACCACCTCTGGGTACCTAGTTTCAAACAGCAAGTGCAAGTCCTGAGGCACAAAGTGGGTTCACGGAAGGTTTTCTGAGGTTGCTGCAGTTTATCCTGCGTCTCTATCTTTAATCTATCATTCATCATCATCATCATCATCATCATCATCATCACCTCTCCGCCAATTCTATTCTTCTCCACGATGGTCAGAGAGGATAGAGACAGGATCATAAGACTGTCGAGGGTTAGAAGAGTTCCTCAATTTCTAAGGGTACTACTAGTAGCGGGTCACCCTTCACACACACACACATACATACACACACATACATACACACATACATACACACACACGCACACACACGCGCACACGTGCGCGCGGGCACACAAACCTTGGATGGATTATTTGCTGTGTGCCAAGTGACGAACATTGGGTGCTCGCCCTACCCACCGCGTGTCGGTCTTTTGGACACATCAAAGGAAGCGAACATTCGCCGAACATCAGCTGCTCGAGATTCGATGAGTATAGCTCACTACTTGGCGAATGCCGAATGTCTGGGAGCCGCCTTAAGCACAAATAAGTCGTCTCTATTTTCGTAGTATTTACAAATATAAATGATACACCCAAATTATTTTAAGTTTTGCTCCGAGTCGCATTTCTATCAGCGATTAGCTGCAGGCTTTTTAAGAAAAATCACTTAAAACATTGAAAAGTGTAATGCCTTTCGCTGCAGGTGTCGTGCTACTAGCAGCAATTTACATATCTTTGAAAGGTGATATTTCTCTCACGTACACGTTTGAAAGAAATATTCATTGCTTCTCTTACGCAATACTTCATATGTACGTAGGTGCATTTACCATTACAAAGGGCCCACACAAAGCACGGAATATAGCATCATTTTTAATCCCTGAAATTACAAATCGTGTTTCTTTTGTTTGCGCGATTCACGACTAATTTTCGCGCTTCCGCTGTCATTTTCGCGACGGCCTGCGACTCCCGCGCTCAATAACAACTGCGAGGGAGCGCAGAGAGGGGTGGGCAGAGCATTCCGGCGCGCTAGGAAGCACGCGAGGGCCAAGCCAAGCCGGCACGCGCTGACCGTGACCTTGACGGCACAGCTGACCTTGGTGCGCCGGCGCGCAGCCAGCGGGCAAAGAGAGGCAGGAAGGAGGAAGAGAGAGAAGAGTCTGCCTGTGTGTGTGTGTGTGTGTGGGGGGGGGGGGTTGACAACGCACGCTGCGTGTGTGTAACCAAACCGGGCAGAGGACGTCCCCGCCAGCTTCTGGCCGCCCCGCCGCTGCTCCTTGCTGCTGTTCGCGTATTCCGAGCCGACAACTGCGCCTGGTGACCCTGTGTGCGAGTTGTCTGCTAATTGGGAGCCGTCTCCCGCTCTCCCAATAAAGGAGTCGGTTCCTGGGGGTTATTTATGCTTCCGTGCACCTGTCGCTTAGTTGGTTTCCGGAGTCCCTTGCATGCATGGCTCTGTTCTGGTTACGAAAATATACGCGTATTCTTCCATACATTTCTTTCGGTGTCAAGATGTTAAAATGATTGTTTTGTAGCACGTATTTTAGCAACTTGGTCTTACATATGCACACGCTAATGTTTGAGTACCTTGACTTTTATCTTCAAATTCCCTCAAGCCTTTATTGGTTCATTCTTTCGGCGCTGTTATAGAAAAATCATGTATGCGGCTATGGAAAAAATAATCGTGTCATGTGGTCTAAGCTTGATAATTCAGACGGTCGAGATCCTGTAATTACTTTGTTCCATCGCCGCTACAAACGCAGCTCTGTACTATTAATAGACAGATTGAAAACCCAAAGGATGTGTTGGAAAACACTCAGGAATGTTGACTCAGTGCCAATACCAACCATGCAGAAGTACATAACAGCGGGAAGTAACTGATCGCGATGGCTACAGAACAATTGTCAACATTCGCGTAGCAAGAAATTAAAAACGTTCCTTGGTGGAAAAAAAAGGTCTACAAGAACAAAAATTGTTCAATTGCAATAACCCAATAAATAAAATTAAAGAAAAAACATTTCTTGGAAAGTTTCGTATCAGGCTCACTTATCGAGAGTAGAGATAGGTGTTCTCTAGGAGAGAAATTGAGGACAGCAGAAATTACTAGCCGCAGATGCTGGTTATGGATGCATGGGTATATTAGGTTTTGCAAATTCATTATCACTTCCACTGATCATGGCAAACAACGATTAAAATACTGAGTGAGTTGTAATTAGATACGCCACAACGTGAATTGGTTACACACAAGTGATGAAAATAGCACACTTTCTATCAGTTATTTAAAACACAAATATTCAGAAAATTGGTATCTTTTGAAGTATATAATACTTAAAGACGGGTGCTGCGAGAACGAAGTAGCATCCTTTGCATTATCAAAGTACTGAACATACAGAAATTCGTCAAGTTGGACCAATACTAATTTTCTTCGTAATATTTTATTTATTGTCCTTTACTTATTAAAATTCAAGAATTCTTAGCCACCACACTAATTTAATAATCATAACAGTCAGTACAATAATTAATTAAATAGTTAAATAAGTTGTAAATCATCATAAAACCACCAATTAAAACACCGTATAAAGGACAAGGGCCTCTTACTTTTCCAGTAGGGAGGTTAAGTGAAATAACCATAATGGTCTTACAGTCAACATTCTTACAATAATCTTATCTCTTCTATACATATTTAGTTAGAACCGGCCACAAAACATCGCGGAAATAATATTTTTGATAGTCTTTCCTCTCCCACACCTATCCAATTTTAATAGAAGACGTGTCATATGAAAGATATTTATCGCGGATAGAAGACAAAATGCACTTTCAGTTTATATATACTAAATATTAGTTGGCTTATATATATATATATATATATATATATATATATAATATATATATATATATTATATATATATATATATAATATATATATATATATATATATATATATATATATATATATATATACACACACACTTGAATATTACTTCAGGCAAGGCAGATAGAAATATTGTCCGTTTTAAATATAGTGAGTCTTCAAGGTCACCAGCTGAAGGGGACGGGCACACTGTCATCCATGTCATCTTGAATCATCTTGAATCATTGTGTCATCTTGAAGAGACACTACCTATAATCGGACAATACATTCCGCATCACAGAGACCGCTTAACGGTATGATTCATGACGTGTAAAGCGAGTGTCCTTGTTTTCAAACCACAATTGTTTCTAATGCTCATTGCAACCAGGATTTTTTTTTTTTTCTAGAAGTGTAGTTTCCACCCGATGCCATGTTTTCTTATAAAGAGTTTTACATTTAGGTTACGTTTAAAATTTATTATTATATGTTGATTTTTCTTTGAGTGTAACATTATCAATAGTTTTATTGAATATCCTTCCGTATTACAGAAAATTAGTACACAGTATATGTGCGAACTTGTGTGTTTTCTAAGGTTTAATGAAATGTTACAAAAGCTTCAGAAATGGTTAGTCTCATGCATACTGTTCAGCTGTCACTAAATCTTCTGGAGGTCTTTGCTTGCAAGGGATTAAATTGCTTAAATTAAACAGATATTCAATACAATTTTATTGCTCGTGTGCCCTATTAATAATAATGAACGTCATGTCGCGTACCACGCAAACTCTCGCTTTGACGATTTCCACGTTCTAGAGTTTTCACTCACTATAATTAGTTGTTATTGTTATAAAAGGAAAGTATTGTTTCCGGGATCATTCTTTCTGAGTGTAAACTTAACACAGCGGCAGACCGTGCCTAAAGCGAATGGATTGTCTTCGTTTCTTTAGAAAGAGGGTTTGGATATTTTCGTTTCAGAGATGTGTTTACTGGGATATCTTCGCCAACGTTTAAGTTTTTTGACGTCTGCTGGCTAATGACATAATGAGTACTCTCGCTTCAGATCACAGTAATCGAAATATGTCTTCCGCACCACGACTTGCAAGTAGTTCTTGTTTCGGCCCAGAGAGCGCGCCAGGGATACCTCTGTTGGGAGAGTTCTTAGGTTACGGTCTGCCTAGTGGTTGATTACAGTTGTATTATTTTACTTTGTTGCTGTGGGAATGGAGCATTATTCAAAAATAGTCATCATTATACTGTAATAAACATAAATCCTATAATGATATGATTGTAGTAACTTCAGCTCCAGCCATCTCACCAACTGAAGAACCATGAACTAAAATTTGATTTTTCGAAGTGTCTGAAAGAAGGCAGTATCTACTCTCAAATACTCAGTCACAGATATCCACAAAAGCAGGTCTATATTCAATGACTCTCACACACACAAACACACACATAAGCACTCACGCATGCACACAATTAAACACGTACAAACATGCTGACATAAGTACTATAACAGATGCACACCAGCTCACAAAATGCTAGCTTATCTTTAAAAACTGACTATTACATACAAGACTAACAAACTTTCGAGACGCATATATACTGGGTCATCTGAAAAATACATTTTTAAAATTGACCATTTTTAATCGCCTTTCTCCGTTTGTGAAAAACTTAATCATTGATATGAATATTTTTTCAAACATCTGCCCGTCTCGTGATCTTTATTACTTCTTTACACGGAAAAATAAACAAATAGAAAAGAGACAACTTTTATAAATAAAATCAGTTCAAAATACTATGTGTACAAATCATTGACATACAGAGCAATGCTGGCAACTAAGAACGTTAAGAAAGAATACAGACGGAACGTTCTGTAGGAATACAGACAAAATGAAATAGATAATATTAGTATATACTGTCAACTTCTTTTAGAGGTTTAATTTGAACTTAAAATATTAACACAAAGCTAGTAAAAAAAAAAAATATGAAATTATTTTTTTATCGGCACTCGCCACCACCTCAATCGTTTCCCAGAATGAAGTCTGTATTACCTCAAAACGGAATGAAGTTTTTGAATGATCCATAAAATCTTGAGTGATCCATAAAACATACTGGATTAGCAAACTCAAATGCTAACGCGTTTCGTGTATTAACGACAAGGGGATAAGTACGTTAAGCACCATCTTTAGGCTATCACAAGGTTAGGACTCCTTTAATATATTTTAAAAGAAATTTTATCTGTATTTTCTCAATCTGCATAAATACCTGAACTGGAGATAGCATTAATAATAAAAACGAATTAAATTAAATTAATTTAAGTCACAATAAAAATATATAATGCATTTCAAGCACGGTTGCTGCAAAAATAGACTATGTATTAAAATAGTATATTTATTAACATCCTTGCATTTCTTAATTAAATAACGTTAAATAGTATAGGATGTTTTATTTCCGTAATTATTTTGACTTATGTTTACTATAAGCTCTTGTGGTTGTATTGTAGATAGCAGGTTAACGATAAGAATGTATTGTATAATATTTCTTTATTTTAGTGTACAATGTATGTGTAAGGTAGATATTTGTTCAAACACGAACAAATGAGATTTAATCATTAGTTCCAGTAATGACACCATTGTTTACGAGCTTTGTCCACATTGTAATATCAGAATGTAAATACAAAATCCCAAAAGGTCGCAAGGGACGAATGGGAAGGCTTCTTTTTATTGATTAATTGTAATAAAAATGTCAATATTCGTAGAGACTGCATAGTTCGGTGTCGCTAGGTGCCCCTAGAGTATCAACCTGACCCATCATATCATCCGTACTCCGTCGTACGTCCCGCCCCGGCCCACTCAAACGCTCGCTTTGATAAGCGTTGTCCATTTTCCGCACGCACACGCGTTGGAGCGTACGCACGCCGCCGCCCCCTCCTCCTCCCACTCGTCCCCACGAGCAGCGTCCAGCGCCGCAAGTAGATAATGGCGGCCCGGGCACACGCGGTGAATGAGCGAGAGGCGTGGGGCGTGGGGCGTGGGCAGTGGACAGCAGCAGCAGCCACAGAAGCAGGTGGCGGCGGGCGGGGCGTGGGCGAGTGGGCAGAGCGCCAACACGCAGGGTGCCCCGCACGTGCAGTTGCGTTTATCTCCTGCCCCTCCCCCTCGCGTGGAGCGCTATCTGCCGCCACTTCCCTACGCGCCGCCCCGGAAGGCCTCCCCCTCCTCTGCGCGCGCCGAGCAGCGCGACACTCGGCGCCTCGACACGCCGCCGCCCACGCCCCCGCGCAAGGCTCTCGCTCCTCATTAGCATCTTGCTCTCCTTTGTTCTCCTCTTCCTGCCCCTCATCCTCCTCTCCTGTATTCCATCCACCGCCTTTATTCTCCCCTCACTCATTTGTCCTCCTCCATCTCCTCCTCCCTTCTCCTCCACCTCTCCTTTTGCCCCTCCCCTTAATCCTTCTCCATTTTCTTATCCTTTTTCAACTCTCCTTCTCCTCTCCATTATCACCTCCTCACTCATTTATCCTCCTCCATCTCCTTTTTATTCTTCTCCTCCCTTATTCTCCTCCATTTCTCCGTTATTCCCCTACACCTCTCTCCTTTACCCCCTGCACCTCTCCTTTTGCTCCCACCCCTTTATCATTCTCCACTTTCCTTATCCTCTTCCAACTCCCCTTCATCCCCCTCCTTTATCATATCCTCACTCATTTATCCTCCTCCATCTCCTTTTAATCCTTCTCCCTTATTCTTATCCATCTCTCCTGCACCTTTCCCCTGTCCTCCTCCACCTCTACTTGATCCCTCTCCACCTCCCCTTTATCGTCCTCCACTTTCCTTATCCTCTTCCAACTCTCATTTATCCTCTGCCACTTCTCCTTTATCCTTCTTCACCTCCCGTTTATCTTCCCCACTTCTCGATTATCCTCCTCCACCTCCTCTTTACTTTCCTGGACCTCTCCCCTGTCCTCCTTCATTTCACCTTTAATCTCCTAAATCTCCTTTTCATCGACCTCCATCTCCTCTTTGTTCTCTTCCTCTCTATCCTCCTTCTCTTTATGCTACTACTATTTTGTTCCATGACTCCCTTCTATGTCTCTCATTGTACCTTGGCGTTGTTTCTACATTTGACAGGAATAGGTACGACATATTATAACTATAGATACTAATGTATTCCATTTCATTAGAACGTCACATTTTCCACCAATAGTGCACACATAGTCCGAAATGCTGACATTTTATTGAGTGTATGCAGCTTCACTATTTTCCCTTAAATACAAGACTAAACATGTCAGGAGTCGATTAAAGATGAAATGTAATCGTAGCGCAAATATAAACAGTTGTCCATGATTCCTCCATTCCTCCAACCTTTTGAATGACCTAGTTGACAGACGTGAGACGACGAATGCTTACATGATTAATGCGGAACTAGTCCCAGAGCCCCGGAAACTAACTAAACGACCCGTGTTTTTACATCCAATATCCGGTGATCTCGATTTCCAAACTCTGGTATTCAAGAGGTTTCTCTGCCTCCATGATCGTAAGTTCTCATCGCTTGGCTCAGCATTAGGTATATCTAGGTCTTTAGGTCTAGAAGCTTTCTTTTTGGAACTTTTGAGGTAATTTATATTTATTAGCATTTATTGACACAGATATCAATAATACAACTGATAATACTAGGGGAGTATTGTTATTATTATTATTATTATTATTATTATTATTATTATTATTTTCGTTAATCGGCCGACTAGGACCACGCATGCAAGCATCCTGCATTTACCGTGGCTCAGTTTTTATTTATTATCACGGTGGCAGGTGCTTGCAACAACTTTTTGGGGGGACCAGCATTTTAGCTGGATCCGATTTTTATCCCCCACGGCCCTGGGGGTATGGAAGATGAAATGATGATATGATGATAATGGGGGTGAAAGGACAACACATACAGACACAAATACACCCATGCCCGAGGCGGGACTCGAACCCGCGATCTTCTGGTCCGAAACCACTCCGGCACTACTGCCTGAGCGATCTCGGCCATCTGATCGGCCCCATTCTCATTATTATTATTGTTATTATTATTATTATTATTATTATTATTATTATTATTATTATTATTATTATTATTATTATTATTATTATTAATATTATTATTATTAATATTATTATTATTATTATTATTATTATCATAATATAGTATTTCTGATCCCCGTCTGATTATCTTATTATGAATATAGTCCGCCTTCACTTGACGTCCGAGCGTCTTCCGGGTGATTTGCGAGGCGGGGTAGGCAGTGACAGACAGAGGGGTGGGGCGCGGCGGGGAGGGGCCGGGCCGAGGCTCGGGCGAGGCGGGGGCAGATAACTGCATCTGGCGACGGGCCGGGCCGGCCACCCGAAGCAAGGCGAGGCGAGTCGAGTCGAGTCAACGCGGCGCCGCCGCTGCTGACGCGCATGAGTTGACCCGCGACCCGCCCCCTTCTCCTTCTCCTCCTCCGCCCCCGCCACGCCCTGCCCCGCGCGGCCCTGGCCTCCGCCCCCCCGGCCGAGATGGCTCGGGGCAACAACGGAGGTCGCTGCAGTCCCTCTGACCGGCAGGGCCAAACGGTTCGAGTCCTGACCCTGCCAGGATTTTCGACACTAGATTATCAGCTAGGTCGAACTCAGTCGCTATCTGGAGGAGTATTCTATCGCCTCGCTTCTCCGATCAGTAGTTTTCCGTGGTTTCTCCAATCAACACAAAGCGTACGCTGGAGCAGCACCATAACAAATGGGCCACGGACCGCGCGCGATCTTTCCCTCCTCTTCCTTGTCCTATTCTCGCCCCTTACATACACTTACACTGAGATTTTTCCGAAATATTCTCCACCATTTACACATTAAATATTGTTGTGTAAAATATTAATATGTTAAGCTCCTTTTGTGGTTCTGGTAAGGCGAACACAGCCTTTCTACAGCAAGTGCAACGGTTTGGACCTCGCGTTTCGGTCGCGATGTGAAACAAAAGCAAACGTGGGCTGAAAGAGTCTGCATAACGCATCTAGTTCTGCATGACGTCACTGAGACCCTGATGCTTACGCATCTAGTATTCATACAAACATAAGTTAATAGTACATTATGAAACTTCTATGTCATTGATCAAATACCTATACCATAACGCAACTGTATCATAATTACTATCATTACGCAACGAACTGCAACAAATTAATGAGAGAATTATACAACAAAAGTAGAAAAACATGATTTTTTTTTCTTTTTCCAATAGCAGACAGTTACGCTGCAAGTCTACATACTAGTCGTGTGAACGAAATAATTATATGAGACGTCATTGCCAATAATATTGTTTATTATAATACCAGCTTTCGATGGCTTAGCCATCATCATCATCATCATCATCATCATCATCATCAGTTTTCTGTTGTATGGAAGACACAGGACGACTACGAAGTCGTTTTGTGGCTTTGGATCGCTAGAATTATGTAGAAAACAATATTGTTTATTATATTAGCAGCTTTCGATGGCTTAGCCATCATCATCATCATCATCATCATCATCAGTTTTCTGTTGCATGGAAGACACAGAACGACTACCAAGTCGTTTTGTGGCTTTGGATCGCTAGAATTCTCCTCCAGACAGTGGCTGAATTCGACCAAGCTATGTTACTATTGCCGAAAATCCTGATCCCGTCGCTACTCGAACCATTGGACCTCCCCATCAGGAGCACGGCACTGACATCATTTGAGGTACCGATGTACTTCATCCGGTCACCTCGATGACGCCGTCGATGTGGCCCGTATTCCACTACGTCGCGCTCACGGTCTTAGCTCCTGCTCTCACTTCCCGGAGAAGGAGAACGAAATGAACTTGCGATTTGAGATTCGAAAGTGATACCTGGCGGCCCAACACTACTCCTGTGCCTCAAGCGAAATTTGAAGCCAAAACCGGAATGCCCGTGGGTCACCTAGGCCAAAAATGTAAGGAAGAGGGTTTTAGATGATTCCTGTTGATAAAACCTCACCAAACTACATAACATAATCTTCCACGTCAGAGGCAGGTTTGGAAACCGCGATCCTATGAACTGATTTCGATGTGCTGCGTTTGCGATCCCGGCTATTCACGTCGGCCTTTTCCCACTTAGCATACCCTCCAAAAAAAGGTCTACGCAAGTAGGCCTCAACCCCGAAACTTATAAACCGGTACCCTATCTATTCCTTCCTCACACATCACGAAGTCGTATCCTAAACCACTAAATCACTTGGAAGTGCTCAATTGAGTATCCTCCCATCGATATTAATATGTGATATTGTCTTGTCTGTATCAATCATTGTTGTTTTATTCATTTTGTTTGGTGTTCTTCAACCAATAACTGAAATACTGATGCGACATCCATAACAAAACAGCGACGTTACAAAACATCGAAGTTGAAAATTAAAACATTGATATCAATAATCGACCAAAAACTATCCATGTTTTAAAACGTCGATGTTCAAAAGCTTGTTTAGTAATTTATAACATTGAATGTGTGTGCAAGAAAATGTATTTAATTTATAAGTTAAATTTATTAATTAATTTATAATTACGATTTAACTGAAAAGGTGAAAAAAATAAGGAACAATGGACAAAACTAAGACTGAGCTCTCAGCAGCATTTCAAAGAATCACTCTTCAGTTCGCTGAAAAAGGCTACTCGAAGAAGTGGGGAGGCCCTACGCCCATGGTCATGCGTTTACCGTTTGGGAAATTCTCCTTGTGCGAAATTATAAATACTAGAAGAGTATCACGATCATCTCGAGTGAGAGACAGTCTTCTCGATGAAGGTAGTATAAACTGCGGTCGTTAAGTTCGAACACAAAAAGTGGCAATGGTTCTACAAGTTATTATTTTATATTTTAACTTTTACAAAAAATGTGATTACGGGAATTTGTCATTTACAAATAAAACATCGAAAACGTAGAAACATCGAACGCAAAACTCCGATGTCAAAAATCATCGACTTTAATGGATCGATGTTTAAAACATCGTAGTTTCTACAAAAACATCGATGTTTTAAAAATGTCGACATCGAAGTCATATCCCTAAACTGATTTTTTTTTTAATTTTAACTTCTACAAAAAAATTGATAATAGAAATTTTTCATTTATAAATAAAACATCGAAAATGTAAAAGCATCGATCCCAAAACACCGATGTTAAAAATCATCGACTATAATGGATCGATGTTTAAAATATCGAAGTTTCTACAAAAACATCGATGTTTTCAAAACGTCCACATCGATGACGCACCCCTAATCCGAAAGAGCCGAACGTCTGAACGTTATAAAATGAAGCTCTGAACAAAGTTGTTTGCTCAGAAAAGAACCTCCAAAATGTCGCGTCGTGTCGTGTCGTGCATTAAGTGTGCAGGACTGCGCGGGCGCCCAGCAAGGCGCCCGTCGCCGGCCTTGGCGCGCCACCGCGGGGGATCGCCGTTCGGCATACGCCCGTGACTAAGGCCGGTCGCCCTTGGCGCAGCCGCTTCCCGAAACGACAGACGGCCGAACGCTCTCGCGCCGCTGGGACGGGCGGCGGCGTTGTCGTCGTCGGCGGCGTTGTCGTCGTTGTCGGCGGCGTTGTCGACGTTGTCGGCGGCATTGTCGTCGTTGTCGGCGGCATTGTTGTCGTTGTCGACGACATTGTCGGCGTTGTCGGTGGCATTGCCGTCGTCGGCGGTATTGTCCGTTGACTTCTAGGCTGTTGGAGTGCGTTGTCTTTGTCGTCGTTGTCGTTGGCGGCGACGTCGTTGACGGCGTTGTCGTCATTGTCGTTGTCGTCGTCGCGTGGCGGAATAGGGCCCGACACGACGCGGCACAACCACGCCCTTGTATTCATTGTTGAGGTGCGAATTAGAATCTTTTTTCTCCAAGTGCAGGCGCAGATTCACGAGAAGGGAAATGAAAAATCCCACCCCCTAAAATTTTTTAGTAACTACTCATTTGAACTTGTCACGAAACATACAAACAAACATTTTTTTCGGATAGTCTCTAAAACAAATATAATCGTATCGCAGCATGAGCTAAGTTTAACCTGCGACGTTTTACAAAATCTGTAATGACACTTTCGACCAAAACATTTTGAATTTCCCCTCCCAATCTTTGTCTCTGGATCCTCCCCTGCCAAGTGAGACGGTAAAAGGAAGTTAGAGGTGCTTTCAACTCAAACCGTACTTAGCTGTTGTACGCGTATGATTAAGTCGGAAGGAGAGGCCGGTGAAAACGGTGGTTGGTTCGCAACGACGTTGACGGCGCATATGCAGCTAAGATATAACGGTTTTGCTACTTTTTCTAGAAAAAAAATGCTCATATAACCAGCTGATGGCGCTTTGCAGCGCTCTAGTAGTGTAATTTAGGATCATAACAATGGATTAGCACTTTAAGTTGCAACAACGTGCTACCAGAGAGGCCCAACAATGACCATGCTGTTACAGACGAAACGACAATGGGTAAACGCTATGGTTACAGAATTAATTTGGGTGTAAATGGGTTCACGTGCGAATTGGAAATTTTCTTTCGAGAGATATGGTGAAGAAACGGAAAAAATAAGTGGTGTCGAGAGGAAGCCAGCGTTTTCAATTCTTTTGCTTTACTAGGAACAATACCTTTAGGCGACTCAGTGCGTTTTTCGAGGTCGCTTTACTACTCAATTTCACGTTGCCCGACCACGCCCTCTTTTCTGCTCTCTAGTAGCAGTCATTCAATGTTACAGACTCTTACACTTACAAGTCACGAGAACTGCCAGGAGCTTAGATTATCGCCTGGTGTCTCTTGGAGGGGGGAAACTCCTGAAGCCGACGAGGTTCAGCGGTTGAGGGCAGCGCCACTCCCCGGGATTTGAAGTGCACTACACTTAAGGAACCAATGAACATGTCAGTTGACGAGCCCGAAAACACAAAGTAATGAATCATTCATCCAACTTTGTCCTTTGCATATTGGAAGAGGAATTTATAGTCACCTCCCCGAAGAAAAGACTAGTGATGGGATGGGACCCTCCTACATAAATTGTCGTAACTGTGCATGTGATAAACAATGTGCCCTCATGTTGCCTCTGTCCCCACATATGGTTCCAGAATTTTAAAAATAGGCCCGACACTCGATTCAACTTGGTCAGTATCATAGAAATTAACTAAAAATTTATTAAAATGAAGAAAATTGGTCACTTTTTTCTAAATGTAATTGAAACTTTGCAACGATTTTTCAGTCTCATGAAATCCTTAGCTGAAGCAATATTTTAAATAGGTATTGTTGTATCCATCTTACTCTATGACCCCAGTAGGGAGAGATTAATTGTTTTGCAACAGGGAAAATCCAACTATAGTGGGGGGGGGGTGTTCGATCTGCGTATCACCTTTCCCCCGCGTCAATTCGCATCCTGTCCATTATAATTCAATGCAATGGGTGGCATGCTCATTTCTGTGCGTAGGCCACTACGTCCTTCCCCTTCCGTGAGCACGATTGACTTTTGCCTCTACGTTCGTCCGTGATGAACGGCAAGAGTGATCAAGAGAGATGAGGCGAATGATTGTGGATGATGATATGGTGGTTCTGACTTTGTGGCTTGCCTTCGTACACCACTACTAACTCGGTGTTTTGCATAGGAATCGAACCTGCAGCCGTCTGCTCCGTATAATTGGTCTCTAACGCAAGCATCTGTGTTTCATGGGTCTTATATGCTTTGTAATTGACTCAAATAATTGGTTAGTTTCAGAAATGTTTTTCTAAAGATAGCAAAAAGTCAGTTCCAAAGTTTTTGATGTTTCGTCTAAGTCTCAGAATCTTTCGTACGGTTATCCATTGAGCCGCCTCTGTCTTGCACCGTACTGGGAATTTTGTATCTGAAACATGGGTTCCCACACAAATCCCCTGAATTCAATGGGCATTTCTGCTATGTGCTTACACTGGATGTCACGTCCAGGTACATATAAAAATATTTCCTGGCGTAAGTCACTTAAGACATTTGTCATTATCGTTATCCTTATGAACAGATGTACAATATTTCGCAGCTTTGAGCAATAAGCATTCATAGATCACACGTCTCTTTGGTCCCAGGTGAAAGAAGTTTGAGAAACGTCTAGAGAGAAAGTGAAAGGTAAAGAGAAGAAACAAATTGAGAATGAATTTGATTGCCCTACGTATACTTGCCCAGGACAAGTCTCACAAGAAGGCGCTAGGGGCTTCTGAAGACTAGCCTTTGCAGTAATAAGTGTATGGAAGAAAACGAAGAAGAATTGTAGCATTCTAGCACAAATGTGTTACATTTGTTTCTCCGAAATTATTGAGTTTGTAGAAGGCCAGGTTTTAGTGATTCGGGAGACCTTGAGAAACAATACGAGCCATCCGTGAGCTATCAAGTACATTGTTTCTTGCTCTGCTTCAGGTTCGAAAGGTCCCATTCTGGATGAAGTTGCCAATTGAGCCGAAATCCCGCACGTCTGCGAGGTAGGGACAAAATGTTAGCCGAAGACCCGAGTGGACGTAGGAGCCTGCGAGTGGGCAGGCGCGTGATCTTCGCGGGGCCACTTGACCTCACCAAATTGCGATGACTGTGCCCAGCGAGACGTCATTCGGAGCGTGACGTCATCTCGCGCGTTCAATTGGAGCCACTAATCGACTGCAACGCTACACACGTACGAATTGAGCTCTGAATTTGCTGTCCTCTGTTTCTTCAATGAATTCTAAGGAGCGTCCTTACAGCAACGCTTTGAGAGAGAGAGAGAGAGAGAGAGAGAGAGAGAGAGAGAGAGAGAGAGAGAGAGAGAGAGAGAAAGAGAGAGGACGAGAGAGATGCAGAGACAAAGCGCGCGCGCGAGAAAAAGAGAGAGAGAGAGAGAGAGAGAGGGAGAGAGAGAGAGAGAGAGAGAGAGAGAGAGAGAGAGAGAGATGGAATCAGAGAAGGACAGAGATAGGGAGGCGGACAAAGCGTGAGATCAAGAGGGAGAAAGAGAGATGAAAACAGAAATAATACATGCATTTTTTTCTTTCGCTCCTCGTGTATTGCCTTAATGTCTGAGGACTGCTCCTGCCCGTGATGACAGGAAATCACGAGAATATCCAATTGACCAACTGCAGCGGGTGTTCGCCAGCTTGGAGATTCAGTCGTGTGACCTCGCATATTATTGCCGCCCGTTATTGCACTTTTTGGGTAACATTTATTACGATGTAAATGTTTTTGCCGTGTATTTCATATTTGACTTATTTATATTGAAACATCAAAGCATCGCGCATCAATTAACATCGCGGCCAGCACGCCGCGCGCCCGGACTCGATCTTCTGCCGTATTCTCCGAGGCTGTACGGGACGGCAGCGCTGCCGTGCGGGCGAGGCGGAGCAGAAGGGGAAGGGGCGGAGTGGGAGGGGGGAAGGGAGCAGCGGAGTAGGTGGAGGGGCGAGAGGAGAAGAGAAGGGGCGGGCCGGAGACGGGCAGAGTGGCAGCGTTGCACAGTGATTCAACTCCAACGAGCAGCAATTCGAAAATACTTTACGGCTAGATCCAGTTCTGTTTGGAGTATTGTTGCCCGAGATGTCTGAAGCTTCTAGTCCCGAAGACTTTCGACTAGGCATAGCTGGGTCGGTTAAAACCATTGTGTAATACAGTCGACAGGATAAAAAAACTTATCAAGCGCCGTGAGCAACCTCACCGTTTTTAATCCTACTGTGAGCTACTTAGAGACCAAGGCAGAAACATTTTCTTCCAATCTTAACATTTTTCTATTGTCTATAACTATGAAACAAGTTTTAATAAAACTGTATACAAGAAAAATTAATTGAAATGGAATTGCACATTACAAAAATATTATAAAAGAGTTAGTAATAAATTATAAATGTAAGACCAGATATTACGTCAGACTTGTTAATGCGAAGGATGGCACTTTTGTCATTAACAGGTTTTTTAATGTTGGGAGAGTGGGTCATGACTGCCATTCGAATACAGTTACCCAAATGTTCATCAGGGAGTTTGTTCCTATTCTTGTCCATGCTCTGTAGCACAAGTCCAGGTTAGCCAACCTTAAGCATGACCTCTGCCTACCGAAAATTGCCCCGCTAGCTACTAGTAGCTCGCGATCGAAAGTTTAGCGATCCCTGGTCTAGAGAATTCTAGCGGCCGGCTGCTCCGATCGGTAACTTTCCCTGGTTTCTCGGATCAACACCTAGTGAATGCCGGAGCAGTACCCCAACAAACGGGCCAGGGACCGCGCGCTATCTTTCCTTCCTCTTCCTTGTCCTATCCTCTTCCCCTTATATACACACTTACACTATCACACACTAAACAAGCAGGGAGACTGGTCGGGAGCTTAGAGCTTGTCCCGGCTGGGGCGGTGCCTCACTGGTGGGAGATACCTTGTTAGAGAAAACCCCACTAGCCAACGATAGGTCGGCGCCAGATCTCGCCATACAGTGTGGGAAAGATCACCGCCTCCTCCCGAGCAAAAATATGTGCTACATTTACGGGACTAATGATCCTGGTAGTTGACGTGCTCGGAATCACTAAAACAATCAATCTGAGTATCGTTTTGACAAACGATCAACGAACTGTGCTCGATCTGCTTGTACCAACCTCCTTATCCCTCTCACAAGCACTAACATGCACTTCACGGGAGACCAGTTGGGAGCTTGTTAGAGCCTGTCCCGGGTGGGGTGAAACCCGTGTGGATGCACCACACTCACGGGACTGACAGCTGAGGCGCCCGAAAACGATAATACTGATTAGAATATGATACTTTCAAATTTAGACCCCCCATTTCGAAGTGACGACACATTCAAATTTAGCAACAGTTCATGCTTTCTCGCGTTACTGGTAACGGTCACTTAGTATTATAGAATTATAAATTCTGCCATATGAACACATTAGCCATCACTTGGAAGAGTCTAAACCATATGAACACATTAGCCATCACTTGGAAGAGTCTAATTTCTGCGGTGCGAATCTAAAACTATCTTGTCAGACAGAAATAAAAGGCATTTCTTACTTCTACAAAAACAAAAAAAAGATACTTGTTTGCAATTTTCGAAAATAGAGATAGTTCACAAAACACGGAACAACCGAATTTTTTTACAGCATACTGCCTTATTCCGGAAAAAATAACAAACCAAAATGTAGCAGGTCCTGAAAAGACAACTTTTGAAAAATTGCCTACATGTCACGCAAAATTACGCGAAAAGTACTCATATTTTCGAAAAGTTGTTCATGATCTTATTTTAAGAGCTATCTTTGATGAACAGATTCCATCAAGGAAAAAAATTTCTTTCTTCAATATTGTAATTACAGGAAGATACCGAAATAACTTTGAACTTTTACAATTTTTGAAAATTCAGAGTAAGTAACGAAAATGAGTCATGCGTCAGTTTTCCCATTCAAATTTACCCAGACATGCGCCATTCAATTGATACATCTAAACATAGGGGCGCTAGTGTCACCCAGTTTCGAGGTTTCATCCTGGACCACTGTGGCTCCTTGGAGTCCTGCACTGCCTGCTGCTTCGCTTGTTGAGACCTTGAGCAGCACGTGTAGACCCCCACTTGTCACGCGACCTTACGCACCCACTCAAATTCTACTCCTCTTTCTGCCTTTACATATTTATGTGTCTTTATCCATCTGTCTATCCATCTATCAGTCCATATGGCTATCTACCCATCTATCTATCTATCTGTATATCTATCTATCTGTATATCTATCTATCTGTATATCTATCTATCTATCTATTTGTCTATCTATCTGTCTATCTATCTATTCGTTTATCTATGTATTCGTCTATCTATGTATTCTATCTATTCTCTTGCACACTGTTCTACCTCTATCTCCCCGATCCTCACTCTTTGTCTCTTTAAGACTCTACTCTCTTCCTCTTCATCTTTTCCCTCTTTCTGACTACGAAATTTTCTGCCCACATCTTTCTTTCTTTCTCTATCTCTATCTCTCGTCTCCCTCTCTCTTCCCTCTCTTTCTCACAATCTCTCTGTCCCTTCTCATCACCTTCTCTGTCTGAATCTCTTAACATCCATTTCTGGCCACCTCTTTCTCTGAGTCATTGCTTCTGTATCGTCTTACTCAGTCTGCTTCCACGTCTTGAAAGTTCTGCACCTCTTTTCGCTGTCGAATCTCGTATGAGTAGGGATCGAATTTATATGTACTAACAATCTATTAAATACGTAAGCATTTATGCACTAAAATAATAGAAACGTGGTCTGTGAAGTATATTATCTATTATAATACCGTTCCTCAAAATTTTTACGCACAGTACATGCATCGGCCACTTCATCCCTACGATACCCCTCAACGAAATTCGAAGTGTACCCGTACTATTCGTATTGTTATTTTCCATTAAGAAATAGTTACCGCTAAATATTCGTTCGCGTTTCACGCACGTTTCAAGTGAGCATAATTCCTGACTACAGGGAGAAAATATGTATTTGCATTGAAATCCGGCCATTGCGTATATGCCTCGTGAGTTAGTCATCAAATAATGTGGTCCTCTCTCAGAGAACGACTACTTTGATGAGCTCGTGCGTAGAATCCTCTACTCACGAATGACAATAACAATCTATCGATATTACTCAACATCGGAGAGGTAAATATGGTATTTCATGTACAATATTTTATGCAATATGCAAATATATCCGTGTTTCAAAGTACCTATCATTTTTAACGGTTGCAACACAATGCGACAAAAAAGACATCAATTTAGCGTTTAGTTCTTGGTTTTAGGCTAAACACATTAGGTAGACGTACGTTTGACTGCATTGTACTAACATTAAAAACCAGTGTGGGTCATGAGAGACCGTACTATAATTTGTTTTAAAAAGTTTGAAACTCTTAAATGGCCCATTTTTATTTTTCACTAATACCATTCTCTACCTTTTGTCATCACGACACCATTTGTTTCAAATGTTTCAGCAAAAGTAAAAAATAATGTGTTTTTTTTTCTGAAAAAGAACAAAACTTAGGTAGCATTTATTTTTTAGAATTTACATATTAGAAACCTTTTGAAAGAAGGTCATATTGACGCACCTGAGGTTTTCCTTTATCTGTCAGGTTTCACATCAATGGGTCGTTTTGTGAAATCAATATCGATTAGGAAGTGGAACGTGTATCTGATAAAAGAAGCTGATGTTCTAGTTCCTGCATGAGGAGATTCTTGGCAATTTTCGATTGCAAAAATGGTGTTTATTTTCATTAACAGACGATTATTTCCACTATACCCTGTTATTCTTAACACCATTTGCACCACAATGTGATTCGTTTATAACAAATTCTCTATTGGTATTGACATTTACGTAGTACGAGTGGTATCAGAATTAAATTTCTTGAATTTGATAATACGAGCAATGGAATTACATTCGTCCCATAAAAAAGGCGACACGTTGGACAAAATAAATGACGATCCACATTTTCCAAACATCATAATAGTTCATTTTTACAAAAAACGAGCAAATCCGCAATTAATCACCCCAAGAGCACGAATTGTCGTTAATGTAAGCCTGATAAGAATGCGCTATAAAAATATACGCAGTAATTCCGTACACCAAATAAGCAAAGCCGTGTTTACAAGGTAACATTGGACTCAAAAGCTTTCAATTAACATTATGCAAATGAGATAAAACACGATTTCAGGTTCAATAAAAGGCGTTTTTAGAAAACATTTGTTTCTTTATTTGGACATCAATTTTCCTGTGATAGCACGGACAGGTTCCTCCCACTGTGTCCCGGAGCGCGGCCGCGGAGCGGTGATGATGGTGGGGGGGAAGGGAGTGGGGGGGGAGGGGAGGGGAGGCCTCGAGGCCACTGGGGACGCCCGACCAGACTCGCCGCTGCGCGCGGGGCCGCGCCAGTTAGCTGCGCGCTCGCTTTTTACACATTGTTTACCAGATGCGGTAAAAAGCGCTGCGGTCGTCTCCACAGCCGTCACCGCCGCATCTCCCCTCCCCCTGCCCGCAGCGGAGACCGCCTCCCCTCTGCTCCGACTGCCACGTCTCTGTCCTTTCACATCCCCGCACTCCACACGTCCTCGCCCAGTTGGCGCCCCCCATCCCTGCCCACACCTCCGTTTTCCCTTCCATCCCCTGCCGCCGCCTCCAACCCTTCCTCAGTATTTGATTTTGCCTGCGCCCCATTTCACGTCTCCGTCCCCGCCCTTGTTCCTGCACTCGCCTCGCCCTCTTCCCCGCCCACGTCCCCACCCTCGTCCCCGCTCTCGACTTCGTTTTCGTCCTCGCCCTCTTCCCCGACCCCGCCCGCGCCATCCCCACCCCGTTCGGCCCCTACTTCCTATCCCAACTGTGCTCCTTCCCGCCCAGTGCCACAGTCGCCGCCACAGTCGCATCGCCAAAGCCTCCCACATCCCACTGTCGCCCCCATCTCAACTCGCCGTTCCCCTCGCTGTCCCATTCCACTCTTCCCACCTCCCCGTCAGGGTTCCTACCCGATCCCCGCCTCCTCGACCGCCACCACCTGCGCCATCTCCGCTATCCTCCTCCATCGCCGTCGCTCAGCCACCACGGCATCTCCGCGGCCGCCCCCTCCCCACGTCACTGCCACGCTCGTCGCCTGGACGACTCCGCTGTCACACACGCAAACGTCGCGTAACCGCCGTCCCTCCCCGCTGTCCAGCAGTCCCGTCCCCACTTGTCACCGCCCGCCAGTTTTCAGTCGCTCTCACCGCCCCCTCTGTCGTCACAGTTGTCTCTCTCATCTCTACAACACTCCTACCTCCTACTCCATCGCCGTTCGTCCGCTGCCGTATCTTACATCGACTCCCACCACTGCTTCCACGTCGCTCTTTCTCCCCTTCCCGTTTCCACCATCCCCCCTCCTGGTTGTCCTGCAATCCTACTGTCGCTCCAGCCACTGTTAACCCATCGCGCCCCTCTATCACCGCCGCCGCCCATTACCTTCCCATCACTCTATCGCCACCCCTCCCCCGCAGCCGGTGAGCTGCCGCACCACCCGTCCCCTTCCAACACTGCCCCCCCTCGCCACCGCCCCTTCTCGTTATCCCGTCCCCGCTGCCAGCACATCTTCTGACCCCTGCCACCACATCACTGTCGTGTCAGTTGCCTCGTCGTATCCTTTGTCACACCCACAACCATCTCCGCAGCCCCCTTCTCCTGAATGTCTCGCCTCCGTCACCCTCTACCACCGCCGTCGTCACCACCACCTCCGCATCACCAGCCGTGGATCCACGGGGAGGGATATGAAGTACCCTCCCGCCTCAAATATTTCAGTAACTATTAAATTTGAACTTGTCACGAGACTTTCAAGCAAAAGTATTTTCGGATTACCATTGAAACGAATAAAATCGTATTGCTGCATGAGCTGAGTGTAGCCTGAGACATTTCACAAAATCTGTAATATACTATATTCGAACAAATTTTGAATTTTCTCTCCCAAAATTCGTCTCCCGATCCGCCCCCTGGCATCACTCTACCTCCACCCCTCCCCCGCAGCCGCTCCGCCGCCACCGCCGCCTCCACTGCCGCCGTCGGGTCTACACTACCGCCGCAGCGGCGAGTGGCAACAGCGGGCTGTGCTTAACGGCGAGGTCACCCCTAGCGCCGACGGCTCGGCGAGCGGGCGAGCGGGCGGGCGCGGAGGGGGAGGCGGAGTGGGAGGGGGAGGTGGGGCCGCTCGCTGCGCTCCGAGGATACGATCAAGTGGGCTGTGAGAAAAAAGTCGAGGAAGAACGACGCGCGGAGAAAAAAATTACAATAACAGGCTGTTTTCACGACGCCTCTGCCATGAATTATTAGTGTCATCTCCATTAACGGTTGGCTGGATGGCAGGCTTGTTTAAGTGGCCTTGGCTCGCAATGAAATAATGGCGGAACGGTCTGAATGTTTCATTAATGTCTCGGAGAATTCTCAAACCGCGGATGGCTCGCGGCAGATTCGAACCGGCAACTCCTCGGCCCTACGCGGCCTCGGGAGCGATCTTGATAGATTTTGACTTATAAAATATGTTCCCGGGTTGTAAATAAATTCTCTAGCGGTTTCTGGCCAAAAGTTTATCAACAGTTCTCCAATGAAGACATTTCTAAAGTTAAACATCTTCATTTCTACGGTACTTCATAAATTCTAATGTGTCTTCGATGATAAATTTGCTTTTTTTTAAAAAAAAACGTTATGTTTCTGCAGTTTGGCCTTCGCGACCGTTTATCCTTCTGTTTTCGACCAGCACTCGTCATACACTCTAAAACGCTGTGGCCTTCATGTTATTTGTCGGATATCGATGCTAACGAATTGAGTAATGTTTGCGCCTTTTTCAGACTTATTTTAGCAGTGTTCATTCTAGAAACGTGTTTAGAGTAAATTTTCTATAATATAATATCAACTGTGATGATTTAATTTTGAAGTTAATGTCGAGTTGTATATTAGGTGAGTTAAAGTATGTTAAATAATGTTTGTGTATCTTCTTTGTACATCCGGTTGTTGTTTTGATGTCATTCTAAGTCCTATATAATCTTTCGTTTTACATCCACTGAATGCATATCTTTACACGTTTTGCTCACCCATTTGCTACTATAGATAAACACAGAAACATGAAGGGAGAAAAAAAATAAATAGAAAAATTACTCTCCGTGAAACCAAAACGCAGGTCATTAGAGTTGAAATTGAGTGATATTTTAATTCTATATGGCGGTTGAAACGAAGATTTAATATTGATACATATTTATTTAAGTTGTTTTGGATTCAGTTTCAATAGCAATTCAATTGTAGCAAAAAAATACGAATGTACAGTATATACATGCACTACGTACCCAAAAGCAAACAGTAGCTTTGCTTTTTAATTGCGGATGCACATAACCCACTACATCCTATTCCTTACAATTGTATAACAATCTAGCTAAAACTATTGTCCTTGAAGGTATTGTCTGCAGTAGTGCTGCAAACAATTCCACAGCTGAACGGTTCTGTTGTTCAAAAGACTATTCTCAATATGTTTTCGGTTTCCTAGGGCATATTTTCCTGCAGTAATCACCACAGTTCATAAAGATTCGCTCATGTAATGTAATCAAGTTATTTTTCTACATATGCTGGTTAGAATTGCAATGTCTAGTGTAAAACTCACAATTTGCGCTATGCGTGTCACACAACAAAATCGGCTACATATTACCTCAGACCACATCTTATATATACTCACGAATTTCCTTGAGGATTTGTTATTGTATTACATATTAAAATAATATATTTGCAGATATAATGTTCATGGAAGTTCCTCGGCTTTTGTAAATGTACGTTTGATCCAAAGAATAAAAGATTAATAGATATTGGCAGGCGCTTGACAGTGTTTTATTGTTCCCCGACTACCGCGGCCATTATTGACGGTGATTTGTTGCAAGTGTGTACACAATTTTAAGTTATGCGAGGCACGTTTGAACTTAGCAAGGCACACCTGTGGACGTTCCATGCTACGTGATATGTTTGCGCGCTCGCAAAAGCATGTGGTTGCAGACCCAATGCGCGTCTTGGGTTGCTCGCTCGCAAAAAGTGATATTTGTTCAAATGTCTCACATTTCCGCATTTATTTCCTTTAACACACACACACTCTCTCCCTCTCTCTTCCTCTCTCTCTCCCTCTCCCTTCCTCTCTCCCTCTCTCTTCCTCTCTCTCCCTCTCTCTTCCTCTCTCTCCCTCTCTCTTCCTTTGTCCCTACCTCTCTCTCCCTCTCTCCTCCTCTCTCCCTCTCTCTCCATCTCTCTTCCTCTCTCCTCTTCTCTCTTCCTCTCTCTTCCTCTCTCCCTCTCTCCTCTTCTCTCTCTTCCTCTCTCCCTCTCTCCTGCTCTCTTCCTCTCTTCTTCCCTCTCTTCTTCTCTCTCTCCCTCTTCCTCCCTCTCTTCTTATCTCTCTTCCTCTCCCCCTCTCTCTCCATCTCTACCTCTCTCACAGTATCTCTCTCCTTCCCTCTCTCTGGCTTTTTGTGATCTTTTACATCCCTTACTTTCATACTTTTTCTGAGGTTCCTTTTCTTTATCCTCGTGATTATGTATTCTGTGTCATCGTAGTTTTTCCTGCTCTTCTTCCAAGTTCAATAAACTTTACGTTCCTATTCCGCCTGAAATGTATTTCCCTCGCCCATTCATTATCGTCCTACCGTTTTGTCTGTCTTCCACTCTTTGAGTTTCATTTCCCCCCTACTTATTCACGTTCTCGGCTGACATTTTTTAACATTTTTATTCATTTCTTTATCCAGCATCCCTCGTTGTTTCTCCTTTTTCTAAACTGAGGATCGTCATTCTGCGTCCCTAAAAACGAAGATTTGAAGAGTTGTTTGTAAAATTATCTTCAAGTTCAGGAGTCGATGGAATTGTTCAAAGCAGACAAAAAGACGTCGGAGGCTATGATTCTCACAATCTAGATCTTACTTTATGATATGAAGTGAAAATAGTTTTTACGTGCCTAATTTCTATTCGTTCTTTGCTCGTTCTTTGAAATTTATTTAGCAACTTTCAAGAACAACTCCGTGTCTTGTTTACTGTGTCAACCATTCCTTGCATGTATTCGTACGTATACGTATGTGGGTGGGATCCGTAGATGGTTGCATATTCTAGAACTAGAGAAATATCGAGAGGCAGGAAAAAGGATACAACGGGAAAAACTGAGTATGAGACTAAGTACAGGAGAACAGAAAATATAGAGAGAATGAAGGGAGAAAGAAAGAAATTTAGGGAATCGAATCGTGAATATGGCAGCAGGGAGATAAATCGAGGAGAGATGAAGAAGAGAGAGAGATAATCATTGAAGAAAGGAAGTGAACAGAGGAAAAGAAGAGAGAGAGAGAGAGAGAGAGAGAGGAATGACAGGAATCACAAGAAAAAAGAGTCGAAAGGAATAAACAAGAAAATGAGAGAGAAAGAGGAAACAAAGAAACGAGAAAAGGAAAAGTGGACGATAAGAAAAAGATAATGTAAGGGGGGAAAGAGAGGAAGGAGTAGGGAGGAATGAGAGAGATTGATTGATTAGCGTTACTCGGCCCGTCAAGTCGTTAGTCCCGTAAGTGTAATGCATATTTTGTCGCGGGAGATGGCTGTGATCTTTACCTGGATGGTGAGATCTGGCGCCGACCTACACTTCGGGTAGAGAGGTTTTACCTTTAGGAATCTGCCACCAACCGGGACAAGCTCCATTCTCCCGACTAGTATCCCGACACGTGTGATGGTGTAGAGGTAGTGAAGTTATCTAGCTAGTGTCGAAAATCCTGCACCCGTCGGGTCTCGAACCCTAGGAACTTCCGAGCGGAAGCACTGCAGTGTCATCAATTGACGCCCTGAGCCACCTAGGCTAGAGAGAGAGAAATAGAGGGAAAGAGAGAGAGAGAAAGGGAGAGAGAGAGAGAGAAAGGGAGAGAGAGAAAGGGAGAGAAAGAGAAAAGGAGAGAGAAAGGGAGAGAGAGAAAGGGAGAGAGAGAAAGGGAGAGAGAGAAAGAGAGAGAGAAAGAGAGAGAGAAAGAGAGAAAGAGAGAGAGAGAAAGAGAGTAGAGGAAGGAGAGCAAGGGCGAATGGTTTGAGAAAGATGGAAAGAGAGAATGGAAAGACTACTATGGAGGAGGTGGAGAGAGAGACAGTGTGTGTGTGTGTGTGAGAGAGAGAGAGAGAGAGAGAGAGAGAGAGAGAAAGAGAAAGGGAGAGAAAGAGAAAGGGAGAGAAAGAGAAAGGGAGAGAGAGAGAGAGACAGAGAGAGAAAGAGAGTAGAGGAAGGAGAGCAAGGGCGAATGGTTTGAGAAAGATGGAAAGAGAGAATGGAAAGACTACTATGGAGGAGGTGGAGAGAGAGACAGTGTGTGTGTGTGTGTGTGTGTGTGTGTGAGTGAGAGAGAGGAAGGGGGAAAGGACGATTATCTTAATAAAGATGGAACGAGAGAAAGGAAAGAGTAAAAAAGGAGGAAGGAGTGAATCAGTGAGAGAGAGGGAGGGAGGGAGGGAGAGAGGCAGAGACCGACAGACAGACAAGAAAGCAGCGAAATTGCGCGAGCGTGCAAGGGTGCAAAGGGGGCGAAGAGCCTACGTGACTTCTCCTCGCCCGATGATAACGCGCCAAGGCCATGTTTACGGACATGAGCGCCGCATTAACGCGGCCCCCGGGCGGAGGCGAAGCGCGGACCTTCGCCGGCGCGGCTGCTTCGCATAGCTTCGCAGCGCCGCGCCGCATGCGGGATGAAACGCGGCTTTGTCTCGCGCCGGGCTCCACGCGGCGTTCGGTGGTTACGCATGCGGCGCGACGCGGCGCGGCGCACGACAGCTCGAGTCAAAGTGTCTACTCGCGCGGGCTGCGATCATGCTAATGGCACACGAACACTGGGCGCGGCCGCTGTTGGAACAACAGAGGAGAGCCACGGTCCTCAACACTGCTCTGGTTCACTCGATGCGGGCAAGTGTCTTCTGAAGAAAAATATTAATTTGTGGATATTGAAAATTCTCTCTCGTCGTTTACTTATACATATTCAGTCAACATAATATGGGTTTTTTTACCTTGTTGGTATTTTTTAAATTTAAGGTCGCATCAACATCTTTGGCATTAGCGATCACTATTGCATTGAACGGTATGGCAGATGTGAAGATGACATGATGTGGTGATGACAGTGGGTGAATGGACGAACACAAATACAACCATGCCCGAGGCGGGAGTTGAACTCGCGATCCTTTGGTCCGAGATCGCTACGGCACTACTGACCAAATTAATCTCGGCTACGCGGACCGGCTATTCCGTTGTTTTTTTTTTTTAGTCGTGTCAAATTTTCGGTTTTGCCTCATCCCGCAACGGGCAGCCAAAGTCTTCGCGTGTGGGATCTACCAGGACCTCCCATGGCAATTGGTAACAATTCCTATTGAGAACCCCTGACGTACTTCCTGAATATCACACCCAGGTAACCCTTCCTAACGAGACCGTGGGCTCCACGGCCGGAGTTAGTAGATCCTTGGCTGTCTGTGAGTCGCCGCGCCCTAGGCACAGGTTTCAACGTTTCGGCCACCATTCTGAAACCTTCCTCAGGACGAAATGCCGAGCAGATTTTGCCCCCGGGAAGGTCGCAGATCGGCGGCCGAAACGTTGACACCTGTGCGTAGGACGCGTCGTCTCCCGGACAGACAAGCAGCTGCAGCCCTTGCTGTCGCTCTGTGACCATTACGCATGGAGCACGACTCCCCGCATGACTGATCAAGTCGAAGTGACCGCTCGCTGGGGCTGCGATAATACTGACACCGAACAAATACTAGACGCGTGAGCTGCTGGAACAACAGAGGATAGACAGAGTCGCGACATTGTCCACAGCACTAGTCTATTACACAATCTGGACGCCCGGGCGCGCATCGAGAAACAGAAAAGCACAAGAATTTTCTAGCGAAAAATATTAATTTGCGCATATTGTACATTACCTCGTATAATGTACATATAGATATTCAATTAAGATTAATAAAGTATACTTCTCATTTGCCTCCTCCACTCAGGATTGGGGTTCATAGAGACAGTCATCAGAAAATGCAGCAAAATTATACATTTAAACCGTAACTCAGATTTAAGTAAATTATTTGTAGCAATGACCCAGTGTATACACTAAGCGACCTAGTTACAGATTCTAGAAATATTCGAACTTTCCAGAATTTGATAATTGCCAAATTCTCTGTACTGTTTGTCGTTTGGCATTTGTCATGAACACATTGAGTTTGAATTATCTCTTTGTCTCTGCATTAAATATGTTCATTTTGTATTATTTTTTTTCAATTTATTACATTTCATTTTTTTTGGATAATTTACCAAATGATTTCTGGATTATCCGAGATGTTTCGTTTCCGAGGGAGTGTTGGTTCCAATTCCCTTGGATAATTGCTTATTTAGTGTACCTCTTTAGTTTACATTTTTACTAAGAGGATTTAGATTTTTAGCTCCAAGCGGCAGCCAACGTGCTCTGTCAATTCAATCGAGCACTCTGAACTCTGCAATATGCATTTTCAATTGCTTGCATAACCCTTTCAGACCCACAGTTTTTAAAAAAATTGTCCTGTAGTCCTGGAATTTTTTTTCTTAGTTTGCCTTACTCAAAGGTAAAATTGTTATACCGCGAAACGCAAGTTCGTATAAGAGAAAACATTTACCACAGATTTTCAACGACTTACACAAACTATGTGTACCAGTCTGACCGCGAAGAAAGAACGCATATATGAGAAAAAAGCAAAAAATCGTAACCTGCACAATTGTATGGGTTGGGACTATACCTACACCTACACAATTGTTTAGGCAGGGTCGGAAAGAGATAAGAGTAGGGTTGAAATAACATAGGGCATTGATGAGGTTACAGTGTAATCGCCGCTGTACTTGCTGCCACACAAAAGTGTACATGCAACATTCATGCACCACCCCGTGGAAATGGGTTTGAAGAAATCAACTTTTCCTTTATGGCCTACTTGCTTTTTGTTTATTTTATCGCTATAACTTGTCGGTCTTAAGCCCCCATCCCCCTTACCTAGGACTAACCCCCTAGTCCGCAGGTTTCCAGGACATGCCGCCTCACTCTTTGCGATCCCCAGCATCTTATTGAAATCTTTGTCTTACATCCTCCTCGCTGCCATAAATACTCCAAAGAACATATCCATTGGATTTGATTTATTTAGTCAGTTTTAACAGTAAAAGGACGTAAGGACGTAAGGACGAGCTCCAGAATCTCTTCCTGACAGTTTAACTATAAATATTTGAAAGGTGAATAAAAGATTAAAAAATAAAATAAAATTAACCAATAATAATAATAATAATAATAATAATAATAATAATAATAATAATAATAATAATGCCGATCAGAAGGCCGAGATCGCTAAGGCAGTAGTGCCGGAGTTGTTTCGGACCAGAAGATCGCGGGTTCGAGTCCCGCCTCGGGCATGGATGTATTTGTGTTTGTGTATGTCTGTATGTGTTGTCCTTTCACCCCCATTATCATCATATCATCATTTCATCTTCCATACCCCCAGGGCTAACAACTGTGGGGGATAAAAATCGGATCCAGCTAAAATGCTGGTCCCCCCCAAAAATTGTGGCAAGCACCTGCTACCGCGATAATAAATAAAAACTGAGCCACGGTAAATGCAGGATGCTTCCATGCGTGGTCCTAGTCGGCCGATTAACGAAAAAAAGTAATAATAATAATAATAATAATAATAATAATAATACAATTAAATTAAAAAAGCGCGAGACTAGAAATATTTGAAAAAAATAGACATTTTGATTAGTTCTCGCTGTAAATTTTAGTTCACAATCACCACGCTGGCACATCCAGTCTATGCATAGTCGATCGCGAGGAGACGTTTATGTATTGCAGGGAATTTAAAATAAATTGGATGGAAAGTCGCTTGCGTTTCATTAGTGATATATTCGCATTATGGTACGGTAATAAAGCGTCGTCCACTGCAAGTGAAAAGTGAGCGCTAAAGCGGGGCCGCTTTCAGTAATAATGAAAAGTGCTGTATCTTCATGAAGAATGTACGAGTTGCTCGAGTGCACCTGCGTAAATTCGAGGGGAGAAACCGTACAACTCCACGTCATTTCCAGTGAAAAGTCTGTTAACACGTTTACTATCGCGTAGCTTTCCACCCAGCCTCCGCATCTGGTAATCTGGCCTGGACGGACAAGGTGTGGTCGTGCCAGGGGGGTTGGGTCACTTGAAGGCGTAAGGGCATTTGAGCAGGTCAGGTTGTCTCCTTTGCTATAATAAACCTAGAGAGCTGCATCCCATAAAAATGTCGGGCGCAATTGTGGTACGCGTTTATGATGCATGTGAGAATTCATGGACGTCGGTGGGATTCTCTGACTTCGGCGATGACTTCTTTGTCTTTATCTGCTCTAATTAGTATTTCTTCCACACTTGAGGTATCAGTTCACGATACGACATTTCAATGTCAGTAGAGTATACTTTCTTCCGTCGCAGTGGCTATCGTCAATATCCTGTCTTTCAAGATCAATCGAAAATGTTTCTTAGCCATTAAAGCGTGGCCGAGACACGCAATTTTCCGGTTTCTTCATGCTGTTTCGCAATTTGCACTCGGTAAATTTTTTTATGGGTAGTACTGCTCGCTTGGATATTAATGTCGGTGCAAGATATGTTGGAATTCACATGTCGCAGATCTCAACGTTTTTACATATTTAGGGGGCCCACAGACGCAATCAAAACACAATCACAGACGTGATGTAATAGCTGACTACCGTCTGATGTATAGAAATGTTCGTTTTGCAGTATGAAAATGTAACTTCTATTCCGCATATGGCCTCATGGTCTGGTTTTCAATTTTCATATTCCCAAATTATCTAAACGTATTATCTATCTTTGTAGTGCGTCGAAGATACTTGCTTTCAAGTGTAAACTCCGCTAAGACAATGGTGCAGATCTCATTTTCGTTAAAATGCTTGATTTTTCAAAAATTGCAAACGTGCAATATTTTTTCGACGTCTTCCTACAACTCCAATACCGAAGAGTTATTTTTTTTCATGAATGAAATTTGTTCCTGAAATAAAGATCGTAAAATTAGGTCATTAACAAATTTGTTTTAAAATATGAGTAGTTTTCGTGTAATTTTGCTTGAAATACAGGCAATTGTGTCAATTTTTTATAACAATAATTTTCTCAAAAACAGTTCCAATTCTTTTCTTTCGTTATTTCACGGATTAAACAAGGAAAGCTTAAACAATGGCACAAGTCTAATTTTCGAAAATGGCAAATTTAGAAATAATGCGAAAAAGTATGTGATGTAAGTAGCACCACTAGTTCATATTACATCACAAATTGATTTGTTTCTTTGCGAAAGTGAGCGCGTTTACCGCTATTAAAACCGCCTAAAACTGAATTTTTGTTCACCGATTGAACAGAACACGTGCGTGTAGTAAAAAGTGTAAATTATTTTTGACTTCGAGAAAAAGTACAGTGTGAAATATTTTCGAGACTTCAGTATTTATCGCATATTGTTTAGTCACGTAATTTCTTATACGTATTCTTCCCACCTCATTTCTTTAATTGTTTTGAACTACTGTCCTATAGCAGCAACAATGCTGGTTAAGAAAATCACGCAATACAACATTATGCAACGAGTTTATGCTTTATTGCGTAAGTACAGGTTGTGAAAACAAGCAACGTTAGGAGCAAGTTTTCAAATTTGTGTGAACGCAATAAAGCATTATAAACGAGTTGCATACGCTTGCTGTTCTTTTTTCTATAACATAATAAAATTATCAGAAGGGATAAATGATAATTGAAACTGGAACTTGATGAGCGTGGTACGTTAATTACAAGCTTAACGAACGCTCTTTAATACAGTGTAACTTTTCCTATTTGATTGCTAGTTGTTTCTTGTTCATATGCTTACAGACGTGTAGAATTATACAATATGTGTACTGAAGATGTGAAAGAAGAAGGATTAGTTTTGATTGTTACAGTAAAAGTCAGTAAAACATACCACCCTAGAATTTTCAGTATTATTCCTCATGTAAGTTGCATTAATAATATTATGTAGAACTGTATAAAAAGTACGTTATCTTACGACCAATACATGTAAAACATATCAAGCTCTTTTATTTTATTCTAAGGAAAACTGTACCTGTAATCCTATTGGAATAATTACCTGCGGGCGAATCCCCAAGGACATTGCAAAATATCTTAAAATATTCAACGCTGACAGGTACTCGGGACACTCATTTTGTAGAACGTCTGCCACAATGCTAGTTGACCATGGAGGTGACACATACACATAATCCATCTCTCCAATAGCTTTTATTCAAATATTAACCACACGTCAGCCACTACAACCTCGCCTCAACAGACTATACTCACGAATGAAAAACCGTTACCCTTTCACCGACTTGCTAAACATATTCTCCAACAATTGTGAACAGTAGGCGCAGATTGTAGCTTCCTACCCCTTCCTGTAGTTAGAGTTAGTTTTTAGATTAGGAAATAATAATAGTTGTAAGCCATACAATACATATGAAAAAGTGATGTAAACCAAATTATTGTGAAGTGAAATGCACTGCAAAAACATATCACGCATTTAAATATCCAAAATCATTTTCTCTTTGATAATTGCACAAAAAACGAAATAATTGTCTATTCTTGGTCGTTATTCCGTCAGAAATATACTACTAAAAGAAAATGGATACGTTAAAAAAAGAGAAGGATCAGGCAGAAACGCGAAGATTCCATTTCAAACGAAACAATTGCTTTGATGGAAGTTCAATGACAATAGTCGTTATTGATTTTCTATGAAATGACAATCTCAATTCGCAAAACAAACTGGGACCTGAAGGTCTTACATAAGTTTCTAAAAAAAAAAAAAAAAGTATTTCTGAAAAAGAATAAGTAAATGAATATGAAGATCAAAGAGATATGGTGCACGATGGGAAGGCGAAAACGACGAAAAACAACGAAGGTTAGGACGAAAAGAAACGACGAATATGAAGATGACGAATAAGAAGACGACAGCGAAGAGTCAATTGTCGAAGGAAAAGACGACGACGAAGAGGATGAAGGCGACGACGAAGAGGATGACGACGAAAAGGAAGGCATAGACGACAAGGAAGGCATAGACGATGACGAATACGAAGTGGGAGACGACGACGATGAAGAGAAAGAATAAGTCCACGACGTACAATACGACGACAACGATCAATAAGACGACGACGAACAACAAGACGACGACGAACAGCAAGACGACGACGAATAACAAGACGACGACGATCAATAAGACGACGACGATCAATAAGACGACGACGATCAATAAGACGACGACAAAGTACAAGACGACAACGAAGAATAAGAGGCCGTCGAAGAATAAGACAACGACGAGACGGAAATCGACGTCGAGGAAGTGGAAGACTACGGAGAAAGAGACGACGACGAAGAGGAAGTCACCGTCGACGAACAGGACAACGAAGACGACGACGAGGAAGAAGACTACGATCCGTAAGACGACGATGAAGAAGAAGAAGAAGAAGATACGAAGATAGAAGGAAAGAAGCGTGAGATCCCTTGATAGCGTGCGTTTAGCCGCTGTCTCGCTTCAGCTGAGCTCTCCCAGGCTTTCCCGGCGCTGGCTGGAGGGATGTAATATGTTACGGCGCAGGGTAAAAAAATAGTAATAATTTCGCGGCGGCGCCGCCTCCGCCTCCGCCTCGGCCTCGGCCTCCTGGGCTCGGAACCGGTTCGGGAACACAGCGGGGCATCCGGCTGCCTCCAGGGCGCACGGGAGGCATTAACGACGCCCTCTCGCCTACACCCGCGCCCACTTCATCACGCGCCCCGAGGATTCGTTCATCCAGCTGCGTTGCGACATCCAGTTGAGCCGCTGACTGGAGGAGATTTTCAGCGGCCGGCTGCTCTGATCGGAAGATTTCCTTGGTTTCTCCCAACATCACCAGGCGAAAACTGCAACAGTGACTTAATAAACGGGAGGCGGACTGCGCGTGATCTTTCCTTCCTCTTCCTTGTCCTATCCTCACCCCTCACACACAGACACACACACACACACAGACACACACACACAGACGTGCACTACACTACCACATGTACCGGAAGACCAGTCGTGTACATAGTTTGTCGCGGGTGGGTTGATTGATTGATTGAATGATTGTGATTCCGAGCGCATCAACTACTGAGGTCATTGGTCCCGTAAGCTTAGTACAAGTGTTTTTCCTCGAGAGTTGGAGGTGGTGTTCCCTCGCTGCGACTTGTTTTATTGGTTAGTTGGTTGAATAATTGATTGATTGATTGATTAATGTTTCAATTACAATGGTCATTAATGTTATGCTTGACGTTACCGGTGACAGGCGGTTGTTTCTTCCCTGATGGAAGGTGAGATACCCGCTGGGGGGAGATACCTGAAGATAGAAACCGCCGCAAATCGACGCGTAGGTCTGCGCCGGATCTCACGTTCAAACACCGCCACCCCCGGTAATGCCTCCTATCTCTAAGCTAATTAGTGTAATTCATGAAAATATATAAAAATGTGTACATGTAACACTTCAATAAGTGAAATGACAACGATACAGTTGACATTTGTTTCCTGCATTGATTTGTTTAGCATAATGGTGGTATAGCCCCCCCCTCAAAATCTCTCTGGATCTTTCAATAATAGAAATCAGGCCCTGGTGTCAACAATGGCCTGCTAATCAAGCCCTCCTCTTTCAACGCCGCAACTGGATGTGTGTGTGTGTGTGTGGTGCGTGCGTGTGTGTGGTGCGTGTGGTGCGCGTGTGTGTGTGTGGTGCGTGCGTGCGTGGCGTGTGCGTGCGTGTGGGGCGTGTGCGTGCGTGTGTGGCGTGTGCGTGCGTGTGTGGCGTGTGCGTGCGTGTGTGGCTCGTGCGTGTGCGTGCGTGTGTGGCTCGTGCGTGTGCGCGCGTGTGTGGCTCGTGCGTGTGCGTGCGTGTGTGGCTCGTGCGTGTGCGTGCGTGTGTGGCTCGTGCGTGTGCGTGCGTGTGTGGCTCGTGCGTGTGCGTGCGTGTGTGGCTCGTGCGTGTGTGGCGCGTGCGTGCGTATGTGGCGTGTGCATGCGTGTGTGGGCGGTGCGTGCATATGTGGTACGTACGTGTGTGTGGCGCTTGCGTGTGTGTGTGTGTGTGTGTGGTGGGTACGTGTGTGGTGCCTATGTGTGTGTATGATGCACGCGCTTGTGTATGGTGCGCGTCCGTTTGTGTAGTGTGTGTGAGTGAGTATGTGCATGTGTGTGTGTGATTCCAAGGAGCGTCATTGAACTTGCCAGGGTGTAGGTCCCTCCTGCATCAAAACCTGCTTCCACGAAGCGGGTCCACCCGTCTGCCTGCCAGAGAAGGGTCGCGCCTCCGGACCTGTACTTGAGCGTTTGGATTTATATCCATTACTATCCGCAGTGCGAGTCAAAAGTTTCTGCTACCGGTTTGCATTACGACGAACGTACGCATATGTAGATGAGGCTCTTAAAAGCAGTCAATGCAGCGCATACGTGACTTCGAAATCCTGTTTCTCCCATTATAATGACTTCCCAGACTAGTTTTCAGATTTTTGAAGCGGAGATGAAAAGTATACGTTTCCAAATGTCACAATAGATTTCAATACAGCAACTAACCCAGTGCGCGGTATATAGGCCCGGATTCGGAGTACAACGTGCTCTCAGTCCAGTGAACTTTGTTCCGGTTTCCATTGCATTGTGAGATGCAACTGAGCGTCTTAAGGCAGATTTGGAACAGCACTCCGGACTACTTGTAATATAAAGACGAGTCAGTTCTTTGAATACGAAACGTGTGCGGTAGTTTGTTGAGAAGATTTGTTGCGAAACAACCTCTGGTTACCTCTCATTATACAGAACGATCGAAAGCTCTGAAGTAATTCTTTAAAAGTGAAGAAAGAAGCTAATGGTATTGCACTTTTGAGAGACGTACGAATGAATATCTTGAGGCATTTGCACGGTGAGTTGAAATGAACCTTCACTGCTTTCGGTCGCCACCGTGTGTACAGTAAGAAACATGACGTTCCCTCTACGCCGCGCAGTGGGATTTTAAATAAAACCCGGCCACATACTGCAGAGATATATGGACTACATATTTACGATGGCCACAATTTTCTTGCAGAGTTTGAAGTTTATCTGAATGTCAGTAAGACTTACTTAACTACTACTTCTTGTGCTTGTACTTCTTCGTGTTTCTTTCTTTTTCTTCTTCTTTCTTTCTTTTTCTTCTACCATAAATTCATTATTAACAATCAAATAATATCTTTAATACATATTTTCTTGTAAATTACGTTTGTAATACAATTGGTTATGTATACTTCTGTGTATGCTAGGCAGTGTATATAAGAGGATACATGAGCCACTTTCAACAATATTTTTCAATTTAAAAAAATTAAATAAACGAGTATTTAAATCAATGCGTCTGAGCTAATTTGTAGATAGATCCAAAGGATGAGTAGTTAGCAAGCTAATTTCAGAAACCATAATTATCTGATTCAAATTCCAACTCGGGCAAAACTTTTTGCTGGTTAGAAACAATCCCATTCACGTGTGTTGAGTCAATGAGGTGTTCTCGTGTGAATTATCCGATCTCTGGCCACGACAATATAAGCAATCGAGTTCAAAAACGCATCATTTTCGCACTATTTCAATCATTATTATATTTCGTTACCATTACAAGTACGAGAAATCATGTGCTATTGTCGCACCACTAGTACTCAATTTTCTTAAAATGGCAGAATGACAATTACTGTCCATAAATTATATAAAAATATTTTATTTCATATGATGAGTGTGTAATCCCCAAAAATATTGCGTAGAAATTACGATCTCTGTAACGTGTTCGCCTTGCACTCATCACTGCAGATAATCCTTGAGTCTCAAGTTGAGAAAATATACAAAATATGCTCGTACTTATGATTTTCAACCGTAGCAGAGTATCATTAATCAGCATATTGGTAATCGTCAAGATCAGGGGAGACCTTTGACTTCTCGGTCATTTGCGCTTTCCTGGCCTGAGGTATAGTTGTTTGAGGTCCTATAATAAACTATATTCTGTATATACTATATACTGTATTATATACAGTATATTCTATAGACTGTATGTACTATATACTGTATATTCTATGTACTGTATATTGAATAATATATAATACATTAGCTTGAAATAATAAATATAAGAGTGCTATATGCGTAATGGAGTTATTTTTTGACGAGATATATTTTCATGATAATTATTTTGAATTTAGTAAAATGAGAAAAATAAATTGTTGGTTTTCGGGTGGGGATAGCCCCCATGTCCCCTCGCTCCACCCCTGGGTTCAAATGTCCATACGAAGCACCTCAGCATCGGTATGTGCACCGACCACTTCTGCACGCCCCCCCCCCCCCCCCTCTCCCGGCTGCACGCGGGCGCAATGCACTCTGTCGACGGCGGCAAGGAAGGTGCCCTCGGTTCTGATCGTGCGCTGGCAGTTGTCCAGTGGTGCTGGTCGCCTCCGTCCCCCCCTCTCCCTCCCTGTCCCTCCTCCTCTCCTTCTCCGACTCTGCCTGCGAGTCCCCTTGGCCGCCCGCTAACCTGAATGAGCTATCGCTTCCCGACTCCCCGCCCCGCCCCGCCACGCCCCGCTCGCCTAGCGCGCCGCGGCGTCCTGCGCCAACTGCCCGTCGCCGCCTGAGCCGTCGTGAATGAGGGCGAGCGCGCGTGGGCACACTGATGATGGCGCTCGCACCCGCCCTCGCCCCCGCCCCCGCCACTGCCCCTGTCCCCGAGACCGCTCCCACGCCTCCGCCTCCACCTCCACCTCCGCCTCCGCCTCCGCCTCCTCCTTCGCCTCCGCCTTCGCCTCCGCCTCCGCCTTCGCCTCCGCCTTCGCCTCCGCCTTCGCCTTCGCCTCCGCCTCCGCCTTCGCCTTCGCCTCTGCCTCCGCCTCCGCCTCCGCCTCCGCCTTTGCCTCCGCCTTCGCCTTCGCCTCCGCCTCCGCCTCCGCCTCCGCCTTCGCCTCCGCCTCCGCCTCCGCCTTCGCCTCCGCCTTCGCCTCCGCCTCCGCCTCCGCCTCCACCTCCGCCTTCGCCTCCGCCTTCGCCTCCGCCTCCGCCTCCGCCTCCGCCTTCGCCTTCGCCTTCGCCTCCGCCTTCGCCTCCGCCTTCGCCTCCGCCTTTGCCTCCGCCTTTGCCTCCGCCTTCGCCTCCACCTTCGCCTCCGCCTTCGCCCCCGCCTTCGCCTCCGCCCCACCCCCGCCTCCGCGCTCGCGCCCAACTCGGCCCCCGCCCCTCTCCCCGCCCCTGTCCCCGCCACCGCCCCTGTCCCCGAGTCCGCTCCCCCTCCCCCGACTCCACCTCCGCCTCCCCTTCGCCTAGCCTCCACCTTCGCCCCCGCCCCGGCCTCCGCGCTCGCGCCCGACGCCGCCTCCGACTCCACCCTCGCCCCCGCCTGCGCCTCCACCCCCGCCTGCGCATCCGCCCCCGCCTTGGCGCCCGCGCCCGCCCGCCCGCCCCGCCGCAGCCCCGTTCCCCGACTTCGTCCCCGCCCCAGCCCCTGCCCCTGCCCCAGAGCGCGCCCCGGCCCCGGCCGCCGCCCCCGCGGGCAACAGCAACAGTAGGTCACGAGAGGTTGAAGAAGCCGCGAAACCACGGCCAACTCCCTTCCGGTCTCGAACAGCGCCCTCATTACGATCGAGTTCTCCCACGTAACGATGCACCACATAGAGCCCACGTGGATTAGGACATTCATTACACGTAGATACCCGACTTGTGAGATAGATTTCTATTTGTTTTTCACCATTGTATATCCCATTAGGGCAATTTTCCTCGGCGCCGTTAGATCTCGGGGTCCTAACCAGTGATGTATCGAATTCGCTTAACCTCGTGACTTCACGTACTTAAAGAATCCGGTTAGCAACGCCGGTTTCACGGTCGTGGCCTTTCAGTAGAACCATCCAAGCATTCACCTGGATGGCCGAAGGAAACCACGATAAATTCCGTCAGGATGGTTGGAACAGGGATTTAAACTCAGGCCTCCCGAATGCGAAGTCAGCGCGCTATGCCTTGAGTCAATTCGCTCGGTATGAGGTCGAAACGTTAAACGTAGTAAAGTTATCCCGCGTGGACCTTGAAATACTACGTAACTGCTAAATTGTTCATTTCTAAATCGAAAATTTCTGTAAGAACTTACACCAAGCGGTTTTGATAGGTTGGCAGCAACATTGCTGCACCTGCAGCATCATGGAAGATCCTAGGATTCGAGTGGCTGATAGTAGCCTAAATACTGCATAGCTGGGCCAAATTCTGACCCTGTCTGGAGGAGAAAGGTCCCGGACGGCTGACCTGTAGCTTCCTGTCGTTTCTTCGATCAGTAACAGGCGAATGCCGGTTCATTACCTTAACAAACGGGTCATGGTCCACGCGTTATTTTTCCTTCTTTGTTACTATCCCGACCTCTTCTCTACGAACACTCACACACCATCAAACACATACTTGTATATGCCCTACACTACCACAAATTTCGAAGGATGTGTCGGGACCTTAGAACTTGTCTCGCCAGAGCGGTAAGACACGGAGGGACATATCTGGAGGGTGCTTCGGCATGGAAGGAGTACCACCACCTACCCGAATTAATTACTTAAAGTTATAACTAAAAGGATCTTTAAACACGCAATTTATGACTGAAAATTCAAGACCTTATTGAAATGATTACAATACTTTTCCTTCCTATAGTACTATAGTACAGTAAGAATACGAAAAGTGGAAGTTGAGTCGTAGCAAATCTTTCCTGTGATTTTCGTCGACCTTTTTATCAGAAAGTTATGCGTTAACATTAAAAATTGTATAGCACTACATGAATGTTAATAGCTATATTTTTGGCGATAAATCCATTGCGACTACTAAAAACAAAGAGTAGTTGGACGTTCTAATGATTAACAAAAACACCTGATGTAAATGCCTTTCTCACCAACAAAATTTCCGAACGACACATTACGAATTATGTACTTGGCCACGTTAGAGCGCAGATAATTTATTTGTTTGAGATCCTCTGCAGCATCGTCTGTCATACGATCGACCAGCATCTCCAGTAGAACTGACTCATAATAAGAGATATCGAAAGGAAACAAAATCACACAAATATAAAATGACCGAACAACACAGAACATTTAACTTCACTATCTATCCATATATCCCTAAAATGTGTCCACACGTGTTCTTAGTTTATTTTTAGTCTCATCAACAATATGGTTATTACCGAATTTCTGTTACAAATACATCAGTAGAAAAACACCAGAGTAAAATTTGCAATTATCTTACAGTATTAACAAGAGTTCAAAACAATAGTGACAATTCCCATGTACCCTTTGCATGTAAATGTCCAGAAATATATTAACGGCTTTTATTTTCATTTTTCTTTTTTTCTAAACTCTTCGTGTGTAGAAATATTCGACAGCACAAGCTTTTTCTATTCCCTTTCACATTTCGGATGTATACGTTTGACTGCATTTTCTCGCTGTAAAAACAAGACCCTCTTAACTTTGAAGTCCATTCAGTTCGCTTAATCAATTGCCTGCGCCTGCCATAGAACGCTCGAGGTGACGTTTTTGTTCGCGTCTTCCAAGGACATCTACGGTGAGAGTGTTAGCTTGCGTAACCTAGTTATTTAACATTTTGAGGAGCGAGATTTTATGTACCAGATTACATTATATGCAAATGAGGTTGAATCACAATTTAGTAGTAGTTCTTACATGTTCTGAAGTCCAGGGTAGTGAAGTGTTAAAACACTCGTATTCTCCGTCCATTGAAACCTGGTTCTATTGTCGGTGAAAATGTTAACTCTGATTTTTCGAACAGATAGTATAAAGAAAGTTATATACATCGCTAAAAAAGAAAGAAAATAAAAGTCTGAAGATGACAGGAATACACGTGTTTCTTTCCAAAACATGATTATTTCCGGCTTAATAGTCAATAATCTAGCAAGTTAATCACACAAGATTTTTCTCAAAATTAATATTTCCGGATCAATCTAGCCCCACTCATAACCAAATTGCGACCTGTGAACTTGAAATGGATCTTTTAATGTTTGGGAATACTTCACATGATGTCCTTAGGACATTTTCTATAGTTTCTCAAATATGCTCCAATTTTTTCTACAAATTGCTTGCTCAAATACACTGATGTTTGTGAAAATTGCAACACTAAGGAGACATACTATTCCACAGATTAGGAATATCACAATATACAAATGATTAGAATTACAGAACTGTACCTGCATTTTGACCTTGACAATTTAGTACGATGTGAAACGGCTTCACCCCTGCCATCACAGCCTCTAGATGTCGTGGCATGGATTCAAAAGAGATTGGATATGCTGCTTGAGAACACACTGTTTATGTGCATGTCCACAAAGCATCGGCAGTGGCTGCAAGAGGACCAGAACAAACTAGTGGCCGACCGATCATATCCCAGTCATGATCAGTTACACTCGTAGTTGTTCGCCGAAATTGTCCTGCTGAAATATGGCATTTGGAGCTGCTTGAAGGAGGGGCAGTACCTCGGGCTCTAAAAACCGTTTTGCGGACTGGGAACACCTGAAGACATATGCTGGGTGGAAAAGTCGCGTCAGAAGACAAGTAAACCGACGCTTGCAGCGGAAACACGCAATTTGGTTCGAATACACAAAACTTTCTCATGAGTCTAGGCCCTATCATCATATTCCGTAAGTTATTAAGTATGCTTTTTTTTATTTCTTCCTGTCTGTTCTCGAGCAATATTTCCTATCTTTCACAATAAATCATTCACCTATCTTTGCTGTTGAGGCATGTGTTCATTCTTAACTATAACCAAATTTTGGATTGTTGATTATGAATAAAATGTTATTATTAAAAATACCCAAATTTTGTTTTCAAAGAATGAATAAGTGTGTGTAATTTTGGCTGAAGATAAAGCATTTTGTTACAATTGATATTAAGGAGCGTAATATGCGAAATTGGCACAGTCATTAGTCATTACATTGCATTTTTGTATTTTTAACACTTCACTTTTATTGTAGAATTTAAACCTAGCTTCTCTTCGAAAACTTTAAAAAGAAAACTCGAAGTGTCTTCTTCTTCGAAATTAAAAAGGAAACAGAAAAAGACGTCGAATGGAAAACACGCATTAGAAAAAAAAAAAAAAAAAGAAAAAAAAAAAAAAGGTTGGGCAGACGTGAAAAGCAAGCGACGTACATCCAACTGCAACACGTGGCCGCCTTCTAAACCGAACCTCCTGTAACATTTATTTCGGTCGCGCGTCACTCGATCCCCGGCGCGCATCTGGCAGCAGCGACCGCTCGTAAACGAGATGCGGCTGGGGACGGGGCACAATGGCAGCGGCCGCGGCGACGCGTCGCGGGGGCACCTGGAGACGCTTTGGTCGACGCGGAGGTGTACGTTGGCGCTCGACGATCCACTCCTAACACGATCCACTCGAAAGTTGATTGTTTACTAGTGGCCTGTAGCAGAGACATTAATGCTGAAGGTTCTCAACCTAATGCACTCGAAAGTCGATTGTTTACTAGTGGCCTATAGCAGAGACATTAATACTGAAGGTTCTCAACCTAATGCACTCGAAAGTTGATTGTTTACTAGTGGCCTTCAGCAGAGACATTTCTACTGAAGAAACTCTGAGATGACTCTCAACGTAATACACTCGAAAGCTGGTTGTTTACTAGTGGCCTGCAGTAGAGACAATTTTGCCGAAGAAATCTCTTAGAAGGTTCTCAACCTAATATAGTTAAAACTTAATTGTTTACTAGTGACCTGCAGCAGACACACTTCTTGTGAAGAAAATACTCAAAATGTTCTCAATCTAATAGACTCGAAAGTTGATTGTTTACTAATGGCTTGCAGCAGAGACAATCTTGCTGAAGAAAACTCTCAGAATAGTCTCAAACGAATGCATTCGAAATTGTTTACTAGTGGTAATCCTGCTGAAGAAAACCACACAAAACTGTTTTCCAAAATGTAGCGCGCATACTGCTGAAGAACAAAAAATAAAATTATCTCGTATTACAATGCAACAAATTAAACATTTTCACAAAAACAATCTTCGCGAATTCTGCAATAATTCAATATAGCATATACGAATACGCAGTACAACACTTCTTTACCAATAAGTAAGCCAAATAAGTTGCTGAGTACCAAACTTTTATGGCAGGCGGCCTCTTCTTTGATGTCTGTCTCATGTCGTTAGCTGTCTTAGGCAGTGGCGCACTGAGTTTGATAATTCGTGATAATTCGGTACGTGGAGAAAGAAAACATTCGGAACACAGTTAGATATTTGCATTTGTCAGTCCAAATCAAAACTGTTTTATTGTTTTTGGAATTTCTTCCCCAAGTTCCCTGGTATCTAATGAATCCATAGACACTTCTCACATGGCTGGTGGCTACATGGTTCTCTTTCAATGCCTGCTCACATTGGAAATTAGTATGGAGATTATTTGGAGTTTAGCTGCTCTACGGCTACTAACGATGATAAAGCTCGCCAGGGGTGATCTAGTGAGTAGATGATAAAGGTCATTGTCATCATGGGTTGCGCCGTTTTGCCCGTTCCATCTTCAAGAGTGAACTTTCACTGCCTAATTAGACTGATTCTCCTCCTATTCCTTTCCTCTTCCAGGAAGTACTTGAGGAGGGGTTTTAGCATTTTATCTTTCGACACTCCCATTAAATTATCTTACTAATTCCCTCCTAGAATGTCTATTCTTTTTGTTAGGTTGACGAACTTGAGCAGTGTGATGTCAGAGTTCCTTTTGAAGTGAAGTTTCTAAAGGAGTGGTAGGGTAAATCAGCCTGTATCCTATGAGAAGTGATTTCAGGTAGTTTCCGTTGTGGCTGCATTCGGCGACGCACGTGTAACAATTCCGGAGGACTGTTCTTTTTTGTTCTTTATGATAGATACAGAAGGTCCCCTAATGACAGGCACGAAGACTAGAAACAGGAGCGCAAATTGTACCAGGGGAATGAGGCAGTGTAAGCTGATATTCGACACTGAAATATGTATTACTCATTCCTATTTGATCGTTCACAAAGACATCTCATGTTGGCAATTGACCGCGATTTTCCGGTTTACTTTTGGGAGAACATACAGGCACCGTATTATCAGAACCCGAGGGTCGTCTCACGTAATTCTGAATCCTGGAAATCCCTCACAGGATAAGCTCCGAAACAGCGAGTCCCGAAGCTCGTTTCTTGAACGCCTCGTCTGTTGCCCGATAAGCGATGAGCTCACTCGGTATGCTCATTGGCGCCACTATGGCAGCGGCGTCTGGCTGACCACTCCAAATCGCTTGGCCAAACAAACAAACAAACAAGCTCTGAATTTACACTGAACGTCACTTGCGCGCTCCGCCATTTGTTGTACTGTCAGACGCACCTCAACTTTTCGACGTTTTTTAAACACGACGAAAATGATCCATCGATAACATGTTATTTATGAATGGAAGTATAATGAAATTAGAAAATTGAATTATACAAATTCTAAGAAACAATCAAATGAATTCTTAAAAATAAAATATTACATATTCTCACATCAAGTATCGGTCGCCATTCTTTCGGAATAAAAAGTCCGGTCCGAGCCGCCGAGGCGAACGCTTCGTAACCGAGGTAGCTCTGCCTTATCGCTTTCTGGCAGTGGTGAATCAGCAGCGAGCAGTGCGATAACACTCAGTGCCAGTGTCGTTCGTGTGAGCGGTGTGAACAGTGCCACGTTCAGAAAAAGTGTTATTTTAGTTGGAGTAAAAACCAATAAATCATTTTTAGACTAGTGAATGGCCACAAGTAGTTGCTCCGTTACGGGGCAACTAATTCGAAGCGCAATGGACGCTACATATAGTGAAAATGGTGGTGAAAACTCGTTTAACAGTGAATCTGTGCAACCCATCCCAGATCAAGCAATACGTCAACAGCAAGAACGTCTTCAGCAACAACTACAACACCACCAACATCAGCAACAAATAATAGAAATACAACTCTCTCAACTTCTAACTCAATATCATGTGCCTCCACAACCGCCTCTGCAACTAAATCAACTACAGCAACTCCTGACGCAGCAACCACAGTTACCGCTATCAACAAGCAGTGCAGATACGGATTGTCAGAAGACCGATAGATTAGCACAACAAAGCAGTAGTACAACAGACGTATCAACAATGTCATCTGTTGAAGGTATGTGCGATAACACTCTGGAGTGGCAAGAAGTCGTCCCGAGACGGCGGAAACGAAAAATTAGTGAACCTTCACAAAGAGCTCTAAAGAAAATACCAGTTACAGAAAGTATTACAAATTACAACAAATTCGAACTTCTTTCTTCTACAGAACCAGAAAACAACACAATAGAAAAATCTGAATCCAACGAACGAACCAATGGTAATAAAATTCCACCCATTTTTCTACCAGGAATAAAAGACGTGAATATCTTAAAAAAATGCATTGAAGAAGTATTAAAAAAAGAGGAATACAGCTATAAATTACTGAACAGTGACAGTGTCAAAGTCATATTAAGTACAGTTGAAGCATATAGAAAGCTCATAAAACATTTTGAAAATAAAAAATTGCAATTTCATACATATCAGCTCAAAGAAGAGCGTTCTTTTAGGGTTGTACTTAAACAAATTCATGCAAATGCAGATGTTAAGGAACTGCAAGATGAAATTGAAAGTTACGGCCACAAGGTTCGCCAAATTTATAATATTCAACACAGACAAACAAAAGCGCCACTCCCTCTCTTCTTCATAGATCTACAACCTAGCAAAAATAATAAAGATATTTATAACATAGATAGTTTACTGAACTGCAAAATCAAAATAGAAGCACCTCGAAAGAAGAAAGAAATCGTACAATGCAAAAGATGTCAAGAATATGGACATACAAGGACATACTGCCATCGAAAACATCGCTGTGTGAAATGTGGAGAAAATCATCCGACCGAAGTCTGTAAAAAGCGAAAAGAAGACCCACCTAAATGTGCTCTATGTGAGCAAAACCACCCAGCAAACTACAAGGGATGCGAAGTCTACCAAGAAATAAGACAAAGTAAATATCCCCAGAATACACAAAATTCGTATCTTTCTCACTCACACCATCGAAGCAACAAACTTTTAAATAGTAACGTACCTAGCGAAATGCAACACCGCACTTGGGCCCACGTAGCCAAGTACCCTCCATCACATCAAGTCATAAATGATAATAGTAATATTGAAATTGCACAACTAATATCAACTGTTCAAGAAACTTTTCAAAAATTTGAATCAATACTAACCAAGCAAAGTGATCAAATCTCCAACCTGATAAGCCTCATGACCAAAGTAATAAGCAAATTATGAAGACATTTCGTATTGGTGTATGGAATGCCAATGGACTAGCGCAACATTGCAGAGAAATTAACAATTTTCTACAAGACGAAAAAATTGACATAATGCTCATCTCAGAAACTCACTTCACGGAAAAAAGTTTCTTTAAACTACCTAACTATGAAATATATGATACAAAACACCCAGATGGCACAGCCCATGGAGGTACGGCGATAATAATAAGAAGAAACATACAGCATTCTTTGAAATCAAATTTTGAAAATGATTACCTGCAAGCCACATCTGTACTAGTTTATGACAGTTTCGGTTCATTGACAGTATCAGCTGTCTATAGCCCTCCAAAGCATAAAATAACGGAAGAAATGTATAGAGAATATTTCGATACGTTGGGTGCAAGGTTCATCTCTGGAGGTGATTACAACTCAAAACATTCGCAGTGGGGGTCAAGACTGTCGACTTTACGAGGAAAAACACTACTCAACGTAGTCACGTCACTCAACGCAGAACCGCTATCGACAGGAGAGCCAACGTACTGGCCAACCGACTGTAATAAGCTGCCGGACTTACTTGATTTCTTTATCATGAAAGGAACAAATCAGAGCTTTACATCAATTGAAAATTCTCTCGAATTGTCCTCCGATCACTCTCCAGTAATATTAACTATTAGCTCTCATATAATAGAAAATAATTCTAAACCTAGTATTTCCAATAAAAAAACGAATTGGAGTGACTTTCAAACATGGCTTAATGTAAATATTACTGCAAACGTTCCTCTAAAAAGTGAATTTGATATAGATGAAGCAGTTGAATTTTTAACTACTAGTATCCAACAAGCAGCATGGTACGCTACACCAGAAACGTACGGAACAGCTTCTCACAAATACCCCAAAATAGTTGACGAAATGAAAAGAAATAAGAGGAGACTTAAGAAAGTTTGGCAAACCACGCATGATCCAAATGATAAACGAAACTTCAACAGGGCAGCGCAGGATCTTAAAAGATTTCTTCAAGACCTACATGAAAATAAAACCAAGGAGTATCTTGAAAGACTATCACCAACCAAAGACAACGACTACTCCCTATGGAAAGCCACCAAACGCATTAAACGACCAATCAAACCTGTGCCGCCTATACGTGATAAACATGGAAAATGGGCTAGAACCAACCACGAAAAAGCAACAGTATTTGCGGAACATTTTGCAAAAGTTTTCCAACCATTCCCATCAGATGAAGAAGAACAAGAAAGAAATATTATTCAGTTCATTAATGCACCATATCAAATGTCTTTACCAATAAAGCATTTCAAGACAACCGAAGTTTCATATGCAATAAAACAAATTAATCCTCATAAAGCACCTGGCTACGATCTCATCACCGGCATTGTTCTAAGAAACCTGCCAAAAAAAGCACTAGCATTGGTAACCTCAATTTTCAACGCCATCATCAGAATTGGACATTTTCCCTCTCAATGGAAATACAGTCAAATTATTGTCATACCAAAACCGGGGAAACCTGTTTCCGAAGTATCCTCGTATAGACCGATAAGCTTATTACCAATCTTGTCAAAAATCTTCGAAAAGCTTCTCCTCAAGCGGATACTTCCAATCATAGCAGAAAACAACATCATTCCAGACTACCAATTCGGCTTTAGGTTGAAACATGCCCCTACAGAACAAATCCACAGAGTAGTAAAAGTCATTAATGAAGCGCTGGAGAAGAAACTTTATTGTTCTGGTGTCTTTTTGGATGTAGTCCAAGCTTTTGACAAGGTGTGGCACTCAGGACTCTTATATAAAATCAAAAATATGTTACCCCACCCGTTTTTTGCACTACTTCGCTCCTATCTTACTGAAAGACGTTTTCAAATAAAATTTAAGGAAGAAACATCATCATTCTATCCTGTTGCAGCTGGAGTACCGCAAGGTAGTGTTCTCGGTCCACTACTGTATCTACTATACACGGCCGACCTACCTGTTTCAACGGACATCACGTCAGCCATGTTTGCTGACGACACAGCATTTTTAACTTCTCATGAAAATGCCATCGAAGCATCAGAAAATCTTATACCTCACTGTGCTGCAGGAATGGTTCACAAAGTGGCGTATACAAACTAATGAAAGTAAATCTGTCCATGTAACGTTTGCACTTAGACCAAATAGATGTCCTCCAATTAAAATCAGCAACAAGGATATACCACAGGCAGATTGTGTAAAATACCTTGGTCTACATTTAGATCAAAAAATGACTTGGAAGACACACATCAGAAAGAAAAGAACAGCTCTCGAAATTAAAATCAAGCAATATTATTGGCTTCTAGGCAAACAATCGTCTCTTTCATTGGCTAATAAAGTACTGATTTATAAATCAACAATAAAACCTGTTTGGACCTACGGAATAGAACTTTGGGGCACTGCGGCTAACTCAAACCTAGAAATACTGCAACGATTCCAATCAAAAACTCTAAGATTGCTTGCCAATGCCCCGTGGTTTGTTTCAAATACAACACTACACAATGACTTACACATACCTACAATAAACCAAGAAGTCCAATTCAGATTCCAAAGATATTATAAGCGATTAGAAAACCATCCAAATTACCTTGCATTAAACTTACTAGACAATAGTCAAGAATTAAGAAGATTGTGCAGATTTCATCCCCTGGACCTCTTAAATAGGTTCGATCATTAATAAACAAAATGTATATTGTACTGTTATAGTAATTGCACTGTAACTAAGCAAAACAGCTTAAATTTATATATATATATATATATATATATATATATATATATGTATATATATATATATGTGTGTGTGTATGTGTATGTATGTGTATATATATATGTGTGTGTATGTGTATGTATGTGTGTATGTATATATGTATGTATATGTGTGTGTATATATATGTGTGTATGTATATGTATATGTGTATGTATGTGTATATGTATATATATATATATATATATATATATATATATATATATATATATGGATAAACATAATTACGTTCATGATTGCCAGTGTATTTATATATTGTCTGTTGTTTTTCTGTCTTGGTCATATTTGTCCTATGTTATATTTGTGATTTATACCATTTATTTGATCATTACTGAAAATGAATTCACGAAGGACTGAGAATGCCCAGTTCCTTCACATGCCATTGTAACTTTGCTAAATGATTTGCCTATTGTTCAGATGAACAAATTGCAAATAAAATAAATAAATAAAAAAAAAAAATTATTTCGGAATCTAAATTTCGCGGACCACTAATTTGAGTTTTTGAAAAATAAATTAATTTTTAAAACAACGGGTAGAGAACTCCCTTTATATTAAAATAAACTGCCCCAATTTTACTAAAAGAAATTCTTATTTCTTAATAAAAATGCTTTTTTTCATATAAATGCTCATTTAATAATGTTTAAAAAACAATTGATTTGTTGTAAAATTAGTAGTAAATTATTAATTTAAGTGTAATTATTACAAAATAACTATTTTGTAATTGAAACTTATTTAACTATTACACGTTTTAGTTCAATATTGATTCGTGGTTTTTCAAAAGAATGTAATGTATTTTGATTATTTTATAAATAAAACAAATAATACAATCAATACTCATATTTTTCATCATGCCACCAAACGTTTGACACATTCCACTAATTAACAAAATTATTGGATTGTTTTTACTCCAAAGTTAAATTGTGATAAGCTTAACAGGGAGATATTCATAATGGAAGAGTATCATGCTGTATGAATACATGCGTGTGTGCAATATAATATTTAGTTCTACTTTACATACGTTGGGTCACTTAAGATGTTCCCGATTCATTCCAGATATTCAGTCATGGTTTTCGCTAAAATGAAAGAATGTGAGGGTCACATAAAGGTGGCTGCACACATTGGGCATTCTCCGAGCAACGAGTTTACTGCTCGCCCAATCCCGAGCAGTTGACGTGCTTGGCGAACCGTCGCTTCCTTTGGCGTGTCCAAAAGACAGACACGTGGTGGGTAGGAAGAACGCATCCACACAATGCGGGATTCAACGAGTAGTCGCTCGCTAATCGTCGAATACCGAATGTGTGGAGCGGCCTTTAGACGCTGTATAATATGATTCTATAGAATTTTTACTCTCTCGCATATTACTTACGAAGTGTAGAGAAAGTTATGTAATGATGTAAAAAAAACGCAAGGTTTCGACATAACGTGGGTTACTGATACCTAAAAAGTGGTTTAAAGTGATTTAAAAACGCTTGTTCCTAAACTGTGTAGTAAATAATTTCATCCAACTCATTAAGAACTCAAAATCGATGTTTTATGGTTCCTTGATACCGAAAAATTGGTTTAAAGCAAAACGTTCGTCCCTCTGTTTGTCTCTCTGTGAACGATGCTACCAGTTTAACCGTTTTTCAACTCAATTTATCTCACGATCTCACGTATGTTGTGGCCCCTTGAATTTGAAGAGGATATTTTTTTGGTGGGGGTTCTCTACATAAACTCTCAACGACATTTTCGAAATCTTTTCAAAAATGGCTACAGATTTTTTCTTTTTTTCTCAAATAGGGCAAAGTAAGCTTATAACAATTTAGTAGGAATGCTTTTTGTTTAACTGTGAATTTTTGAAAATTGCTAACATTTAAATGTTTTTCGGCGTCTTCCTAAAACTATAATATTGAAGATTGTTTTCTTCGCGAAATATGTTCTTCAAAATCAAACCCTTAAATGTGGTTTACTAAACCTATAGTTTTCACGTAAATAGACAATTTTAAAAACAAGAATTTCTCAAGAACGATACCAATTTTTTCTTTATTTTCTCTCGGGTAGTGCAAAATACGCTTATAAAAATAGCGTCGGTTTCAATTTTTGTTGGACTCTTTGAATTTTCAAAAAATGAAACTGTTGCTAATCCGAAAATGTTTGTGCTGTTGTTGCACCATTACTTTATTTAAGAGTTATCGACTCAACTTCTCATTTTTAAACGAAATGCTATACATTTGCCTAGCCTACGATAACGATCATAAAGAGACTATTTTAGACGCATGCACACTATCCTAGGTTACATAACAATACCTTTGAAAAAGGTCTCTTTAATATTCTCTTACTACCGTGAGGATACGCGCCTAGAGGCTATTCTATTCTGTTGGTTGGCTCGGCGGGCCAAAAAGATTGCCTTGCCAAGTTGGACGCGGAAAGGCTACAAAATCGTACTACAACTGGAACTATTCTTTTGCAGTCTTGCATACAATGAATTCACCCATGTTCGTGATCTCTGTCTATACATAACCCTGCGCGGTTTTATTTTTTTATAACTAAATACAACGAGATTTAAGTAAAACATTTTTAACACTTAACGAAAAAGAGGAATATTGGAACAAACTTTCTTTAAGATTGAAAACTAATATAAGTGCAAGAAACGCATGTAACAGAAACTAAGAAAAATATCTCAAAAGCACAAAAAAAAGGATACAACTTAACAAATCTGCAAGGAAATTTATTTAAAACACATGCAATCAGTGGCAATTTCAAGACGCTTTACGGTGACCCTGGAAGGGGATGAAATGTTTTTGGTAAGTGACGACGGGTTGACAGTGAGGAAGGTGGGAGTAGATGGAATAAAAGGCAAATGGACAAACTAACTGCACTCAAAACTAAACAGAGCCTCTCTAATATACTTATCTGCATTCCGTTCGAGGATCGCCTTACATGTTTCATTTGTTTCTCCGTCTGCTTATCGCGCTACCACTTATTCTCCTCGTGCGTTAAGGGTTACAAAGTTAATATTTTGCTCATATCCCATATAATTTCACTATTAAAATAGTACTTTGCAGAGTAGACATATACTGAGATCATGGGTATGAGTGAATTGGAACATTGTTATAAAGGCATGGCCTCTGAGTGCTTGTCGCGTTTTCGTGGCTTTCTCGTATTGAACATAGCATTGCAATCTACAAGTATTCCACCCTGCAGGACCAATGCAATAGAATAGAATTGCTTCTAATCCCGTTTTGTCAGGTAGTGGTGGAAGAGTGTGTGTATCCTAAAAAATTTACATTTCTCAAAAATATTTTTTTATGTAATTACGGGATAACTCATCTTTGATCCCCTTCCTTTTAAATGTTTAAAAATGTGGAGCAAGGCAAATCGTACTAACAAAAATTAAAATATTTGTTGCACTTTAATATTTCAGTGACATAAATAAGCAATGATTGTGTTTCTAATTTTCAAAAATTAAATTAATATTCGTCTGATGTATTTCAACCGACCTATCTTCAAAAACACGTGGAGATTTCACATTTATCGAGATAAATGTCATTTTACATAATTAAATTATGTTCTTGTTATAAAATCGAAGAAATGTAAGATGACTTATGCATCAGTAGATACGGGCCGATAAGATGTTGTTTACGACCGATAAGATGTTACGTTGATGTTATGATCAATTGACAAGCTTACGTATACATCAATTGACAAACTTGATGATGAGAAGGTCCAGATGTTCTGAATATATAATTACTTCTTTTTTCATAAAAAATTATGACCAGATATCTCTCAACACTGGTAACGCTCGATTTTTTTCCTTTGCTGGTTTTCAACTTTTGCGTTTTTGAACTTCATGAGGTTGAAGACAACGTTGGCGATGATTTTGCTTCGTATTCTAAGTTCAGAAGTTCACAAGATTTCTCTAAACATACGTATTAATAAAATTTTAGAGATTTTAAAAGTAAGATATAATAGAGTTAGACCTATATTGTTCTACCGTTTCGTGTCATCCTGCTTAAGTGAATTTGGCAAACTAGGACTTTCGTCATAAAATGATGCACTTTCTGAATACAATCTTGTACCTAAGGAAAATTTGTTTGCCGGGGATTAGGTTTTTGGAAATAAACAAAGAGGCCTTGAAAATGCAATGAAACATTTTTTTTAAATTACTCTGACTAAAATAACCAGAGATCAAAGATAACGGTACAATAGAATGTCATGTTGTCTGATGATATAAAGACTTAATTTGAAAAAGTAATGTAATTTAGACTCCTTAATAGTGGTAATATTTTTATAACTTGAGATTTCGAATTTATATTATAAATAGTAGTAATATATTGCTTTCGAACTGCCCATTTAATCATACCAACGTTAACATTTAAAGCACACATTTTGGTCATTTTTTGAGGTATTAAATTTTTAAGTTGGATTTGGATGAGTCGATTTTTAGTTTTTTATCCAATTTCTGGTTAACGATATATCTTGCAATTGAGATGTGATAACGGATAATCACGAGGATGGACTTACAGATCGAAAACGGGAATGTTCCGTGTTCTTTTCTTGTTCTCTAGGAGAGATGGAAATTCAATACTAATTGTCAGAAGAGGAAGAAATATTTTAGTTACTGTATCATAGACCGGTCTGTTTCCTGAATGATTTTTATGAGGGCATGACTCTCTTTTGGAAAATCTGTGACGCAAAGCGGTGAATATCCCTGTATCATAGAATTTAATTAAAATTTCTTCCAATATCACTACCAAATTAAAAATGTAATTCTGAAGAAAAACTAGTATTTTAGTATTTCGTTACATTTATAAAATAGAAAATACTCATAAAAATGACCATGTTACGTCCTTTCAGGTCACATTTTTAAACGAATGTGTAGAAACATATGCCTGGTTTCATGACTGATCCTTTGGTTATTGAATATTTAAGTTATTAAGTATCTTTACTGTATTTGTTCTTCCACTTTCTTCATATTATTTCATTTTCTTCATTTTTCATTCTTTCATTTTCTCAATTTTTTATCTTTACTGTTTTTTATTTTTATATCATTTTATAATGTTCCCTTTATTTACCATTCCTCACTTTCTTTTCTTTACCATTCCTCATACTTTTCTCTCATTCTTTATTCTATTTGCGTCGTTTATATTTCTTCAATCTTTTATTTTACTGCTCTATTTCCTTCGCGCGCGATTCGTCCGTGTATTGTGAGCGCCTCATTAGCGACTGTGTGCTCATCCCTGGCAATAAGCTGAACCCACAGCGGCCGCGCGCGCGCTCGCGCTGCACCTGTTTCAATGGAGGAGCAGGCGCCGCTACTTAACGAGGTCACTTACCCTAATTCGCACCGCTGCGACGCGCGCCCGCCGTCACACACAGGGGCCGCTTGCGCGACCGGCGCCCGCCACGGCGACGCGTAACTCCTCCGCGTAAAAATCGCGCCCGCTAATCGAGGATCGCGTTGGCGCAGGGCCGTCCAAACGTCCGTGACGGCCCCGTCGTGCGCTGCGGTTTGAGAAAAGCACGGGTTGAAGTTGAATGAAGTCGTAGGCTTCAGTCAAGTGCGTGATCTTGGCTGTCCGGGTGACGCCGCGTCGAAGGCTGTGTTGCCGACGTTTCGACCATCTGGTCGTGGTCTTCCCCAGGGCTGGTATGCCCCGAGGGTGTCATGCTGGTATGTCGAGGAAGACCACGACAAGATGGTCGAAACGTCGGCAACACAGCCTTCGACGCGGCGTCACCCGGACAGCCCAGATCACGCACACGGGTTGAAGTTGTCCCAACTGTATTGCACAAAGGGTACCGATCAGAGATGACGTTAGCGGTTTCGTCTGATCGATTGATTAATGATTCCCGGCGCGTCAACGGCTGACGTCGTTAGTCCCGTAAGTGTAGTGCATATTTTCCGTTCTCGGGTGGTGACGGTCATCTTTCCCAGCTCGTCAACTGGTGCCGACCTTACACGTCGGTTACCGGGTTTTCCTCCACCAGGTATCTTCCACCAGCGGGGCGCCACCTAGCCGACACAAGCTCAAATCTCCCGACATGTGCGGTAGTGTAGTGCATATTTTTTGTTAGAGGTGAGAATAGGACAAGAAAGGATAATGAAAGATCGCGCACGGTCCGTGTCCCGTTTGTTAGGCTACTGCACTGGCTTTCGTTTGCTACTGATCGGAGAAATCACGGAAAACTACCGATCAGAACAGCCGGTCACTACAAATGTTCCACCATCGTCGGGATTCGAAACTTAGGCCCTCATCGACAATGGTACTGCAGAGGCGAGAGTTGCCAGTGAGCCATTTCAGTCGGTTCTATAGCGCATTCCCTTGTCAAAGTGTGCACAAATGCCGGGGCACTGATTGAGAATGGGTAAAAGACGTTTTGGAAACGTAAACACTTGGGCAGTCGACGTGTTTTTCAGTACTCCAAGCTTCTAGTCCCAGTGATGACGGATTGTATTCAACTGCTACAAATTTCAATATTCTATTAATTATTAATTAGATCGCTGGTGAGGTAGATACTTCTATTATTATGATAAATAAAGATGTTGCTTGATATCAATAACTTTTTTATTAACCTTATGATCGTTTCGATCGCATAGCGATCATCCTCAGAGCTTGCAACTTCCGGGCCGAACTTTGTTTTCTGCCCGGAAGCTGCAAGCTCTGAGGATAATCGCCATGCGATCGAAACTATCATAAGCTTAATAAAAAAGTTATTGATACCAGACAACATCTTTATTTATCATTCAATATATTAGTCAAGGGTTGTCCAACTGGCGGCCCGCGGGCCAAATGCGGCAAATTCATTGTCGTCCGCGGAAGGTTATTAGTCAGAAGTGAAAGTCTCTTGCATCCATGTCAGGCGAGAACACTGCACCTAACTCAGGCGCCCTGCCGGGGTCAATTCTACCTTACTGTAAAAATGAAAGTGGTGAGTAATGAAAAATATGGCCCGTAATCACATTACAGGTCTTAGCTTTTGTCCTTGAAGCCTTTCAAGTTGGACACCCGTGTTCCAGAGCAATGCTGCTTTGTTTGACTTAAAGGTTTATTTCGTACGATTTGCATTTCGAGATGGTTCCAATTTCCAGTGGTTCCACGCCCAATTTGGAAAAAAGGGTCATCAAGTCATTGTGAGCCCTTACAAATTAATCCAAATAAAATCGTAAGAAAAATAATTAAAGTTTCATTGTTTATTCGAGATGGTTCCAATTTCCAATGGTTGCATGCCGAGTTGGGGAAAACGTGTCTCCATGTCCTTGTAAATTCCTACCATTTAAACCAAATACGATTCTAAGAAAAACATCAAAGCCCCATTCTTTATTTCTAATGCTCAAACGTGTTGAAAGTTCAAAGTAGATTCCTTAAACTCTTTTATTTAAATATTGTCAAGCGTGTTTTTTCCTAACTACAGATTTAGCTTGCCTTTCGAAAGTTAACCTTGATGGAACTTAGATAATCCTATTACGAATTGGTTCTCTATTTCCGAACGATTTATTTAGACTGCCGCCGGAATCTTCACCATTCTTAGGTAGCAAACCGAAAGTGAGGGGGAGCTCTGAGATAATATTTTTTCTTCTCAATTTTTTGGGGAACATGAAACTCATTGATGTTGTTTATTATGTACTTTTGGGTCAAAATGTTCTGCAGGATTTCATAAGTATTTGTTAGAAATTGAGTTATTAGTACGTATTTAGAACGTTGGAACAAAAGCGAGTTTATTCACACGAAAACTATGTATTGCGAATACATTTCAGAAATATTTGTAGTATAACAATTTAGTTCAATAGATTGCTTGCTCATAAAGATACATGATCCTTGATGTTTGATACAAATGTATTACGTTTTGTCATTAATATTAAATATAAATGTGGTTGCGGATTTGTTTTTGAATTGTACAACATGAAAATGAAACTTGCTTTGTTTTAATGAGTAAACATGTATATTTGTTGATGATTGAATTAATTAATACAGTAAAATTGTCTAATACGTCAATAGTAATATTATTTAAGCTGTGGTATCCGTAGACCATCCCCTCCCTCTTTGATGATGGACGGAATCTTTTATTACTAGAGTTCAGCTTATTCAATATTAAACCTTTTTTAAAAATCCGCAATTCAGTATTTGCTTATCTTAACAATCATTCAACATTAGAATAAATCTCGCGGATGACTTAGGGAGTAGCATTCAACAAGTTAGTTCATGTAAAATAATTAACATGTATGTAAGAAATAATTGTAAATCAAATATAAAATAAATACGCATATAATCGTGAGCGTCAATTAGCCACGGCATGCGATTTCCTTGGGCAACTCAGCAACTGCCGAACACCAGAGCACATGTAAAACATCATTTGAAGTTGTGGATTATCTTTAGTAATATATTACAAATAGCATTTCTACGTATACATTACTTTCATAATGTAATGTTACGTAATTCTTTCAGTGAAATGTTGCATGGAAATAGTACGTATTGAACGATTTATGGGTTGAAAAAGTGTCAAAATTAAAAGGGAAGTGCACATGAAGTTCCTCTGTATAGTCATCGTAGACGCATCGTTTTCTTCTTAATTATAAAGGTGAAAGGTAGAAATGTTTAGTAACGAACTCACTAGTAGCCTCCCATTTGTGTTCCTTTTAGAATGAACGGCATGCACATCTCCCGTGTTCCCTACGAGCTCTCGCTTTGCGGAATCCATTACATGCCCATCGCCAAGGTTGCACGACATGCTAAAAGTGAACTGCAGCCGACACGGCCCCCACGCGTGCTAATTTACGTCGCTAGAGCCGGGATGGACGTATTGATGACGTAAGTTGCGAATTGCCTTCACATGGCTGTCCAGTCGCACATTCCAGAGAGGTTTTTTTTCATTTAAGGCAACGGTTTTTGACTATTCGTTTGTTTTTTTAAATATTTATTGCAAAATGAGGTAATTATACAACGCCCAGCAACGCATATGGCTTTCGGTTGTTTTTCGGGCGATTTTTTCAGATGAAATATATGTGAAGCGGGTGGCTACAGAGACTTCCCTTTAAACGAAATAATGAAGCAGTGCTAGTATTCAAGTGGGGGAATGCATATCGTTGACTGTTGATAGGAGGAGTATTTATTTCATTATATCATATCAGCCAGATTGCGGAGGAAGGTGTGAAAAGGGAGACGGTTACGTAGAAGATGTTCTACGGGATGCTCTTTACCTAGACTGCAATGAGATGCACCGGTAACTGACAGTAAAGTTTGCAAGAATATATGAGAAAGTTTGATGATACATGTTAGGAAGGGTTCTATGGCTAAATCTATGTAGAGATTTGCGTTGCTTATGTACAAGAGACGTTAACTGCAATTCTGAGAACATTATTCTGGAATATTTGAATTTTGTTAATTGTTGTAGGGGCGGCTTTACACCAGACTGGACAAGCGTACGTGAGTTGACAATCCGTCGAGGTTTACGTTCATTCTTTCATCAATTTGTCATTTTATACTTCGCAATTGAATTGAGGACTTTTATTTATCATTTGGTGAATGTTCAACCAATCGGCTATTTTTACACATAATTTTATGGAAGATATTTTATGAATTTGAATTGCATGTGATTAGTATAAAAGCTGTGCTCGCATCAATTAGAAACGTTTAAAACTATTGTTGAAACTGATTTCTCATTTAGTTTGTTCACAAAAATGATTATATATACGAACATATAAATACAAATTATAGTAATGGTATTTTTGTCAATTGCGCTATGAAAAACACTGAAAACATTGTGAATCAGAGTGCTCGAAAGTAATTAAAACCTCTGAGACTGCTATGAAGGTGGATAATGTCTTAAACACTTTTGCTGTTAGATGGGTATAAAATGTCAAAAAGTGAACATTAAGAAACAAGAATAACATGGATAATTATAATATTATATGTGTCATGACTATATGCAAATGTTAAGATTTTAACCACACAATTAAAAAGTTACGAACCGTAGATGGATTTTGATTACGTTAATTGGTATAAAAGGAGAAGAGAACTATTTATTACATTAAGTGGAGACTAAACTAAAACTAGACGTTTCTCGTAGGCTATACATCTGTCTTCAAGACGCCCTTGCCAAAACTACTCAAGAAAAAGAGCTGGGCGACTTAAAAACTGCTTGCAGCGGCTTGCTACCTAAAATTTAGAATCGGGTTTCTGCATAGCAAAGCACAGCCCGGCCACTTGGCCAGACTCCGCGATTTACGGCCCTTTCAAGATTAATAGCACTAATGCTTCCTCCTTTATACGTTATTTACGAGTAATTACATTTATTTCTTATGTTTGAGTATATCCTGGAACATGATCTGAAGGCGTCCTTGACGTTGGTAAAATCTACTCTGTAGTACTTGCAAATGGTGTTGCAAATATATTTCTGTTCTTTTAATATCCTAAAAGCTTCCCAAACATTCATATCCATGTCGAAAAACATGAAATACTGACTTAAATTGGGATGTATTCTAATTTTTAATATCGAAGAGTTATTCTCGGCCTTAGTTAAAAATGACATTTTTGCTTAGGACAAAGCAGTCGGAGTCAATTTTGCCCGTTGCGTCCATTCGCGCCTAGAAAATTGAATGAGTGTGTCTTATTGTTTTTTCAGTTCATTTTACCCATTTTGACACATCGAACGTCATTACAAATAGTCATGAAAAATCATAACAATTTTATGAAATAAGATATAGAATCGTGAAGTGAAAAATGATTGTATTTTGTTGAGAAATCAAATTGATAATTTAATCTGATTTTTTTATTTTAATCTGAAAGCATTTTGCCAGTTGGTGAAACACGAATGTCTAGAAATGTTGATGCAGAGAACAGAATAATATGAACTCAATTTGAAACGCAATATATATTTCTTCCAATCAAGTTTTCAACCGAAACAATATGGTTCTACCCCAAAATATTTTGTTTTAATTTTAGATTACTGGAGCGGACAGTGCCATGCATTTGATGAGCATTTTGTACTTTACTATCTACGCATCTTATTTTGTAAGTTAAAGGCGTCGAAAGAAAAAAAAAGTATAAAGGTGTACTAGAATAAATAAATAAATAAATAAATAAATAAATAAATAAATAAATAAATAAATAAATAAAAGATCGAATGACTTAATGAATATTACCTGAAATGTATCATTTCATTCAAAGCGATATAAAAGCCAAATTTATTTTAATAACTTATGGATTAGTTTTGGAAAATCATCTCAGTAAGTAGGTAGTTCAAATAGTGTCTGCCTATTAAAACCTATTTCTATGATACCCATTCTACAAGGTGCCTTTTGCACCTTGTAGAATTGCACCTTTCACTGACATCATCTTCACAATATCTCTTCATTTGCAGAGCGTGACTTGAGGTTCTCTTGATAAAAAATAAAGGTATTAAAAAGAAGCAATGAACGCTCAAACATGGACTTGCCTCAGCCTTCCCTTGTTACGAAACGAGCTCTTCACAAGAAAAGTCCGGTCGTATCGAAATTCAATCCGAGTAGCGGTGCCCGGTCACGCACATGTGATCCTGCAAGAAGCAGGTAGTGCTTCCGAACGCGGTCTCGCGCATTTGGGGATACCAGAGGAGCAGTTACTCATTTGATACATCTGTACCGAAGCCAAAAACGGAACAATGAATCGACAATTTTAAACTGAAAAATTAATGCAATTGCATGTTTTTTCTTCATAGTCACATCTGCCTAAACTTAAAAAAAGTATATATTTCACCGGAAAATATTGAATATGAGAAAGAAACATTTCCCACATAATGCATGATATGCCTATTTTCGAGGTATTGGGCACGAATGTATTTAATTGCATATTTTTCGACTTTTTGCGTAAAAGAACACATTAAAACTTCTTAATTAACATCTCCCTTCCTGCAAGAGCATTTCATTGAGTGAGGTTTTCCAATAAAAGTTATCATTGCTGGCAATAAAAACATTCACAGCGTTCAGTCTCCATCCGATGGAAGCTGAGTTTTTTCTTCAAATGACTTCTGTCCAAATAGAAAATACTATTTACCTCGTGTATAGGATCAAGTTGAAATGAATGTGGAAAGAATACCATATAATTATAAACATAGATTGTAATTCGAAGTTAATTTTGTGTATACTTAATTTTAATACGATTAAAAATATTGGTTGTTAATATTATTCTATAGACAGGATAAATTCAATTTATTACAGTTTTCATTATTTTCTATATTGATTGTATTTTTAACATAATTTAGTTCAGTCGAAGACGGCCACTGCGTGGAAGATAAGTATAATAACTACAAAATAACAGTTTAACAACATGGTTTCAAAGCAACTTTATATTGGTGAAAATTATAAAAAGTATATTGTAATATGTACAGAACGTGAGAAGTCGTTAGTAGAATGTATTAACTTGCATTGTCGTTAGTAAAAGAATGGAAATGTACACCGTATATAAATCTGGAAAGAAATGTTAGAGGGAACAGAATTGTACCGAGATGGAGTTAATAAAACAAACAAATCTACTACTTCTTCTGCATAACCCATCACAACAGAGTAAACAGTGTTTCTGTACTTTGACATTAAACATCATGAACATTCACAGTATTCCTAAACTTTGCAGTTAATTTATTTTCCCAATTCTCCCATGAAAGCTATTCACGTATGAGTCTCACTCACACCTTGAAAGGTCCATTTTCCCCAGTGTGAGAACCGTTACTTTTTAGACATGTATTGGACGAGCGTTAGTAGTAGGAGATGTACAACCTCTAAAAACGTAGATTGTTTTAGTTGATCAATCAACCAATAATGTCCTATTGTATACGGTGAGACTTCGGCTATCAAGCCTGTGTTCTTCCGCCTGCCTACGCCAATGTCGCTACACTCCTTTCGACTAGCAGATTAAGGTGGTATCACTCGGTTGACGAAACGGACGATTTGAATTCATGGTCTTCTTTTAAGCTACACGTGCAGTCAATGCGGGACCACCGGCTTTACTTCCTCCCCGAAGGACGGTGTACGAAGGCTCTTTTCACCCTTAGAAATCTAACTCGTAGAACGGGTTTGAACAAGCGAACTTCGGTATAACAGTCCGATACGCTAAACGTCATGTCACCGAATCAGCTAATGGGCACAAAGAATGTAAGAGCTAGGAACACAAAGGGTATAAATGCACGAAATGTGGTATTGAGAAAATTGATTTCAAAATTAATTCACTATAGAAAATGGAATGGTAGATATTTTCTTTCCACTGCTAGGATGTAGTAATTTTTTTTAGCAATTTAAATACCCTTTGTACTACATGAAATAAAATTGAGTTTTAACTTTACACTTGTCGCCTTATTTCAAAGTCTGCCAACAATGCACCTACACCCTCTGTGGTCTAGACCCATATTAAAATAATAATAACGAAATCCGTTCCCCCATGCGTGAATTGATCCCAAAGCAACACGTGTTGCGCACATGGTCCCCACACGTCCCGGACCTCTGGGATTAACTTGACGCGCGTTCCGGTCCTTCCAAAACCCACTGACTCTTCCATCTATTTCGGAGTTTGCAACGCCTTTTTTTTTGCGACACACTCACGCTGGAAATTTAGGACTGCGTTCCTGCATGTCCGGTTGTTTTAGGGTGCAGGCCTTGAGGACGAAACAGATGGGGCTAAGAGCTTTTAGAGCACTTTTTTTTCGGTTTTGTTTTGGGAATACGCTTGGCGCTCCTCGTTCGTGACTTTGCTCACGGTCATCTGGCGATCGGTTGGAGAAAGAAAGTGGGTGGACAGCTGGGATCGCGTTGGTAATGGAGTCTGACTGGTTCATTTAGGAATAATGATCGATTGGGGGAACAAAAAAATTAGAGAGGAAAACGTCTTGTGTAATGGATACGATGCAAAGCAGCGAGAACTCTCTTAGTTTGAACTCTACAGGGGAACTTGTTTAAGTTAAAATTTATATTAATCAGCATTGTACATTAACTGAGAAATACATTTTTAAATAATGAGCATCAGTTTTTTCCATAAAAGTATTCTACCAAGAATCCAACTATGCGTCATATATTGCGATGAGGTGACCGATTCAACAATATTTCAAGACTTCAAAACTTTACGGTCTATTTTAATCAAATATAAAGAGTTTTTTTAACTTCTGTCGGTTTATTTCAGTATGCTGGTAACGTGTCTGACGATATTCCGTAGTTTTAAACTCCTGCTATGTTTTTCTTTGTTTCCTTGATGCTCATTTAATTTTTCTTTATTCAATTTTTTTCTCATTTAAACTCCGATAAGTTCCTCTATTCGGAACCGTAGACAAATACGTCACAAGAGCTGTATCATCAATGTTTTTTGAATTTGTATCCACACGTTTGTTCAAAGCTTGGGCCTTTTCCTGTCCTTGGGGTCTTTGTCCCGTGCTTGAGACTATCAGTTCAGAAACTTGAAGGTGCATTTTATAGAACATTATTTGTTCATTTCTTTTAAACTCATAAGAATTGAATTTTCCAAACACGTCCTTCCGAAATTCGTTTTACACGAAATTTCAAATTTATTTTGAAAACGAATTTCAAGGGGAACAAACATTTCTTCGAATTACACAATGATACCCAATTTATGTAATTGGACTACTATTTTATTTCTGTGTTAATTTTTCTTGTGGACAAGTATATTAATTTATTTTGTAATAACTGAACAATTAGCATGTTAATGGAGTGGTTACATGAAAAATGCAATTTTTTGTACAGAAATTATTTTTCCAAACCAACTTTTGAGTGCTTTTTGTGGTCAGTCATTCAGAATATCCCAGTAGTTGATTAGATAAAATATGCTTAAAATTGTCTGAAGAGCTTATTTTCGAAGTTCCGACGTTTCCTCCTTGGACCCCTCTGTAAACACACAAAACGTTTGGCTTACTAAGGTGCCCACTTATCTTGTTTTAGTATGTCTCTTTTCATGTTCAGCAAGCTTCAATTGAGTGTTAATCTTCTTAACGATCAATTATTTCCTGACCTAGAATGAAAACTTTGATGAAGAGACCAATATGAAGTCGTAAATTTTACTTTGGTAGCTCTTTATGTTTCTGGAATTGGCAACACTGATGTGGCTACGCAGCATCAACATCTGGCGTGCCCATCGTAAAGTTAGGCCTTTTATATGGTTACACAAACCATGTGTGTTGCGGACGCGAATTTTGTCTTATTCTGGGATTTAAACGTTTCTTGCCGGTCAAGCAATCGCGTTCGCGCGGAAACATTTCCGGGCGATGATTTTCTACGAATTTCGACATGGATTAAATCAACAATGGTGCACCCACCAACTCATTTTCACTTTTGGTGATGAAGCAACATCGTAAACAACTGTATATCCCGTTCGTGAAGAATAAACCCTGGGGTCAACGTTTTTCGACGCCAGAAGAAACTGACGACGCGTTCAAGTGAATGTTTTGGAGATACCTCAGTCGGAATGGAAAAAGTGCTCCGAAAATTGGTTGAAACGTAAGAAAAAAATGCATTGAATATTTTGAAAAACAGTAAAGCCGTTTTGAAATATTTGTCTTGCCTTTCATTTGTTATTTCGGGTACATATCGAGCAACCCTCATATTATTCTGTTCCGATAGCAGTGGAGGAAGTGTCGTGGTTCTGCTATTTAAGGTTCTTCTATTTTAGCATCGTGTCATTGAGTTGTCACTTCGCCACATCTCTAATTCAATGTCGTGTATGGCAAGCACAATTTGTGGGAGTGAATATGAAATGAAATATGAATCACTCCGGAAGTTTAGTTTAATCGACATCAATTTATTTATTTAATAATTGATGTTAATAAGGTGCATTCAGTGGATTAAAAAGATCACGTAATGCCAGTGTCCCTGAGTTCAATTTTCCGTTACATTAAACTTAAAAAACGATGGAAGCAATCGAGACTATGCAGGCGGCAGCGGTGTTTAAAGCAGTGGCAAGGAATTCTTCTCTAATCCTCTTCGTAAGATATGAAAATGCAGGTTCGCGTGCACCTCGATATCTCCCAGCAACTACGGAAGCATTTCGCAATATTTCGTACCTACATGTTTTTTTTTTCTTCACGAAGAACGGCGTTTTTGAGAACACCCTGTTTTCGTTTCAGTGTAAATAACACAAAACTAACGTGTGATAAAAAAGAATTTAGAATAAAAGTGGAGGATGTGCTATTAAACATCCCCGATCCCGTCGTGCTAGAAACGCGCCTGTCTAATGTAGGGATGCGATATCAAATATAAATCATTGATGTTTTAATTTTAAAAATGTTCAAAATACATCGACTCAAAGTATTCGATGTTTTTAAAGCATGGATTATTTGTAGAACTATTTTAGTAATCCCTAACATCATTGTTCTCATGCGTTGCGGGATGAAGAAGCGATTTCCTGTCAGGGACTTCGTGCTTATTAATTTGAAATTAGTGTTTAGCTGATATGAGGGAACGAAGTCAAAGAATTGCAGAAGAAATGTCATAACTTATTGGAAAATATAAAAAGAATAAATATTGGCAAAAATTCGACAAACTTATTCTTCTCTCTTAGTCATTTTGTTAGGAAGAAAGTTCAAATATTCTGGATTGTGAAAATAATGGTAGTTTTTATTACTATATTTTTTATTCAAAAATAAAATATCAATGAAGTAAAACCATCGAGCTTGACATATCGATTTTAAAAAATCGGCTTCTTTGAATCGATGTTATCTATAAACAGATGTATTATCTGTACTTCAATTAAAAGAGACAGTCTTGTCAATGTCACAAGCGGGACGGAGAGGGAGACAGTGTCAGCATCCAATCGGGAGCTTCGTTACGACTTACATTTTTGGTTCTGTGGTTCCCGATTGGATGACAATGTCCCCTTCCAGCTCGAGATCTGGAAGTATCACTATGTTTAAATCGGAGTGTATATCGATGTCGCATCCCTATAATTCGATTTTTTTTATAATAATAATATTTATTTTTCTGCTAATGAGCTTTCGCTCGGTGGCAGAGTTTTACAGCACATATACAGAGATATTAATTACATATTAGTTACATATATATATAATATAATTAAATATAAATATAATATAAAATTAAATATAAATATAAATTAAAGTGGCCGATGATGACATTAAGTCTTTGTAACACCTCCTGCCTTATAAAATTAATCTTTTTAACAGCGGAAAGCACATTTCTGAAGCCCCGTTGAGAAGGACGTTCCCCAATTAATTAAAAATATTCATTTTTTAAGGCAGGAGGTATAACAATGATCTAATGTCATCATCGGCCACTGTAGGAAAACGGAAGTGCAGTCAAATGCAGAGGAGACTCGTCAGTCGTCGTGATGTTGGGACGGGACCGCGCTGCCATCTGCGGGAGCCCCTGAGCTGCACAGCGGGCGGGCGGCCGCTTAGTCCCCTCCGCGCGCGAATCCCGTGGCCTCGACGCTCCCCGCCGCTCTGGGAGGGGCGGGGCGGGGCGGGGAGCGCGAGCCGAGTGGGAAGCGGGGCAAAACGGCCTTGGCCCGAGAGGCGGCCATAACAACTCACGCGCGCCCGCGCCCGCGCCCGCTCCCTCGCCCCGCTGCGAAGCGGAGAGGAGACGAGAGGAGAAGGGAGGAGACGAGAGGAGCGGACGGGGACGGGGAGCGGCAGCAAACAGGCGGAAGAGCGAAAAACGCTGGCGCTCCTCGGCCGGCCGTGGGTGGTGGCGGTGGGGTGTTGGGGCTTGGCAGCGCCGTCGTCGGCGGGCGTTGAGTGCGGCAGGTGGTTAAGCGGTTTGCGCGGCGCGACGGGGTGCGTCGCTGGCGGGAGAGAGGGAAGGTCGGGAGGGAGGAAGGGAGGCGGAAGGATTTGCGGAACTTGCTGGGGAAGCTAGGAAGCAAGGGAAGGGGGAGCGAGTGAGAAAGAGAGGGAGCGGGCTGGTGAGCCCAAGTGCGTGCGTGCGTGTGTGTGTGTTTGGGTGGGAGGGCGAGTGAATGATTGGGTAGGTGTTTGCTTAGCCTGAGTAGGTGGTTGGTTGAGGGTGCGTTGGGGGATGCGTTGGGGGGAGGGTTGGGGGCGGGTGGGGAGTGGGGGGCGAGGTTGCGTGGGTGCGGGGGTGGGTTGGGGACGGGTGGGGAATTGGGGGAGAGGGTGGTCGAGTGGGCGGGCGGGCGCTCTAGTGGGCGGGCAGACGGTCGGGTGGGTGGGCGGGCGGTCGCGTAGGCGGGCGGTCAAGTGGGTGGGTGGGTGGATGGGTGGGTGGGTAGGTGGGTGGGTGGGTGGGTGGGTGGGTGGGCGGGCGGGCGGGCGGGCGGGCGGGCGGGCGGGCGGGCGGGCGGGCGGGCGGGCGGGCGGGCGGGCGGGCGTTCAGGCCTGCTAGGCGGCGGGCGGGCGGCGTTCGCTGTGCGGGTGGGCGGGCGTTCAGGCCTGCTAGGCGACGGGCAGGCGGCGTTCGCTGTGCGGGTGGGCGGGTGGAGAGTGGGAGGGCAGACTGGTCGTTGGGAGGGTAGGTGGGTTGGTGAGTGTTTTGACGGGCGGGTGAGTTGGTAGGCGGGTAGGTTAATGAGCGGGAGGATGGGTGGTTGCTGTGAATGGTGACAAGGAGGGTGGGCGGGCGGGCGGGCGGGCGGACAGGGAAAGAATGAGCAGAGCAATGAGAGATGCGTGGGCCAAGAACAGAGAGCGGGCGAACGGATAATCAAGAAGCTGCCAAAGTCAATAAAGTGAGAGACAGGTGCACAAGAATCCTGGAGGTGGTAAAATAACAAATCAGATGACTGAATTTACAATAGTGTGAGGGTAGTAATTCAGATTTCTAAACAACGCCGACACTGAATGTCAAACAATTAAATCTGGCAACTCATTTGAACTTTAACTAGAATTCCTCGAATTAGGTAGTTCCCTAATCTCTTGAATGTGAGCTGGTGTCCGTTTGTGTCCTACTCTCATCTCAGCTTTCATCTACAAAAAATTTAAATGCACCAAATTACGATTAGATTAGGTCCATGGGCGAATATATTCCACGGAGTAGTATTCTGGCGTAAAATTTAAATAGGAAATACACTTTACCTGGCAACATCAATAATGTAATTGTTTGAGGGGGTCCAGAAAATTCAAACGTAACAGCGAAAATTGAATGTTTGCCATCTTTAAAACTGTATTTCGCTTTATTCTAAAAAACAAACTAAAAGAGACATCTTTGATAAAAGTTTGAAAACGTCTCAAGGTCTTCATGTGAAGTACTCCGACAAACTACAATTCGATTCAAATTCGCAGAGTTTTGAGGCGAGTCAGATGTCAGAACTACTAGTTTTATAGGCGCTAGTATTATTCAGGTACAGATAGAGACTGGCGTTCAAAATATACTTTTAGTATAATAGGGTATCCCAAAACCTGTGTTTACGATGAAATCTTGTTAACGTTTTTCTGCAGCATTAAATACCTCTCTACACTACGTAGATCATTCCGCGTTACGTATGTATGAAGAAAGTAAACATTATGCAGTCGATTAGATATATGTAATGGAAATAATAAAGGTATTCCCTACTATAGCCTCGAAAAAAGTCATAACCTTTTACTATGTTGTAAATGATCGTATCTCTTTCAACCCCGTAATGCAAGTCACATACCAAATACTGTATGCGTCTTCAAAAATATAATCAAAATGTTCATTACTATCATTGTTAATTACGAGGAATTATTTTTAGATTTTTCTTTCAAACTTTCTTCAAATTAACTTTTAACTTATTCATCTCACCTTAGTTGGATGAAATATTTTTGGATGTGTTGCAGAAAAATATATTAAGAGGGGCGGTATGTCTTAATCTTACTCATACGCGATATATATTTTATAAAGTTCGTTTAACGAACCGCTATCTCCTTCCCTACCCTCCTTCCGAACCACGATCTCCTTCCCTACCAAGATAACACACGACGAAAATGCTATTGAATTCCCAAGTTACAATCGAAACAGTAATCAAACATTTTAAATTTTATTCTCTTGTGAACGAGGCAGACAGTTTATAACACATAAAGAAAACGCAAAACACTTACAATTTCGCAGGCGAGGAAACCACTACATCAAGATTTTGCAACCACAAACCAAGTAACGACCTTAAAAACTGTCAACGTCAGAGTAGTTTAGCAGTGCAATATCGTACTACCATTGCCAAGTTTAATCTTTTCTAATGAACACTAATTAGAAACCACCTTCCACAACAACAGCTGCAACACACTTTCGCTTAACTGATTGTCAAGAAGTAAAGCAACGACAGGAAGCAAATGTTTATTTTCACACTATCAACTCTGCTTGATAGTCGTTATTATTAAATCATATGCAATAGTATTTGGCGAACGTCTTAAGCATGACGCATTCTGTGCAGATTTCTCGAGGGCAGTTGTTAATGTGCAGCTGCGAGAACGAACGAGATAAAAATCTTCACTACTTGAAGCAACATGCCGCCATTTGTCAACAAAACAATTATGAATTTATCGCAGAGAAGTAGCTTAATTGCTCGTCCCTTCCTGTTTGTGGAAGTAACGCTGTAGCTCGCGAGGGCACCATTGTAGCCCATTTGACGCACACACTCCAGAAATTAGATGTGGAAGTAACTTCATGATCTGAATTTTTTTTGTTTTTGATGATGTGGCTTCTAAGTAATTGATTGATTATTTCGAGTTTCTGGGATTATTTATTATTTGGGATTGATTATTTCGAGTTGCTGGATGGTGAGATCCGGCACCGACCTGCGGGAGTTTTCCCCAACCAGGTATCTCCCACCAGCGGGGCACCGCCCCAGCCGTAACAAGCTCTAAGGTCTCTCGTCATGTGCGTTATTAAAGTACATATGAGTGTAAGAGTGTGTGAGTGAGGGGTGAGGATAGGAAAAGGAAGAGGAAGGAAAGATCGCACGCGGTCCGTGCCCCTTTTGGTACCGTTCTGCTCCGGCTGATTCGTCTGGTATTGAACGGAGAAACCTCGTACAATTAGCAATCTGGTCAGTCGGCCGCTATAATTCTTCTCCAGACAGCGCCTGAATTCGTCTTAGTCCTAGATTAAGGCTGCTGGTGTCCTGCCACCAGTGATTTCGACTCGAGCTTGATAGATAGGTCGAATTCAGCCGCTGTCTGCAGGAGAAGCCAGGCGAAAGCCGGAATAGTACCCTAACAAACGGGCCACGAACTGTGCGCGATCTTTCCTCCCCTTTTACTTGTCCTATCTTCACTCCTTAAAGTTGCACTTCCACGGACTACCTACACTTACACACACACACACACACACACACACACACACACACACACTTCAATATACATGCACTACACTACTACACATGCCAAGAGACCAGTCGTGGGCTTAGAGGTTGTCCCGGCTGGGGCGGTGCCCCGCTGGTGGGAGATACCTGGAAAGGGAAAACCCCACAAGCCTGCTAACAGGACGGTGCCGGATCTGCCATCCTGCGGGGTGAGTACCCCGCTACCTCACGTAATAAAGCATGCACTACACTTACGGGACTACTGACTTGAGCCGTTGACGCGTCCGAAAAAAAAACAACACCAATCAATCAGTTAAGCCACGCGTATTATCGATCATCCAACCCACTATCTGTACGAGTCGAACGAGAACTACTCGCGGGCGGGTGCGGAACGCCCCGCTATGTCGCTGCCGAAAGAGACGCAAGCGAGCCAAGACGGCGGCGCTTCCCAGAAGAGAGCACAGGCCGCGGTGCCGGGGCGGCCGATGTTTTTCGCCCTTGAGCTTGTGACGCGGCCTAACACAGAAACAGACACACGTACACGCGGGCATTCGTGACGTAGCCGCCGCCGCCGCCGCCGCCGTGGTCCCGGTGCAATTCAGAGCGCCACGGTCACCGGCGTATCATCATTAAGCTCGCGTTTTCTAAAGCAATTTCCGTTCCGAAAAAGGGCAGCGTCTTTCAGCAAAACGATCGTTTAAGCGTGGTGTAGATTTTAATACGGCACATTAGTGTGTATAGTTGCGCGCCCACAACAGAAGCTTCGTTGACCGTGAGGTCCCCGGTTCGAGTTGCAACGTAGTGCAGCCAAGCAGTGCCCGGGAGCCAAATTTAGAAATCGGCTGCTATGATATCTGTGGCTCCTTTCGGTCAATTGCAGACGAATGCCGTGCAACAATGGGCCACGAAGCGCGTGCGGTCTTTCCTTCCCCATCTTCTCCCTTTCCTTTTCTTAGACACCGGCGTATCTTAAATATTGTTCAGAAACTTCGATTGTGGAATAAATGTACAACGTCGCTAAGAAACAACTACAGGGGTGTAAAATCATTCAACGTGACTGAACGAAAGAATATATTATGAAGAAAGAGAGGACATTAAACCCAAGAATAGGTAAATCAAACATTTAAATGTAAATAATGGTATCTGTCATGTCCTTCTTTGTGGGAAAATGCATTGCGATTCTAACATTCAAACGAAACTAGAAGCTTGCCATAACGCATGAGTTAATTATCAATGCCATTGAAGGCATACTCTTGAATCAACTTTGAATATAAAGAAAACTATCCCCTTCTTCGTAAAAGCCAACTATGTCAGACATCTCAGACAAGTTGCCAGAGTTATTTACACCCAAACGCGTTTGTGCCGTTGGCAGTTTGAAAGCAAGCCCAAAAATTAACATTACTGTCCGATGTCTGACGTGACATTCGGATGCTATTTGAACTTGGTTCCAAAATTATCACACCGAGCGGGTCCCAGTGGTGAACGTCGCTCTTTCCCCGGCCCGAGTGGCCCTGGCCGTGCCGCACCATTCGTTAGCTAACCTCGTTCTCCGTCGAGGACGCGGCGGGACGGGATGACGTCCGCCCAGCGGAAGACGGGCGGCGGGCGCAAGCTTTCGTCAGCAGCATTAGACGCGGCCGCTTCATCATGCGCGCCCGGGCCCAGGACCACCAGATAACACCCAACCATTTAAATGGATTTTAATAATTTTTTTTTATTTATTCTAGCTTGGCCATTGGCCCTCAGCAGCCGCATAAGAAAAAAAATAATAATAACAATTAAAAGTCTATAAAGATGTTTTAGGTTTCGTTTATGCCTGCAATTCTAATTACGAAGCTCGGTGGAGTTGAACCAATGCGTGAAAGCCGATTCTAGCGACCCACTGGACTGATGGTAGTTTTCTGTTGGTTTCTACGATGAAGGCGAATGCCAGAGCAGTTCTCTCAACAAACGAACCTCTTTAACTCGCGCGATCTTGCCTTCCTCATTCTTGTCCCCTCCTCTTTCCCTCACAAACACACACACACACACGCACATACATTTACATGTCCTATACTACTGCATATGTCGGCAGTCCAATTGTGAGCTCAGAGCTTGATCCGGCTGTGTCGGTGCCTCACTGGGGGAGATCTCTGGTGAGGGAAATCCCGCGCAAACCGAAGTGGAGGTCGTCGCCGGATATCACTATTCAGAGGGGGAAGAACACCGCCACCTACCGCGATAGAAACATGCACTTCACTTACGGGATTAATGATGTTGATGCAGTTGGCACGCCTACAAAACAATAATTATTCATTCTAGTAACCCGGACTTTATTCAATGTGAGTAAATTATTTATTCATTGTAAAATGACAACATAATTCTATTTTTATTCCAAAATGTTAATAGTTGTTTATCCTTACTTAGTAATCGCGTAACCTGCGGCCGCCCGGCTGTCCGTCTCTGTGTCATTGACGGCTAGAGCAATTTCGGTCCGCGAATCGAGACAAAGGGGGTGTCAATCAGCAAGTCTCTTTCCCCTGGTAGAAAACTGATTTTTAAATTTTTTTTTATATATTTTTTTTTCGGACCATCGGGAAGTGCTAAGAACTTATTCTAAAACGTGTGCTTTGGCCTTTTTAGGCAATTAAAAGACGTTTTGAGTGACTTGCGGCACCTACAGTGGTGATCAATGCCTATTCGATTCCTCTCTGTATGACAATTGGCACATTGCTTAGTCTGTTCTCTGGAGGATATTCTGGAATTTCTTGAAAAAAAACTGGTGTTTTAGGTAGTTTTATAGTATTGTGTGTTGTGTAAACCGCACGTTGTCCGTTCTAAATATGTTGTCAAGAGAGACAAACAACAAAGGAGTTGTTTTATGTACGAAGGAAATAATGCATGTTAAAAAGAAACGTAAAAGTATGAATTCAGTAAATGTAATAAACAAAATGTTATTATGAGTATTCCACACGTGAAATTAAGAGTTGGGAACTTATTGACATTTTTTAAAACACTCGAAGTATTACCTATGATAACGAAATATTAATTCATCGTAAAAGGGGCAGTATGCTGCACCAGCAAGGTAAGTATAATTGATATTTATATCATCAGGTTTTATTGCAACTAGGATTACATTGCTGAAACGCAGTGATTTATTATACTCTCCGGCATTTATATGAATCGTTAAGACTTAACTAACTCGACAGAGGATAATTCAGCCTAATTTTTAGTTAAATAGACACTTTTCAAGTAATTTTCTTTGCCTGAAAATGAACGAGACAGGCAACTGTAATATTTAAAATTTATTTTTATTATGAACTTGCAAAGCACAATTAAATCTCTTTAACATGAAAATACCCATCAAATTTCCCACACTAAGCTAGTAATTTTTATGCAATTAATTTATAATGTTAAGATCTATTGGATAACTTCATATTTTGAAAATGACCCACATTAGAAGCAAGTTTTCAAATTTGAACGAATGTAATAAAGCAACATTACAAACATATTGCAATCGTTACTTTTTGTTTAACATCATTATAAATGTATAAGAGAATTAATGTTAAATTCTGGAAACTACTCTAGCGTGACGTCACGGTTATTTGATTCCCTTGCGAAAAAACGTTAGCCGTCTGTTCGGTTTACCGCTACCACCCCACGATTCTCTTGTTGCGATTGGCTGAATGTGTGACAATGCAATTATGTGTGTCATAAACAGCAAATATGTGCTTGTGCCAGAAGATGACATTTTATGAACGATTTCTTGTAACGAAATAGGTCGTTTATAACGCTGGAATAAAAAAGTATTTTTTTTTCGTTAATCGGCCGACTAGGACCACGCAAGCAAGCATCCTGCATTTACCGTGGCTCAGTTTTTATTTATTATCGCGGTGGCAGGTGCTTGTAACAATTCTTAGGGGGGACCAGCATTTAGCTGGATCCGATTTTTATCCCCCGTGGTTGTTAGCCCGGGGGTATGGAAGATGAAAGATGATAGGAATGGATTAGGAGGCGATAGGTGATCGTCGACTTTTGGAACCATCCCAGCATTCGCCTTTATGACCGAGGGAAACCACGAAAACCCCGGTCAGGATGGCCAGCCCGGGAATCGAACCCGGACCTCCCGATTACGAAGTCAGTGCGCTACGCACTGAGCCACTTCGCTCGGTAAAAAAGTATTTATTTATATTTGAAAATATTTTTCGTAGCTTCAACTCGACCCTTGTCTTCATGCGTGCCGAATTGTTCCGTGTCTTTTGTCCTTGGATGGAGGGGAGGCGCGGAGAACAATGAAAGATGGTGATGGGTGTGATGAATTAGTGAATGTTCATGGAGTACGTCAGGAACCACGGAAGGAATTACTTGAACATCTGCAGCGAACCTGCTTTGTCCATCACAAATTAATTTGCTTCGATTGGAAGTGAGAGCTCAATTCCAACAGATCACGGCGAGTACTGTGACCACTACGCTATGCGTCACACTACAGAAATTTACAGTAATTAAGGGTAAAGAGTACGTCCCTATGTTTAATTTTCACTGGCGTACGTGGGTGCAAAAAATAAACAAAACGAACTAAAAATTAATACTACACAAAAATAATTCCACACAAAAATAATTCCACTCAAAAAAAAAATAATACACAACAATAATACTACACAAAAATAATTTAACTTATAATCCACATACAAATAATTCGGGAATAAATGACGTGATATTCATTACCACGCCAAACATTTGTTAAATTGGATAGGCTCCCAAATTAGTCTCTGCTCGGGGGATCATGTGGCTATAACGCGGCCCTGTGTTCTGACGAGCTGTCTCCTGGAGGGGCGGATTCGAAGGGTTATCGTGGCGAACACACTAACCAGTCGGAACGGCTTGACAGATGACAGAGCGGGTAGGAGTAGCCATCGAAGAACATGTAGCCAGGCAGACGGGCTTTGCAGCGAAGTGTCAGACCTGGCTGTGGGCTGCCGTTTGCGTAGGTAGTAGGAAGGATTGATGGATAGATAAATTCGTAGGTGAGAACTGAGGTTCGTATATATGGTTTCTCGGAGGTGAATAGATTATTGGTTAGGTATGTTTTTTGACGACGATCAAACAGTATTTATCTTAATACCATTGTATTCCAGGTAAGTACTTATGCCAGTTTTTTTTCCTAACAATAATACATGTTGACGAATAGATTTTGTTTGTAGCTTCCGTCTTTCATCTTGAAATTTCATTGACTTTAATGACATGATTTAGCACGGTGGAAATTCTTATAATTCACGGATCACGTAGATAGTATATAGGTGGATGTGGGATAGATACGTAAAAATATCTGGAGAAAGGCAGAGATCAAGAAAAGATATATGTGGATAGGTCTGTTAGATAAAAAGGGTTTTTAAAACTGAGGGTTATCTAAGAAGGAAAATTAAATGTGAAAAAGATATTCTGGCTAGAGCATAAGGAATGATACTATTTTCAGAAAGTGATTACAGAAGGAAAAAGCCGAAAGTGGTTTCGACGGATGAATGGCTGGTTCAGTGAATGAGAAAAATTACGATGGTGCGATCGTTGGGTAATAGGATATGTGTGAGTGAGCATGAGGAAGTGTGTGTGTGTACATGTGTGTTTGAATGGTTCAAAGGCGTCTGTAGAAGGGATGGTTAATGGATGGTAGGTTAAAAGCAAAGGTTGGCGAGTGATAGGAATAAGGATAATATATGCCTGATGGGAAGTTGGAAAGATGGATTGGTGGTTGGGATGGAAAGGGTGGGTGGGATGGTGGTTGGGTGAGTTTCTGGGAGCAAAGGCGAGGAAGTGAGTGGGTGTGTTCTAAGTGGCTGGCTATGGGAAAGGGGGGTGTTGTGTGGCTGTGAGAATTGATTGATTGATTATTTCGTGTTTCGTCAACTGCTAAGAAAAGTAGCCTCGTAAGTGTAGTGCCTGTTTTTATCCCTCGGGAGGTGGTGGTGATCTTCCCCAGCTGCATGGTGAGGTCCAGCTCCGCCCTACAGGCCGGCTAGCGGGGAGTTTTCCCCAGGCAGATATCTCCCACCAGCTAGGCACCTCCCCAACCGGAAGAATGTCTAAGCTCTCGACTGGTCTCCCGACATGCGTGGTAGTATAAGTGTGTGTATAAGTAAGGGGATGAAGATACGACAAGGAGGAGGAAGGAATGATGGCGCGCGGTTCGTGGCCCGTACTCTCGCATTCGCTTGGTGTTAATCGGAGAAACAGAACGGCTGACCGCTAGAATTCTCCTCCAGAAAGCTCAACTGTATCTAGCTAGTGTCACCATCGGAACTCGAACTCTAGAACGTGCCAATCAGAAGCATTGCAGTGACACGAGTCGACGCCCCGAGCCACCTTGTGCCGGTGCGTCTGCGAGCAAGCAAAGGGTGGTGGTGGTGGTCGGGGGACCGTGAGAGCGAGGGATGGTGTGTGGATGACTGGGAGGAATAGAGGTTTAGAAATGCGTTTGGGTGGGTGGGTGGGGGGTGGGGCGTGAGCGAGGCGGGAGTCCGTGCTCGGCGAGCGGCCCCGCGGGGTCGGCCAAGCCGGCGAGGGGCGCGGAGGAGCGGGGCGGGGCGGGGCGGGGAACAACGCGGAGGGACAATTGGCAGCACGAGCATCGCTGGCTCCGCGCCAGCGCTCGGCAGCCCGCAGCTGCCCTCCCCGCCCCGCCCCGCTCCCTTCCCCGCCACCCGCCTGGGGCGTGGGCGCTATAAATAGCGGGCTCCTTTGCACGCGCGGGCGGGCGCCTCGCCAGCCCCCACCCCTTCCCCCCACCTCCCTCTGCCCCTTACCACGACCCAACAACCTCGCCCTCGACAGAACCCGAGGCTCCGGCTACGAGGGAGACACTCCCACAGCCTCTTCTTCATTTGTGAAGACGACAAGGGTTCCCCCTGCTGCGGCCAGCCAGCCTCCTCCCCCCCCTTCCCCACCATCCTCACTGTGATCTCGGAACCGGAGTTCAAAACCCGATCGATCCACGGAGAATTTCTGATGAACAACTCTGGATGGTGGCTGGTTTCTTCGGGGGTTCCGCCGTTTAGTCGTTCTGGCATTCCACCATTACCCCATTTAATCATACTTTTCATGTGTTCATCTCGCATAAGAGTTTCACTTCGTGCGGCAAAGCTTAAAAATATACTGAGTATCTCGGCAATAACGCCCTTGCCAGTCATGGTTGAAAATACCAAGGGCACCAAGGGCGTTACTTTTATAAGGGTTCTAATGATCGAACGGCGACAAAAGTCTCGAGGGTCTTCAGCCCTATGGCTCTTTGTTGTCTGAGATCATTAGAACCAGTTAACACCCATCGTACATACGTGATTTTAATTTTTACATATTTTTTAATGATTCACATTGACTGATTTACTATTAAACTAGTTTTTAACTTGACTTTGTTTGTCTTTTCATAATTCTCTCCATAAAAGAAAATTTAGCACCATTCAACTGTTTCATATTTCCCTCTAATCACTATTCTCTCGATACAGGCAAGTTAGGCAGTGAATATTGAGCTCTAAATGGAACAAAATAATAAAGAATAATGTATTAGTAAAAATAAAAAAATAATTACTGCGGTAAATGACTAAAGAATTAATTGGGAAGAAATCTTGAAAACAGAACGCCAATGACTAGGATTTGAATGCACCTACAATCACTGCATCATGTCATCAACATTCACATTCTGTTATGTTATCTTAAAGAGTCTTACAGACCAGTGATAGGGGAGAGTCTATACCATAAAGTTAAGTGAAATAGTAAGGCTTGTTATTTCATCTAACAGCACATCACGACATTTGCTCAATGTTTTCCCACGTTCGTGAGAAATTGACGGAGTTAGCAATGACTGGATATTTGTTCAATAAATGCTAATGCAAAATAACAATTTTTTTTCATTTCTTGTTCTTCTTAAACGATGTTTCATGCAAAGAAGTACTACACAAATCGGAATGTCTGGCTCTCTGAAAGGGAAATAAATATGAATCTCAGATTCAATCGCGAGGAACGCGTTGGCACAAGATCTCGCGACCAACTGTTTTCAGGTCGATCGTTCTTAATTTGAAAATGTTAGATCTTGAAGAAAGAAGTTATGTACCGTTTGCAAAAGAATCTTTCAAATGATCGCTACATCCTGGAAATAACCAAACTTTGTCAGTTCTGAGATTGAACTCTCAGGTCAAAAATAGCATTGCTGGTTCATTTATTCTGCTCTTGAATATCTCAAGGTCCGCTATTAACGAAGCTGCATGTCCAGGCATAAATACAAATGTCGGGCAACAATCTTGATTAAACTTAAGATATATGAGTATCCTCATTTATTAGACGCTGCTGTATGTATTCCTTTTATTGCGATATAGATACGCTAATAAATATGTTTCTAAACTGCGATACTGCTGCCTCTTATGAAACAGAAGGTTGAGAACGCAACCGTACAGTGTTCAATCAAATGTTCGAACTTTACGAACGTCAAGCATATTTATTTGATGTTCAGTGTTACCTCTGAAACACTATCATTCGTTTTATGGATTATTATTGTTACACCGTCATTTATTATTTCGTTCGTGGGTTACAATTGTCGCGTAACTCAAAAAGTCTGGCGTGGGGATAAATGAGTTTGAAGCTTCACCTTGCAATAAGACGCATCCTTCTTGCATTCTCACTTGTGCCATTTTTTGGTGGAATGCTCTACTGTAATATGCTGCTGTTGCTGCTGGAAGGTAGACCAATCTGCAATTCTGGAGAGTACACTGATTCAAAGCGATTTATTATTGTTGGAAAAACATCTACGTGGTACAGTTTTCGTTCTTTTTAGTTTATGACTCGCGCTCGTCAAGAAGGGAAAATCCTTAGTGAATTACTAATACATTTGAGTATTCTCGGATTACGCCAGTATTAACAAACAAATGACGAGCTTTTTGTCTTTATGCAATGTGTTTTCTGCCACACACCACCCAAGGTCATTTCGCATATAAAAGCGAAGGAAGTGCCTTTTCCTTCCCGTGGCATGACCAGATGTGAGTTTTTTTTAATATATCGTGAGACGTTACATTCAGAGTAAACAACTACCCACTCGTTACGCAACTGAAATATTATTAGACTGCGTTTACCATGCAAAGCAAGCTCATATTTTTATAAAGGTACGTGAAGAGTAAAAGCAAAGAAAATAATATTCTTGGCTCTTGAAATAGTACAGATTTGAAATAACGCGGTGGATAAGTTTAGAACGCCTACGAGGAAAGGGCAGTAACGCCAGCAACCAACACATCTGTCGTCACTTGAAAAACATATACAATACAGCTCAAAATTACTCACAAACTGCTTGTAATTTCAAAAAAAGAACGTACCAATGATTATAAAATCTAATAATTTACATTATGAAGGAAATCTCTAAGTATATTATTGAAGGAGAAGGACAGATTCGAAAACAAATTGAACTTTGGCACAATTATCTCAAAACTACTAAAAAATATTAGAATTAATATTAGAAAGGGAGATATTAGGAAAGTTTAAAACGAATATTATTTTCAAAATATTAGTTCTAATATTTAAAGAGATAATGTGGAGGTAGATACTTTATTGCGAAAAAATCTCTATCTTCATTAATGTAGGTTAGGAGGAGATCAAAGAAACTACTTTCCCTTTTTTTCTAAAAGAAAAGTTGGATGCATTTTGAGGAAATTTTTAAATTGTCGTACGGGTTTCATGTTAAGTACCCAAAAATATTAAAAGATTCGTTGCAAATACGAGAAGGACTGATTTGCCACAAGGGTCGGGGAATATGAATTTTGGTGAAAATACTATTTATGTACTCTACTGTTGTTCACGAACGCACAGACGTTTTGAAAAATTCTTTTTAGAGTTACAAACCTCCCAAATTTATGTTTTCATGAAAATATTGACTTTAGATTGTGTTATAGAGCCTTCTCTAAATTACATTTACATGAAAGTTAAAATACATAATTGGTCTGGCTGCAGCAGAAGCATTTTCGCAAAACGTCAAGTCTTGGATACTAGAAGTTTTATACGAAGCAGGATTTTTCTTTCCGTTTTCAGAACAGAATCAAGTTAGAAAATATCGATAATTAATAGTACGAGTAGCAACTACAGAATACGAAACTGATTGTACACTGAATCTAAACGTTGCAAGTTTTAGAATTGTCTGGGGGTCAGTTTATGTTTTTGTCTGCTAATGACAGATGAAATATTGTAAGAAGAGGACTACCACCAATAGTATCATCATTCCTGAATATTCATTAGTGTTGCCTGTAAGTTACAACTCCTAAGATTATTTCTTATAAAGCTAATGGGAAATAAACGCTTTTTATTCCCCTGAACCAAATGACAAATACAAATGTGTTAATATTGCTTTTCACGCAAAAACATCTAACAAAAAATAGTTAACTATTTATCTTTTCCCTGCAGAGTCTTATTACTTGCATAAACTAAATTATGACGAAGTTTGTGAAATGAAAACTGTGTGTATTATATTGAAGCACCACTAGTTTGAATTATTTCTTTTTTTCGAATTGAAAGACAGTGTCTCCTTCAAAATATGAGAGTATAGGATCACTTGAATGTTCAAGGGGTTATTGAGTAACATCTGAAATTGGGGGGCTAGTCCCTAGACTGTGGCTTTCATCCCTCAAAATTTTAAAAAAATGTGTAACTTTGTGAAAAGATATAACTGTGCAATGTATCACTATTTGTTTTGAACTGATATATTTATGCTACTGAGTTAATTTTAAATTCCAATGTAATTTGAGTGCGATTTACCTCGATTGTTATTTAAATAATACGCAACATTGATAAAATTACACTTCATTGCACTTTGCGAATTTATATAAATCTTTTGGCAGAACTGTCAAGCACATTTCTGTCGACTTTCTAGTACACAGCCGACTACAAAAAAAGAGAAGCGAAAAAAACTAGGTATCAGATGAGAAATCTCTTGCTTGAATTGCATCAGGCGTCATTGAGAATTCGCAGCAACCAGTCTGTCTCGACAAGAGCCAAGAGTTCGGGCCAAATAGTTCTACAGTGTATTCTTTTTTCTCCTGGCTTCTCGAGAAAAGAGCAAGCGTCGAAGGAGAAAATTCCTACACATTATTTCACATAGCAATGCACGTTTTGTAGTGTTATTTTGCTTTATATTGACAATGTTATATTTTACAATATCGAAACCTTACACAAAAATTGACAAATTTGTATCTCGATGACCTAGATATACAAATCATTTATATGCAGACGTACAATTTCCATAGTAGTGCTTGTAAAACTGCCTGTCTTGAGGGCGCAAGAACTGTGGACATCCAAGAACACGAAGCCCAAAACGGGGGGTTCGAATCCCGATTAAGTCATGGGTGCTTTCACCAGATGATGATAGCGTGGGGTATATATTCGCTTCACACATGAGCCATCATCTCAACCCTTCATCTCTCACCACCGGTCACCTCTCATGATCATTCTATTATTTTTCAATTACTTGATCAATTACTTGAAAAGATAATTCATTATACTGTGTTCATCAGCCTAATGCTGGCCTTACATTAGCAATACGTTTCCGCAATATCTTTTAGCAATTTGTTTCTGCTTCTTGCGGTCATCTTTACACTACCAAGAGCAAGGAGGGGCAATATATTGCCAGAAAGATCTGAGCAAGATCTTTCCGGCAAGATATTGCCGATCGCTTTACATTAGGACTATTTGTTGCCGTTTCGTGACGGCGCGAGGGAAATGGCGCATGAGATGAAGTGAGGTTATACCTCACTCACTTCCCGACATATGACTCACTATCACTCACTTCCCGACAGTGGAAGGCACAAGATACGAGTTGCGGACGCACTTATTGTGCTAAATGAGATGAAGTAACGCCGACGATTTGTGAGGACGTGTGACTGAATTTTAAGAAGAATGGAAAAGGGGGGCTTGTGCGAATTAGTGAAGTGTCTGAATATTTTTCATAAAACAAAATGATTTCGTGGATTTCGATTCCGTGGGAGCAAAGTAACTTTCTTTTAATAAAAAGTGCAATTACTAATTCGGCAAAAAGTTATAAAATATCCATTTCCTACAACTGATATATTATACAGTAATCTTAAAATTGATTTAGATTAGATTAATATCTCAATAATTTTTAACGTAAAAAATTAATAATCAGGGGGGCATCTATGGCTGAATCAAAATTTGAACCTTTGATAATCAACCATAGAGGGAATATTTATTACTACGTTTATTGCCGTAAACCTTCACACACCGATTTTACGAAAAAATGCATTTTAAAATGGAACTATTACGTCTATGTACAACCGTACGTACTTCCTGCGTATAAGACTGTGGTCATCACTGGCTTCTTTCAGAAATATCTTGCTCAGACTTCAATCCAATTCTAGCCCCAGCAACAGCCGGCAATATCTTTTCGAGGATGGAAGCACATAAGTTTACATTACGACCGGAATATCTAGCAAGAAATATTGCCAACATCAGAAATATTTATTGCCGCAATGTTTACATTGGCAACTTTTCTTGCGAAATAATATTGCTCGCCATTTTCTTGCAAGTGTAAAGCCAGCTTAAGAAAGAGGAAGACAAGTTTTCTTCCTCATCTACGCTCGAATACCACATGAACAATTTCATCTTATTTCTGGAGATTATAGTTTGTTTGCGGTATTTGGAAACATAATTTTATATGCTTTAGTTTTATTCATTTCATTATATTATTTTATATTCATTGTCTTATTTTTAGCAATAAGTTTTTACAAAAAGTCTGTTTCGTGTTTGGCATCAAATTATGTACGACATTATGATGTCTCTTTTGAACAGACACACGTTTTCCTACAATTATTTTGTTATTTTAATCTATTACTATTGTCTCCAAATTATGTATCTCAATGTACTAAACTGTGCCCAACAAATTGTTGCAACCATGCACATCTTTTACAACTGTGAAATTGTCACATCAAGACATTCGATGTTATTCACGTTCAATATTATTCACGTTTTTCGTCACATTCCTAAGAAATATAGATTTAGTCATTTGTTCATGTATCAGTTTTTAACAATTTGTACTTATTTTAAAGTAGGTAATAAGAGTTTGACTAAATTGAACCTATATTTTATTTCAGAATATTCAAATTCCTTTTTCCTTAATTCAAGGGTGTCCTGTGAAGTTATTTACTACTTTTTAAAGAATTTATGTCCACATGAATTTCCCTTACAGTATACTATTTACACATTCTGTTTATCAAGAATGTCACTCATCATCATCATTAAGAATTAGTTAATTAAATGTTTGCAACACTAGTTGCAGAGCTGGATCGAATTCCAACTGTGCCTGGAGAGGCATACTAGTGACCGGCTGCTCCGATCTGCGTTTTCCCAATAATACCAGGTGAATGTCCTAAAAACGTGAGATCTTTCTTGTACTCCTTGTCCTGTCGTCTCTCCACACAAACACACACTTACATGCTCTATGCTACCACATCACGAAATCAGACGAGAGCTCATAGAGCTCATTGCGGCTGGGGCGGTGCCCCTCTGAGGGAAGATACCTGGAGGGGGATATCTCTCGCAAGCTCACGTGCAGGTCGGCAACGAATCTCACACGGAACCGCGAGAGGAATACATTTCCATTATATACGCGACATTTAAGGAACTAATGACAAGTGAATATCGCGAATCAAAACTCATTCCGTCACACCATGGAATTATTTCCACTAGCAGATCGTCAGCAGTTGAGTTAAGCTTAGTGCCAGCATTGCCGCTGTCTCTGCAGCGACTTTGACCGGAAGGTCCTGGAGCTCGAGCACCGACGGAGGAGGATTTTGGACAGAAATTACACAGCCAGGTCGAGTTCAACTGCTGCCTGTAGGAGAATTTTAGAGGCCCGCTGCTCTATCGGTAGTTTTGCGTGGTTTCTCCGATCAACACCAGGCGAATGCCGGAGCAGAACGCTAACAATCGGGCCACGGGCCGCGCGCAATCTTTCCTTCCCCTTCCTTGTGCAATCGTCTCCCCCTTACACACACTTACACTTAAATGCGCTATAGTACCACACCTGTTAGGGGATCAGTCGGGAGCTTAGATCTCGTCTCCACTGGGGTGATTTTCTGCTGGGCGCAGATACCTGCAGGGAGAAATACCTACGTAGGACGTAGGCCTACGTAGGACGATGTTAGTAGGATCTTATCACCCAGCGGGGAAAAACACTCGTCACTCGCGCGATAAAACATTCACTACACTAACGGGACCAATGACTATACCCGTTGACGTGTCGGTAAACATCAATCAATCACCATATCGTTAGTAAATTTGGTTTATTTAATATTTGCCCCTTTCAAATATTGTCACCATGAAGCGCTCGCACAATACTAAGCATATGTTGTTTTCTTTTAATGACTAATGGCATTTCAAGTACGTAACGCTCCTGCCTAAAGCGGAGTGCCATCGTAGTACATTACTCATTAATAGGGGGATACACACTGATCAATGTATTGACCGATCTGAGGAATTTGTCGTTAGATCTCTGAAATTCTACAGAAAAAAAGTTTCCGTATGGGTTTGAAAAAATGAATAAAGCTGTAGAATAAATCAAGGCAATTAATTTGAAGCGATACGTTATTGTTTATGTCGTTTTTGTTTGTATAGTTTATGTCGTTTGACATAAACATAACGATATATCTGCAGATAAATCTGTCAAAAAATCTGGCGATATTTGCAAACCACGCTACGACATGTCTGAGCTTGCTCTTGTTTGAACGGTGGGCGTACTCGTGGTAAAGAAATGGCGAGCAAGGAGTTTATTAACGGTTTACTTCCGTTATATCGTAATCATTTGTGTTGAAGGAAAACAACTAGTTCTAAATACACACAAAAAAACTAGTGGGGCTACAGAATGGCACAGACATTATCCCGTACTAATTAGTTTTCTAATTTCTTTCGATCTTGCCCCACCCACTTGCCAGCTGCTATCTATCTATCACCGCCCACGCTACGGCATTTTTTGAAAAAGCCCTTAATTTCTCCGTTATATCGTAATCATCCGTGTTTACGGAAAACGACTATCTGTGAATACACAAACAAAAACGAATGTGGTGCTACAGAATGGCACAGACTTTCACGTCCTAATTACTTTTCTAATTTCTTTTGGTCTGGGCTAGCTCTTCGATCTTGCCCTATCCACTTGCCAGCAGCCATCTATCACCGCCCACGATCCATTTTGTTTTTTGAAATGCCCTCAATTTTTCCGTTCCCTAAATTAATAGGGCAATAAACGAGCATATTACCCATCATCCTCTGCTTGGCGGCGCCGAAGTGTCGCCACGTGCCGGCGGCGTCCGCCGCGCCTTTCTGGTTGGCGCTGACCGCGGCGGCGTCAACAGGGGCGCCCGGAAGAAGCTCTTGGCGAAAACACGCGGGTTTCTACCCTTGAATGCGGCACGAGGCGGGCGGCACGTCCACACGACGCAACGTGTTGCTGTTGGCGCCGCCGCGGAGGCGAGCGAGGCCGCCTCCGCGGAGAACGGACCGCGCAGGCCAGCAACAGTTGTGTCGTGTTACGTCCACCTCTCTCCCCTCTCTTTCTTCCCCTACTCCTCTTCCGACATTTTCAGCTTATTTTTCCTGATGACGTCGGGGCCATTCTTCTTCTTTTTTTGATCATGTACTTCCGCTTCATCTTCCTGATCATGTTTCTAGATATTTTCCCTCTTTCCGTCTTTATATTCTCCTCCTTTCCTCTATATCTTCCTCATTCCCTCTTCTTTCACTTCTTTTTTTTATCCCCTGATTCTTTACCTCCTCTGTACTCTTTTTGTTGATCTTGCTCCTCCTTACTGTTGATCTAGCTCCTCCTTACTGTTGATCTAGCTCCTCCTGTCTGTTGATCTTGCTCCTCCTTACTGTTGATCTTGCTCCTAATTACTGTCGATCTTGCTCCTCCTTACTGTTGATCTTGCTCCTCCTTACTGTCGATCTTGCTCCTCCTTACTGTCGATCTTGCTCCTCCTTACTGTCGATCTTGCTCCTCCTTACTGTCGATCTTGCTCCTCCTTACTGTCGATCTTGCTCCTCCTTACTGTTGATCTTGCTCCTCCTTACTGTCGATCTTGCTCCTCCTTACTGTCGATCTTGCTCCTCCTTACTGTCGATCTTGCTCCTCCTTACTGTCGATCTTTCTCCTCCTTACTGTCGATCTTTCTCCTCCTTACTGTCGATCTTGCTCCTCCTTACTGTTGATCTTGCTCCTCCTTACTGTTGATCATGCTCCTCCTCATTGTTGATCGTCCCCCTCCTTCTTGATGATGTACTTATTGTTAACCTTCTTCGTCTTATTCTCCTTCTTCATATTCTCCTCCTGTTGCTCTTGACAATTTTATCTTATCATTATCATAATCATTTTCTTCTTAGTCTTCTTCTTACCTTTTCATCGATCCTATCGATGTTATTCTCTTTGCCTTTCTTCACTTTCTTGTGGCTTTATTCTTGATCTTCGTCGTAATGTTCTTCTTCCTTATATCTTCTTTATATCAGTTTTTCTTCGATCGACTTATTACACTCTGTTATTTTCTTTTTACTATTCCAATCTTGATATTCTTCCTCCATCATCTTTCTACTGCATTTGTATGATGGAACGTTAGTGACCAACTTTCAGAAACGTTAGGGCTTTCACGAGAAGTAATGAAATACTTGTAATGAGTTATGATATAGAATTGTAGGTTATAAAGCGAAACGGGTTATGTCCATTCTACACCAATAAGAAGGTGAAGACATCCTTGTTTTGGCGGGATTCCAACCTACATCCAACACAGAACCCTGCCCATACCGCTACAGGCTCTATCCTGATTGAATAGTTTGCTTCATGTTATTGTAACGAAACAATCAACTGACAAAAATGGATCTGTTGTTTTCTTTTATTTTTACAAATGAATGTGCATTACAATGCAAACTGAAAATAATTGCGAGGGTTTCTTTGAACAGTTATTAATATGAATATGAAACCAATTTAAATTTTCTGAAAAAAAAAAGATTCATCCGACTCGTATCATTGAAAATATACTATTTGCATTTCCCTTGCTCACTTTGCCGTTGCTTTTCTGACGTGAAAGCTAGTATACGCTATCTTCTGCGTATCTATTGGAACAATGACGGAATCAGGCTCGCTCGAAGTTTTCTTCCCTCGATCCCTTATCGCGTACGCAATTCCAGCGATGGCAGAGACCCAGTGAATGTGTAATGCTGCCAGAAATATTACTCTGATGTATAGTTCTGACGCGATATGGAATGTGTAATTATTTCGAGAAGAGGGCACAACGAATGGGAAAATAATTTTTCACAACATTCCTTTCCACTTAAAATTTGAGAGGTATTAAAATTCCTCGTCACCATTGTAACAAAATCGGTAAATTATATTAGATAACCATATATATGCGAACCTTTGTGCGAACAAAGACGAAATGTGATCTTCAAATAAGAACAAAAAATTTTAAAAGAAGGTAATGGAGGAAAAATAGCTTCCCCAATCACAATTACCGAAATGTGTAATAAAACATTCTAAACAAACAAAACCGCTCAGTTTTAAACAGTGTAGTAAGTGGTTATTAAGGTAATTTGACAAAAGTTAAAAAGTGCATTATTTGTTTTGGATGTGCTTTGAAGAAGTAATATGCCATTTTATAATAAGAATTTATGAGGTTAAATCTGGACTTCGGTTCTTTAACAACCCATTATTCACTTGAACTGTAAAATTTTAAATTACTCTATTCGGTCTAACCTTTGAATCTTGTTAAAGGAAAATAAATATTTATGGCTTTCCGAAACTTGAAAGTAAGGAGAATCGAGAAACTATAACTCACGATTCCAAGTTTCCTAATTGTCCAAACCAAGCTTTTTGTTTGTGAATTAAAACAATGAACTTCTCAAAAATTTTTCGCAACGACAAGTGACTTCCTGGTTCTAGTGCTTACCAGTCTATCTTACTGTCTTAACAATCATTCATTACTTTTCTGTTAAATTCATCCATAAATACTACCGGTAAAAAGAAACTTCAAAATTCACCCCTTATTGGGAAAGCTCTGGTTGCAGGACATGTGCTTCAATAGAGAGTGTACAGTGAGCGGCGGGAGAGTGGAGGGTGAGCAGCTGGAGCGAGGCCGATACAGAGAGAAGCACGTCGCAGACAATGGGCGCTCGCGAGCATAAGTTGATCGCGGGGGTGCGTACAGAGAGCAGCGAGTGCCGATGGGTGAGGAGCGGGTGAGCCAAGTGAGGTTACGATGAGCGGCGCATGTGCAGATAGTAATCTGCCGTTCTGCGGCGAGAGAAATATGGGTTAGCGAGGGTGAGGGAGGGGAAGCGGGGAGTGAGCAAGGGTTGGGGGGGTGAGCGAGAGTGAGCGAGAGTGAGTGAGGGTTAGCGAGAGTGAGCGAGAGTGACCGGGAAGTGAGCAAGGATGAGCGAGGGTGAGCGAGAGTGACCGGGAAGTGAGCAAGGATGAGCGAGGGTGGCCGGGGATTGAGCAAGGGTGAGCGAGGGTGAGTGAGGGTGAGCGAGAGTGAGCGAGGGTGAGCGAGGGTGAGCGAGGGTGAGCGAGAGTGAGCGAGAGTGAGCGAGGGTGAGCGAGGGTGAGCGAGAGTGAGCGAGGGTGAGCGAGGGTTAGCGAGAGTGAGCGAGAGTGAGCGGGAGTGACCGAGGATTGAGCAAGGGTGAGCGAGGGTGAGTGAGGGTGAGCGAGGGTGAGCGAGAGTGAGCGAGGGTGAGCGAGGGTTAGCAAGAGTGAGCGAGAGTGAGCGAGAGTGAGCGAGGGTGAGCGAGAGTGAGCGAGAGTGAGCGAGGGTGAGCGAGGGTGAGCGAGAGTGAGCGAGGGTGAGCGAGAGTGAGCGAGGGTGAGCGAGGGTGAGCGAGGGTGAGCGAGAGTGAGCGAGGGTGAGCGAGAGTGAGCGAGGGTGAGCGAGGGTGAGCGAGAGTGAGCGAGAGTGAGCGAGGGTGAGCGAGGGTGAGCGTGAGTGAGCGAGGGTGAGCGAGGGTTAGCGAGGGTGAGCGAGAGTGAGCGAGAGTGAGCGAGGGTGAGCGAGAGTGAGCGAGGGTGAGCGAGGGTTAGCGAGGGTGAGCGAGGGTTAGCGAGGGTTAGCGAGGGTGAGCGAGAGTGAGCGAGAGTGAGCAAGAGTGAGCGAGGGTGAGCGAGGGTGAGCGAGGGTTAGCGAGGGTGAGCGAGAGTGAGCGAGAGTGAGCGGGAGTGAGCGAGAGTGAGCGAGAGTGAGCGAGAGTGAGCGAGAGTGAGCGAGGGTGAGCGAGAGTGAGCGAGGGTGAGCGAGGGTTAGCGAGGGTGAGCGAAAGTGAGCGAGAGTGAGTGAGGGTGAACGAGGGTGAGCGAAGTGACCGAGGATAGACCAGTGGTGAGCGGTGAGGGGGGCGGGGTACTATTCGCAGAGAAAAATAGAGGCGCAGGTGAAAGACAGATGACAGACTTTTGAGCGACAGTCTGATCGGCAGGAGAGTGTAGGGTGAGCAGTGGGTGAATAGCGTGTGGGAGGTGGGGTGAGTGTACCATGGATAATCGGTGGTTGAGAGTTTATAAATTTTTGGAAACCAATGCACTAGCCGTTTTGATGCGAGCTTTGTTGTTATAAATGTTTGTCAGAACTTCCGAAAGGTTTTACACGGTTGTCGTATTATTATTATTATTATTATTATTATTATTATTATTATTATTATTATTATTATTATTATTATTATTATTAATAATATTAAATCATCGAATTTGGGGACAGGTTAGGAGCATTTGTTATGTAGTATTAGTGAAGCGAGTTCCAGTATAGTGTTTCTCTTTGTAGTGTGCATGGCGAAAATTTTCCAGTGATCGCCACCCCCTCACTCATTAAACACTCTTCTCAAAAGTGTGTATCCATCTCGAGACTTTCACATTGAAATGGATACGACGTGATTGAAGAGAATTGTATATTTCCCTGACAAGATACAAAACGCAAAAGAAAAAGGAAACTAATAGTCATAAAAGTAAAATGATTTTGTAATTTCCAATATCCTAATAAATACTCGATTTTCATACTAGATACGGCGGTGTCGATTTCATTACTACCCTTCATTAATGTTAATGTTAGTCATGTAGTTCCAATGTTGATTCAGCATAATAATACATAGGAGCACATGAGCTGCTCATTATTTTTAAGGTGAGCAATACTATTAGCCTCCCTCTCCCGGAATATATAATTAGGTGCTTCCTCCAAATAGTAGAAAAAAGTCTTGAGATTGAATTCATTCGTTTGTTGATCGAATCCACGTATTCGATGCCTCCCAGCCACGATACCTCCCAATTGCTATTTTGATTTTTTTATGGTATTGGATATGTTCATTTTTTTAGTGACAAAAAGCTCTTATGCTCGTGATTGAAATAAAATTACCAAATTACCATCAAACCAAATTACCACATTACTATCAAAAACCAAAATGAAACTTCTTGCACATGGGAGATAGCGATTCATAGGGATGATATTCAAATTTCCATGACCCTTAAAGGTGCAGAAATAACAGGAAAAGTTCGCTTAAAAATTACTCTTCAGATCGAAAATTAATTTCATCCAACGTTTATTAATTTGGACACGCGTATCTATAGGAATTTTTGTGTTGTTTCCAAAAAATATAAATGATTACATATGAAACTTCTAGTGGCATCCTGGACCAGTGACGCAATTTGTCGAAGGATATGGGTGTGGTGTGATGTTGGAGTAGTTCAAAACCCTACGAGTTGATGTGTAAAAGTTGTGAAGGTAAAATTCTTATTAGGGTCATAAAAGTGTTAATGCACTTAAAGACACATGGGCTCGTCTAAGTAACAATAACAATATGAATATAGTATGTACGAGTGCTAGAAAAACTAATCTACAGTTAAAAACAAAATGGTGTATAATATCTACTGCGGAATGTCGTAGATTTAATTAGATTATAAATAATCCTGTGTATCTACTATATAGTAATGATAATAAACATAAGATACGAGCACTACCCTCAAGATTCGAATTTAGGATTTGGCACATTGTCTCCATGGACGTCGAAGCTCCACCTCAGTTAACATTACACCTAATTACACTGCAGCTATCAGTGGAAGCCGCGAGCGGTCTGTGTGGCTGCGTCCATTATCAGGAGACAGTTCTACGACCGTGCCATTATCGCCGTTACACCCATTCCACTAATCCCGTCTCGATGACTGTCTCTCTCCGGTTGCTGTGTGCCCTACGTCAGTAATTCAACAACGGGCCCTGCTCGCATTTATCTCTGAAAACATAGTATCTCCGGAAAATACGTGGGACTCCCCCCCCCCCACGTTACGTCGGTGATAAAGAGCTGATCAAATAATGACTAAATGTGCCCGGGCATCTGTATATTTACAATTATCACGTAATTATATGACGATACGTGCTTCGGTAATGAGATGACTCGTCTTTTTTCTGCTCAATCGATGAATGTTCCGGTCAGTATTTCTGAATTCGATCGAAAAGCTTACGAAAATAATCTGATTAGTCTATCGATAAATGTTAAATCAAACCAAGTATATTTATTATTATTATTATTATTATTATTACTTTTATTACTATTATTATATTTTATTAACAATTTTGCATTTATTACAAAAACCACTTCTTGTGGTTACAAAAATTCTTATAAACAAACTACTTTATTTTAATTTTTCCCACAATGTATTTCTCTCTTCATGGTCTTCTTGCTTTAAATCGTTCTTAGCCACAGTTTGTAAAATTACTTATAACCATGAAGGTTTAGATCAATTTATTAATATACTTCTTAATGTAATAAGTAGAGCCATGTGATCTCAATTTTATGTTATCAATTTATCTGATGTCCAATATGTACACTGATATATTTTAAAATATATAATCATTAAACACACATTTTTGGAAACGCAATAACATATAATCAAACACAAAATAACGGTGGATTTACTACATAGTTAACATAACCTTAAATTAATACTAATTTTTTTATTATTATTTGTCACATAAATATCGCCTCTATTAATCAATAAATCTTTTCAAACGAGATGTCATTAGATAATTTCTTGTAATTTTCACAAATGTAAATTATATTACTTCAAGGGTTTTTTTTCTTTTTGTGGCAAGAGGTTTATAAATATCTCCGGCCCGTTCGTTCGATTAGGGATTTCGGGCGTGTCAACAGCTAAGACCGTTAGTCCCGTAAGTGTAGTGTATATTTTATCGCGGGCGGTGGCGGCTATCTTGGCCCGTTGGATAGCAAGATCCGTTACCGACTTACCCGTCGGCGTGCAGGGTTTCCCCGACCAGGTATCTCCAACCGGCGCGGCTCTAAGCTCTAAGCTTCCGACTGCTCTCCCGGCTGCGTGTGTGATTTTGTAGCTGCATGTTCGTTCGTGCGCGTCTCAGGAGAGGTACGTCCTAGACCTTTTTTTCTTGCGTTTTTGGAATTTTAGCTTTTGTGCGTACGCCCATTCCGCGATATGAAGAATCAATACGCGCGGAATCTCTAATTTTACGAAGAATTATATTATCTATTCATGCGATTAAATTACGATTCAATTACATTTAATTGAGATTTAATTCCGCGCGTCTAAGTATATCTCTTTATTAATAAACTCTTAAAAATATTAGAACTCATGCTCACGTAGAGCACTGAGCTTCCCGATATAACCCAGAGATTAATGCCTAGCAGGACAAAATTTGGTAGGAGTTGTGTACCTTTTTCCTAAATACATTTTTTGTTCGAGAGTTGTATTTATTTCGCTTTTGAGAGCAGTTTATTCATTTACAACTATTTAAAAGTGCGAATTCTTTCCACTGATGTAGCTATTTAGTTATTATTTTACGTACCTTAGATTCTGTTAAAAGCATATAAAACCGCCAGGCACTGCGTGTATTTCTCAATGTAGTGACGTTGCCTGATAGATATAAGAAAAAAACGTCTATAAACTAAGAACTGTGTTTTTCAAACGGATGTGGTGTAATGGAACTTGCAAAAGGATATGCGGTATTTCGCTTATCAGTTGTTAGATCACAGTTATACATAAATGTCTTTGAGAGAAGCTGAACGTTTGTGGTATTTAATATAACTATAATCTTGTGCAAATGTTAATTCATAATGAAACTGTAAAGCTCCCAACCCCTGCCCTCTGATCGGGAGGTTCTAGAGTTCGGGTACCGAATTCATCTGTTTCGAAGAAAATATATCTAGCTGCCAGTTGCTCTGATCGGTAGTTTTACGTGGTTTCTCCGATCAACACCAGGCGAATGCGGGAGCAGTACCGTTACAAACGGGTCACAAACGCATCGATCTTTCCTTCTTCTTCTTTGTCCTTTCCTCTCCCTTCATTAAACATTCTTACACTTACATGCACTAAACTACCACACAAGTCGGAAGACCGACCGGGAGCTTACACCTTCTCCTGGCTGAGGCAGTGCCCCTCTGGGGAAGATAGCTTGAGGGGGCAATTTCTCGCAAGTCGACGTGTGGGTTGGCGCCGAACTTACGCAACCAGCGGGAGAAGGACGCTGCCAGAAGGAGCAGTTATCGTGCCCGGAAACATCATTTCCTCAACCATCATTTCCTCAACCATCATTTCATCAACCATCATTTCCTCAAACATCATTTCCTCAACCATCATTTCCTCAACCATCATTTCATCAACCATCATTTCCTCAACCATCATTTCATCAACCATCATTTCCTCAACCATCATTTCATCAACCATCATTTCCTCAAACATCATTTCCTCAAACATCATTTCATCAACCATCATTTCATCAACCATCATTTCCTCAAACATCATTTCCACAAACATCATTTCCTCAAACACTATTTCCTGCCAGGCGCGTAAGCCTTCGTTTTGCTTTTGTCTTGCTGCACACATCGAGAGCCCAAGGGCGAAAAACACTGAGGAAACACATCCTTTTCTTTAGGATGCCAAATGGAAGACGAGATGTAATTGCGGGTATGAATATCACTGCCGATGCCACTAGTACAGTGGGCGACTCTCGACCTCAAGTGGTTTCAAAGCAATTGTACGCGTAAGATTCCGGTCGGGGATGATTTTATTCCAAGTAATGCACATTTCAAAACGCAAAGCTTTCGTCAATATCGTAGAACCTGAATTATCGATTAATCATTATTGGATAGTATAAACTGATTTGAAGTATTGTAAATTATTCATATTTAATTAATTTTAGCGTTTTCATTGGATTAAAAAAATAATTTGTCTATTTCGTATTCTGTGAACTCAGCTTATACGAGTATTGTATTCGTTAATACAAGACAAAAGACTTGTTATAACGAGTGCTTAGCCTGGTGTTGAACGGAGAAACTATGGGAAACTACCAATCAGAGCAGCTGGCCGCTATAATTCTTCTCCAGACAACGACAACTCAACCTATCTTGCTAGTGTCGAAAATTATGTTACCGTCGGGACTCGAACCCCAGGACCTCCCGACCAGACGCACTGCAGTGACATCGGCTGATGCCTGAAGCCACCTCTCCCGGTTCGTACTTTCTTTACTCATCATTTTCAATATCATCATCGAGTACGAAGGCGAGGGCAAGGCCGGGGCTAAGGCCAAGGAGAGGGCGAGGGCGAGGGTCAGGACGAGGGCCGCCCTCTGGCTGTGGCGCTGGCTGAGCTCCTGTTCTCTTTGGCCGCGCCGCTCATGTTGGCGCAGGCGCGGTCTTACACGGCTGACTCGCCAACGCACTCAGGCGGCGGTTCTTAATGATGTAGCTCTCTAAGAGCGATGTCCAACTCTTATCAAGGAAACGGACGATCAATTGTGGATTTAAAAGCGACAGAATAATTATTGCGTTATAAAGGAACACAGTCCTATCGAAAACAATTGTTTCGATGTATTTGCAAGGTTTTGGAGGACTTCCCAGATTATTAATGTAATTTTTTACTCATTTGGGCACCTAACAAAAGTTTTCCAGGCTGAGATCATTTGCGAACCGTCCTCGTCGGGGAAAGCTCTAAGCTCCCCGTGAGTGGTGGAGTAGTGCAAATAAGTGTAAGTGTAAGTAAGGGGTAAGGATAGGACGAGGGAGGAGATTGCGCACGGTCCGTGGCTTGTTTCTTAGGATAGATCGATTCGCCTGGTGTTGATCGGAGAAGCCACGAAAAACTACCGATCAGAGCAGACGGCCGCTAGAATTCTCCTTCAGACAGCGGCTGATTGGACCTAGCTATATAGCTAGTGTCGAAAATATAGCTACCAAATATATAGCTACCGTCGGGATTCGAACTCTAGGCCCTCCCGGTCAGAGATACTGCAGTGCCATCACTTGATGCCTTCAGCACCGAAACCGACCGAAAACACGGATAATTCATGAATACATACTACGTACTACATAGAGTTACATAACCAAGAATTCATGCGCTGCGTACGGTAGTAAATGTCATCGTGAACACGCAAATTCTATTCTACATCCCAATGTGATCAACAAGATTATCGGATTAACCCAGTTACGTTTATCTTGTAAATATCATTTGCAGAGATTCCCAACACACACACACACACACATAAACACACAGATTTAAAAAACGACCGCAATAAAACAATAAACAGACTTTAGAGTGCGTAATCCAAAAATGAACATTGTAATAATAAACACTTCAGTAAAAGAGGTTTGCATTTCACGTCACACGTCTCAGCCAGCGATGTTTTGAGAGAGCAGCAAACGCACAAACAGTTGCAGATCGCTGAAGGCTACGTATTTTTACGCGCGTCTTACCGCTGCGTTGCCGGAAGTAAATATCATTGTCAAAGTACTCTGGGGGACTCCGGTTTCGTTTCGCCAAGCCCCCCCCCCCCCCCCCCCCCGTCGGCTAGTTGGCGAACCGGTTTATTTTCGGGCGCGCAGTCGTTTGTTTGAGCTGGCGCGCCAACGCGCGTACAGAATCTTCTAGAGCACCAATTGCCACCGGAATAGCGCACGCACTCACGCCGAAAGACAATTAGTCGGCGGATTCCTGTCAAAAGGTTGGAGATCTATTTTGTCGCAGGTGATTCGCTGCGAAGGCGCACGGTTTGTCACTCCGCCGTTCGTCGGCGTCCGGGAACAGAAGCGATTCAGAATGAAGGGAATCCCCGAGTCCCGACGCCAAGATTTCACAAGCTTTCATTTTTCTGTTTAAAACTTCGTTTGAATTTTCTATCTGCAAGTAATAGGATATGAAGTCGCATTGTAATAATGTAAATTTGTGTTTAAAAGATATTAGAGCTCTGGTGTTCACGGGAATTAGTCAGAATTCTCGTTTAGAGAATAGTCAGAGTCTGCATGTGTGGGAAGTATAATCATTATTTGTCATTTTTACGCCGGTTTAACCTTCCGGTTCTCATCTGATGCTGTGGTTCGTAAGCCCATTGCGGATGAGGACTCTCTCGCAGCTGTGACCCGTAAGCCAGTAGCAGCACTTGAACCCTTTTACTAGTAGGGAGTCTTGATGGTGGCCAGATGGGGCTCATTTAGCAGCCCGTAGGCCCACTTCAGAACTTTAACCCCCTGACGCGCTGGATGTTACCACTTAGCTAGAAAATAATTAGGTATTAGAGGCCTAACTTGGGGAGTTGGAATGGGCTCCGTAATGCAACAACACGAAGCAAACATTCATACCCATGATGGGATTCGAACTCTGACCGCTGCAGATCGAGGCTGACGGCATGCCGTAACTACTATGCTACAGGACCGGACAATATGTGAGAAGTGCAATTTCCAGATTAAACGTTTCCTTTCTCGCCCGTATGTTCGTAGCATTTGCATCGATCTTATTGTTGACATTTTGTACTTTCTTAATACAATTTTCTAACATTGCTTACTTACACATATTGTTGGTTTCTGACAGATAATAATACACCTATTATATTAAGGTTTTTCTTTCCACTTATTTTTATAATGCTGCTTTCGAAGTAGCGACATTATTTCTCTGTTCCCTTAGAATAATTTTATTTGATATTTTGTCGAAAAATGATTCTAATAATTTTATGATTCCTAAAATTACGCGTTATGTTTCGTGTTCTCACATATCATTTCTTCTGCATTTCTAGCTTTAAATTGGACGTGGTATCAGGATTTCACATTTTTTTGTTTTTCATTCTCATGTTCTATCATACTAATTATTAATTTTAATTATTACAAATACTTTATTTCGCTATAAATTTTATATAACATGCATCTCTCTAAAATACATACGTAAGCACTAGCCGAGATACTGACTGTCCCAACTGTAACATTTGCCGACAATTCAAATCCTTCATTGCTGAAAGCTAATATTTTAGGAAGTGCTTAAGTAGGCAGTTTATGTAGTGTCCCTACAATACCAATCATCTCGTCGATTATTTATTGTAGCAATTAATTAGTGAAATGGAAAGGACTACATGAGGAGTGGGAAATTATTTCACGTTACGCAAGCCGTTCCAATTAATACGGAATGCATTTTGAAAATAACGTCAATATTTTATATGAAGATAAATCTTCAGAAAGGGATGTGCCGTTGCCTTAATGGTAGGGCGTTAATATTCCACATCTGGGTATTGGTGTTTAAATACACACATGTATGTGAGGACTTCGGCAGTTACTCAAAATTTTTGCTGTTTCCCATCAATATGCTCATTTTTAGATTTATCCATCATCATCATTCATAACGGCGAGACAATGCTTAAATTGATATTCTGATTGGAATCCAAGCGAAAAGAGAAATCATAGTAATTGCATCGGTTATTTTTAAACCCCGTAAGTCACTCTTTTGCATTTTCGCTTTTTCCGAGAAAAAATAAGCTGCAGGATAGATGCATCTTTCCATGTGTATATTTCGTAAATCAGATCAATAGAATGGTCGTGAGTACACTCCAATGTTTTGGTTTGGTTTTGAAACTCTGTTTCAAACCGTCATTTACTTACGGGATCTATATCACTGTGTATGTATATATGTGTATACAGCGCGTACGACTGGGATATCACTGACAGAGAAATATCTTAAAGGGGATTTTCAATACGGAAATTTTCCTATGTACTATCATAGAAACGTATTTCAAGCAACTATTTCTGTCATATGAATCATGTTTCGTGCAGATGCACATTTCATTTCACATAATATTGTAATAAATGTGCCAAGTTACAAACCGAACCTAATTTATTTACATGTTTAGGTACAAAATTCGTAATTAGTTTTTGAAATTCCATAATTCAGAAACTTCTAAATACGTCTAGCGACTATTGTACTATTGATTCAAATAAATTACATAAATTCATGGCATTCGCAATTAACATTTATGCACCGGAAATTTAAAAAAAAAAACACACAGAAAAGTTCTCTATGTACTTATTCATATTGTCTTGTTTTCCCACAACTTTATACTTCCGGACTTTCGGGATTTTAAAAATAATTACGATTTCATTAGTGTGTTTCTGATTTCATTCGTATAACATGTTTTAAAAATAATAGTTTATTTTTACACAAAAATGTATTGTCTTGTAAAACACATTTGATTTTTTAGACATTTTGCCAAGTACATTAGTTGAATTCGCTTGAGCAGTAAAGAAAGGGACAGGTACTGCGCGCCAGGTATGCTCTACCAGTAATGCAGTTTTTTTAAAGTTTTTATTATCTTGGCGACCAGAAATGCGCCTCTTGGAATTCCCCCATTCATCAACAGAATACCGAATAACGCGGGCCGTTGAGTTCAAAATTGAAGAGAAGAAAATCGAAACACTTCATTTAAATTCTTCAAAGCGTGTGCTTCGTTCCGGTCCGACAAAGCTGGCACTTGTCCCCGGCGACTGCAGCGCTCTCGGTGCCTTGTCCCATTCATCTGAAACGCAACGCCGCCAACTCCGCCCGACCACCAACAGCGAAAAAACACATGTCGCCTTCACCGACGGAGCTTCACCAACGGAAGAGCTGACGGTGTCACGCGCTCTTAATTAAAATGCCGGCGGCCGCTTCGAATGCACATGCAGCCACCGCAGTAACTTGGAGTGGAAGTTTGGTTGGGAGAGGCATAAACCTGAACTTTTTCTGTCCTATCAGATGATTGATTATTGCGGCATCTCAGGTTATGTTATGTTATGGTCATTATACCCATAAGTGTAGTCATTTTATGTCCTGTTTGGTGGTGACGTCGCTGCACAACTGGAACTTGAGAACCGGTACCGACCTCAACGTCGGCTTAAGGAATTCTCCTCCTTAGTTATACCACACCCCAGCGGGAGCCTTCCACAACCAAGACACGCTCTAAACTCCTCGACATGTGTGGTAGTGTAGTGCATTTTAGCGTAAGTGTGTGTAAGGGGTGAGGAAAGGACACAAAGTAGGAAGGAAAGATCGCGCGCGGTCCGTGGCCCGCTTGTGAGGGTACTGCTCGGGCGTTCGCCAGGTGTTGATCGGAGAAACCACGGAAAACTACCGATCAGAGCAGACGGCCGCTAGAATTCTCTTACAGACAGTAAATTTACCCGCTGGTCGCAAATCCTGCGACATTCGGGGCTCAAACCGCAGGTCCTTCCGGTCTCACTCTCTTTCCAACCGAGTGCATCGAAAGTTTTGTCACCACAGGTAGCAGTATTTTCCTTCGCTGGCAGGCAGACGCTTTGCGTATTCGCAAGCAGACAATATCATACATCTTTTATCACATGGTAACGCGCGTGACTGTCAGAGGTCCGACGGCAACTTCGAACCGTCACGTAGATGCCTCGGGTGGGCTGAGCGGCTGGTGTTCCCAGCGCAGACGCAGAACAGAGTCGCAGCGCCTCGAGCGCAGCAGCGCCTCTCGCGGCGGCGCGCGGTCTATTTCTGAGCCCTACGCCGTCTCCAGCTGCGTTGACGGCCAGGAGGCACACACGCGGAGGAGGTAAAAGAGCGCACGAAAATCAAAACGCTTCCCGTTAATAGACTTATTGATTGTTTTAGAGACTCCGCACACGCAAATTACCAGGGTCGTTCGACCCGTAAGCGTAGTGCATGTTTTGCTCCCACTGTGGCAATGATATTTCCCCCGCCGCGTGCCGAGATCCGGCTCCGAACTACCGTCGGGTAGCGGGGGTTTTCCCCAACCAGGTATCTCCCACCAGCGGGCCACCGCCCCGATCGGGACAAGCTCTGATCGGTCTCGCGGCATGTGTGGTGCTGTAGTGCATGTGTGTGTGTGTGTGTGTGTGTGTGTGTAAGGGGTGAGGATGGGTCAAGGAAGAGGGTGCGCGGACTGTGGCCCGTTTCTGAGCGTACTGTTCCGGCGTTCGCCTGGTGTTGATCGGAGAAACCACGGAACGGATCAACGCTGCCGTTCGCTAGAATTCTCCTCCGGACAGCGACAGAACTCCACCTAGCTGACAAGCCAGTGTCGAAAAACCTGCCACCCACCGTCGGGACTCTAACCTAGGACCTCTCGTTCAGAGGGACTATAGTGGCATCAATTGATGCCCTGAGCTCCCGGTCTTCCCTCTAATTAATGCACGTTCTTCCTTGAAAGTTGACGGTCGACTGATATTATGTAATTCTTTAATTCTACTAATCGTGACTTACGCATGTCAGGACTGCTCTGCCCCCAGCAATTTTCAAAAATTAACAGCCATTAAAAACATATTTTGGAGAACTTTAAATTCTCCTTGGTTTATTCCCAACATCCAGATTCGCAATAAATATACCTTCATTAAGCGTTCAGATAACGAATAGCTCATAATATTTATCAAAAAATTCACTTTTACCTATACTACTTATCAGGCTAGATCGCAATACTGTATACCCACGTATCACATCTAGATATTCCAAAGAGTGATTCAAACCACCATAAATCACCAAACTGTCAGTTGAATTGAATACTAAATCATACTTCAACCTCAATATACATTGTACTAAGTTAAATGATGTTCTTCCGAGTAAAAATACTATAATAAGTTACTTTTTCAAAAAAAAAGTCTTTTGTCTACACAGTTAATAGATGGCTATTACCAAAACTCTTCAAATTGTATATTGTATAATTAACCTCCCCGAGGATCAAAGTTTGTTGACCGAGAAGAAATAAATTTAGAAAAAGAAAAACACCCGAATATTCCGAAATTTCTGCGGTTTGTTATTTGCAAAAGTCTCTGCAGGTGAAACCCATTTTCGATTAGAAATTCATAAAACTCGTTTTCGAAATCCAATATTTCGATATTAACAGATACCTGGACGTGAGACGAGAAATATTGGCTTCAGAATATTCGCCGAATGGCAGGTCAGAAAATTCGCGTCTGGGGAAAAAAATTCTCATTAAGAAATTTTCTCTCGCAACTCAATAAAAAACTGCAGGCAGTATTTTAAACTTTCCAATTATAATTTAGTAGACAATAATTAAAACTGTATACACTTACATAAAAAAACATTTCACCCATCATATTTTTATTTATCTCATTTCATTATTTCGACTTCGTCTTCCACGAAATTTACTAAATGCATTGATTGTAAATACTGCCGTGTCATACAAAAAGGCAATGCACATATTTTATTCCTTGTTTTATAAATATTTTAATTTCTTTAATAATAAAATATTTCAGAAACGTTAAATGTTTTGAAAAACTACAAGTATTATATACAAGAACAAAAAAAAAAACCCACCCAGATGGCCGAGATCGTTAAGGCAGTAGTGCCGTAGCAATCGCGGGTTCGAGACTGCATGGGGCATGGTTGTACTTGCCTTCTTCCTTTCACTCCTCATCAACATCTTATCGCTTCATTTAGTATACAGATACCACTAACTTTCAATCAGTAATGGTCGCTAGTAACCTCGTAGTTAATGCGACCTTAAATAAATAATGAAAAAAAATCGTCTTCTGTTGTTTTGCGTATTTCTCACAACATGAACGTTCATTTCAAGTCTGCCAAAATAGCTCTTTGTCCCAAATCATAGATTTATTAGACATACGATAAGTGTTTGAATGAGAAGAAAATTTCTTTAAACGTTTGTAATGTAGTAGGAAAGCTTTTAAAGCTAAAATTGTTTTCGATATTTGTTAACAGGGTAACGGAATTTTATACAACGGAATTAATTTATTTAGATTCGGCATCGATAAAAGTATTTAATAATCAAATAGGCATAAAAAATTAGTGGATTTCTGAAGAATACCTTTTAACACATTAATAATTGCATAGAAGTTGATGAGTAGCTGTGATTTGACGTACGTTGTTCGATGAATGTGTAACCAAGACACGGTTAAAACAAAGTTTTCAGCCATTGTAATTTCAATTTAATATTCGTCTAATATTACAATTCGAACATACATAATATTAAAATTTGACTTCACGGTACAGTTAAAACTACTAAGACAAAGTGCTCGGTATGTTTTACAGATGTTGAATTTGCAATGAATAATTTCCAAGCGGAATTCCAATACATCAATACATCATCACGTGCTTTTTTCATTAAGAAAGAATGGGAAAGCCGGTAGGGGAGGAAATTGTTATGGCAATTGCACCGGAAATGATGGCAGCGGCGTCGGCGACGGCGGAAGTGGATGGGACGAGGAGGCAACCGCACTGGCGGAAACGGGGGCCGGGAAGGTGAGGACTATTGGCGAAGAAACTGTGGATTGACATTAATGGACAAAGTAAGAAACGAAGAAATTAGGAGAAAAGTAGTGAGTTTCATCATTATTGAGAACATTAATATTATGAAGTTCAAATGGTACAGTCAATTAAAGAGAATGGGTGAAAAACGATGGCCCCTAGGCCATTGGAAACCAAAAACACATGGAAGACCAACAAGACCTAGAAGTACGTGGAAGGAGGGGGTTGAGAAGGCGATGGCTAGATGAGGATGCAGTGACAGGCTTAAATCGAAACTGGGATGCGAGACACACCTAATAGTGTAATACTCGCATTACTACTACATCTCGTTGTTTAATTCGAGATGGAAACAATTTTACTTTCTCGTCTTTACTTCATAAAAAGAGGAAATTGATTCACAACGAATATATCATGCAAAATATTTCCACGACATCACGACTTATTGGTTCATATTGTCTTCACCGTTATCAATATGCAATTATTTAACTTCACAATTAAAAGTTTCCTTGAACTAATATTTTAAGTAATGACGTTTTGACGAATGATTTTTACTTTAACTTACAGATGTATTTATCATTATTTTTTACTAAATTGTTTTGACACTTAATCTAATAGTCTACGCATAACTTTTGGAGCATTGCATGGAATGATGAACCATTAAATTTGTATCATCGGGTGGGCTAACCGGTATTCAGTTGATCAGTACACACTTCCGACAAATCGTTTCATTTTCTGTTAATCTTTCAGTTGGGACAACACGCGATGTAGCGGTTGTCGCCTCCTCGCCTCCTTTGGGACAGAAGTTCAAATCTCAGTTGGTTCATGTGGAATATGGGTTTGCGTCAGGTTTTATGGCGGTTCCACCCTTCTCGCTCGCCTCCGATTCCCCCGTCACTCCATCATTCATATTATATTTTCACATTCAACTTTCGATCATACTCATTCACCAATATCCAGGTATGGCTTTAAAGCATAGCAACTGATATGATAAAGAATATAATCTCACAGTTAAAGCTTGTCTTCTTTTCTAGATTACCTTCTAGAACGTGAAGAGTCTAAGATGCTTTTTAGAAAGTTGGGCCTCCGTTATGACACGCGTTTGATGCCACCAAAAACATGTATGGCGTGATGTTGCTTGCTGCTCCCGGTTGCACAGGCCAAGATAATATTGGCAGGGCGTCGTAATTAAAATCACGTTGACATTAGAAATTATTTATATTGGTATCCTTGGAATCTAAGTCCCTTCAGAAGGATGTTGGATGGTTCGTCAAACAACGAAAAATTGTAAGATGTTTCTCGCAACGATGAAACGAATGTCCTTTACTTAGAAGATGAAACTACTAGTGCAACAATAGCAAATACATTCTCTCATTATTTGTATTGGAACGGAAATAGCAAGAGTACTTAAAAGTACATTTGTACAAATTTAGAAAAACAGTTTATATCAAAATGAAGTAATTTCATGCTATTCAGCGCATTTAGCTCTAACCATTTAAAAAGTTTGAAGCAAAAAATTGGAGGCATTTTTGAGAAGATGTAAGTTTTAAGATTGCCCTGATTTCACACAAAAGTATGTGAAAATTACTCATATTTTTGAAAAAGTGAACACAACCTTATCAAATTTGGATAGAATCCTACCTACGATTTAGCCGCTAATGTTCACAGACGAACGACGGTCGGACGTACAGCCGGACAGACGTCATGGAGTAATCCAATTTTTCGATATCAAGCCCTCAAAAAATGTGGATTCTGACTATTCAACGTGTTACAGAAAGTAATTTACCACGAATAGGGACAATAATTATTTACTTTTTCGGTGTAAGGGAGCCACAATACGACTATTTTTACTGCTGAAAAATAGTTTTTGTTTTTCATCGCAGCTTTGCATTACTTTCTCTATACTCCATAAGTAGTGTGCTAGAAGGTAAAGTCGACAAAGTACAAAACACAAAGTTACCTTACAATACAGAGACATTCGTCACAACGAACCGCACTTCGCAGAGCCTTCCAGGGCAGGCCCACCGGAGGGTTTTAGAGTGCCCAGTGTGTGAATCATGGCACATTCCTGTGTGAGGCACGTGGCCCTCTCTCGACCCCCCCTGTCGCCTGTCCATCCACTCCTCCTTTCCCTGGGCCTCTTTTCTCGAGCGCCTTCGCGTCGTTCGTCAGAGCCCTAAGGGCCTGCAAGTGCGGTTGACTCCGTATATGAAGAACGCCTACGTTTCGAAGTGGGCGGATTTACAGCCGGATGTAGCGCGAAGCACCTCCTTCCTGCGTGCTCCATCGCTGAACACACAGCTTTTCGTTTTATTATTCCATAAGATATTACGATCGTTACAATCATATTCAAACGTAATAATAGTTAGACTGTGATAAAATACAAGATATTATACTGTTATAACGGTTCCGCTCCTCTGATTCAACACGTGTATTGTAAACTTGAAGGTAAAGTGAATAATAAGCGCGGCGATGGTGTAACGGTTAGCGTTTCGGACTGTTGTACCCAAGTTGGCGGGTTCAAACCCGATCGAAGCCGTGGATTTTTCAGGGCAAAAAAATCCTTCGTACGCCTTCCTTCGGAGGGGAAGTAAAGCCGGCTGTCCCATGTTAGTAGATTTACTTGCATGTAAAAGATCCTCAAGCCTAAATGACGCCTCTGAGCTAAATTCAAAGTTTTGTATAATTAATATTTTTTGGAAGAAAAGTATTCCTTATTAGTCATAATATAAACCGGGCCACAATCGTAAAATTAACCGTTAGAAGTCCCAGAAAGTTAGATTGCCGTTGGGACATAACATTATTTTTTATGAGAAAAAGGCAATAAATTAAAATTATTACGTGAGTTGTCAATATAACAAAATCACATTACTAGGCCTTACTTTCATGGAATTAGAGAAGAATAGTATGTAATTATGATATTTTCTCTCTCTACGACTTGGTGTTACAATCATTGCCAATGGCTGAAATATTACAATTTCAGGAAAGCTGTAATTTTCATCAACTTACAATAACTTCATTTTCTTTCTATCTTTTTCGAAGTTGTGTCTATGTTTGCCTTATTTTTTTCTGGTGATGGGTGAAGGGGTTCATACTATGTTGTGGCATATAAGGTGAAGGGAAGGAGAAATTTGGAAGCTAACGAAATTCTCTAGGTAAAAAAAACAAGTTTGTGGCTTTAGGGCGTCGTATGTTACTTTCCGAGCTGCAGACTGACACTTTTGGTGAAACTAGAACCAGTCTCTAAATACACAAAAGGACAAAACTAACTGCAACATGAAAGGAAGATATAAATCACGTTGGTGTTTTATTTCTATTGACTTTTTCCTACAGACAAACCAGTTTAGGTGCCTATTAACCTTCTTTGGTAATGATTTTGATCCCAATTAAATAAATAGTTTTTGCCTTTATGTGAGCTTTAAAACTGTCTCAAATACGATACTGAACATTATAGCAAAGGCAAGGAAATGTGAAAAAAAGTTCAGTCTGCAACAGAAAGTAAACGGGGCTGTTTACACCTGAGTAAAGCAATGGGACAGGTTGTCAGCCAGTCAACTCTCAATCCGCTTACGATTCTGTAATGATTCAGTATGACTTTTTTTGTTAGGACAGCGAGTACTCCGCTCTTCTCTCTTCGCAATTTCTCACTTTCAACTCTTCAACTTCTTGATTCTGAGAAAAAGTTTGATATTTTGTATTTTCATCCTCTTTTACATTTCATCCATTTTCCCCCTTACCTCCGTTATACTTCAACCCATTATCTTTCCATTTCTTCCTCTTCTGTTTTCCATATATTTGAAGGTCTACCTTAATCCTGACACAATACTAATTATTTTGACCATATTCGTCACATTATAGCTGTCATATTTTTTTCTTTCCTGTTTCTTACAATTGCCGAAGACATTACTCCAAGTTTCTGCCTTCTTTCGCGTATCCTGCATCTTCACTCCTATTTAAGCCAACACCTGATTCTCAACATTTTATTTCCGAATCTAAAACGTGTTATTACATTTCTTTTCCTTCATTGGATTTTCCCCTTAAATAACGTGTATTCCCGTTCCTCATAAAAAACTATGCACTTGATTGAATCTTCGCTCCCAAATTTTTACGTACACTTTCTGCCCCCTCCCTCTTCTAGTGTCGTGCTCATAAAAAACTGTTTTTAATCTTGTGAACTCTGCTTCTACGTCCTGTCTCTCATAAAACAAATATCTGTCTCTTTCCTAATGTACCACGTGCTCTCTGTTCTCTTACGAACTTCCAGCATTCCATTATCGATCCTTCTCCCCACCTTCATTTAATTTCTCTTCGTATTTCATAGCTCTCTTTCCCGCTACCAATTTCACCGTTTTTCTCCCCGTTTTCATTCTTATCATTTATCCAGAAGCCCATTATTTTACGGAGTAATAAGTCTGAAAAGACAAATTGAAATTGTGTTCCCTGAGGTTATTCACTAAGAATTTCTCCTTTCCTTGGTATCTGGGTGCATACTCAGCTCGATTTCGGCCTTCTACTTGAAAAACTGTTTCAGAACTGGAGAAGACCACGTTCATGGGACTTCTCATGTGTGTAACCAGTAACAAATTATTAGGGATGACTATTCGAGAGATATACCACCCATAACCAGGAAAGCCTCTCGAATATATCACATAAACAAGAACACATTTAATGTGGGCAACCTACCCTCCCCCAGTCATGGCTGTTTCGCTCATGGAACATGCATTCATATTTATATTACTGATTTCCGATATACGCAGGAATTGAAACGTAACGATTTCGTTTCTGTCCATGTGTGAGGTGTAAACGTTTTCTTTAGATTCACGGGGAATGGGCAAGATTATAAAACCATTATGTATTTCTCATTTCTACAGGGCGTAGGAACTGAAATACAACTATTCAAGCATGAGGCCTCTATGGTTCTGTTAGGTACCAAGGAACTCTGGGATAATGTTATCAGAATAAAATAGTTTCGAACGTGACAGAAAAATGGTAATAATTCGTTGTGTTATTATGCCTATTGTCACACTGTGCCATAACTATTGTATATAATATGCGATTGATCGACATAGTATTTCCGGGTTCGTAAACGGCTAAGGCCATCATTCCCGTAAATACAGTGCATGTTTTTATCGTTGGAGGTGGCAGTGTTATTCCCCGTCTGGATGGCGAGATCTGGCGCCGAAGTACACGCCCTCTAACGAGCATTTCCCCAATTAGATATATCCCATCGGCGGGACAAGCTCTAATCTTCTCACATGTGTGGTAGTATAACGCATGTAAGTGTGTGTGTGTGTGTGTGTGTGTAAGTAACGGATGAGGAGAAGACCAGGAAGAGGAAGGAAAGAGCTCAATGCCAATTTGATAGGGTACTACTCCGGCATTCGCCGGGTGCCGATCGGAGAAACCACTGAAAACTACCTATCAGGACAGTTTGTCGGTAGAATACTCCTCAAATAACGGGTGAATTCGACCTACTCGAAAATCCAGCTACCATCGGGACTCAAACTCTAGGATCTCCTGGTCGGAGGCATTGCAGAGTCATCAAATGATGCCCTTAGCCACCTAAGCCCGTCAGTAGAAACGAGAATACCTTACTCTGTTATTACAGTATTCGTGATGACTGTTTTTGTTACAATATTTAACTTCTTTTTGTTATTTAAGGTCTCATCAACTACTAGGTCTTTAGCGACCACTATTGCTTGTAACGGTACGGTAACTGTGAGGATGACACGATAATGATGATAGGGGGTGAAAGAACAAACACAATACAACCATGCTCGAGGCGGGACTCGAACCCGCGATCCATCGACCAGAGACCGCTACGGCCACAATATTTAACTTATTGCGAGATTTTTCAACTTAAACGAGAGTTTTTTATTTCTTGCTCTTCAGCAATGTGCTTGCTACCTTTTGGAAAAACCATTTTTCGTGAAGTTGTTCAGCAGCATTATTGCATCTGCAGGCCACTATTTTCCTCGCATATTTCGCCTACGGGTAGGCGCAGACTATCCCTCCACTACCCCTGAGCTCTTGACTCCATGAGCACGGCCGCGCAGATCGCTCTTCTCGCGAGGCCTGGCCTTCTGGAGAGCTGGCCGGAGGCGGAACGCCGGTCGGACGTGATAGAGCATGTGGCGCAAAGAGGGGGGAGAGAGGAAAACGTGCGGTTCGATGCCCTGTTACGAAAGCGCTTACGTTCAGTGGCGCCGCCGTCGGCGACAGAGTAACGTGCTTCTTAGTCACTTGCGTACGTCCGCGACGATTAAGTTCGCGATTTTGTGATTCAAGCTTTTTTTAAATATGATCATTTTTTGCGGATGATATCGTTCGTGGACGGCCATATTGAGAAAACTCAAGAAATCACGTGCTGAGGTAAATGAGTTTGATGTTTCAACCTTGTACCATTGAAATGCATCGTTCGTACATTCATACTTCTGCCATTTGTGGTGGAATAATGTACTGTAAGATATACTGTTGTTGCTGCTGGAAGGTAGACCCATCTGTAATTCTGGAGACTGCATTGATTCGAAATTCGTATTTTTTGTAGATGTGTTACTATTACCGCTTACGGGCGATACATCCAGGACAGGTTTTAATTACAAAAATATTATTTACGTAAATTCTATAGGAAGGGAAGTGGAAATTCTTAGTAAATTACCTCAAAGTACGCAAATTCCAATTTGTCTTTTCAGACTTGTTATGGACTTCTGAATAATGAAAGAATGAAATCGGGGAGAGAAAAGGTACAACTCGTAGTGGAAAGAGAACTATGATGTACGAAGAAAAAATAGAATAAGGTTGGATGATTCGGAAAGAGAATGCTGAAGGATAGAGACAAGAGAATGCGGCCAATTGAGATCGACACTTTTACTCGGGAGAGCATACGTAGGAGCAAACTTCACGAGACTGAACTAGTGCGGTTCCAACAGCACATACTTTCTCGCATCATTTCTGACGTTTCCAATTGCAAATGGTACACTGTTTGGAAGAATCAAAAAGAACCTTTGTTGAGAATGTAAACCTGTGTACCAAAGACTTTCGATCAGAATAAATAAGGTGTCTTGGATTACTGAAGAAATCGCTGGCATGAGGGCGTTCACACCAATAGTGCATGTGGGTGGGTGGAAATGGATGACGCGATCGCAGAGGGTGGAGCAAAAGGAAATCCAAAGCAACGGGGGTCGACGGTTGAGACCTAAAACGAGGATGAGGTCACGTGCGTTGCAAACAGCAATGATATTGTTATTTTCTTAAACGGTGACAATGACCCTCGTTTGGCTGAAAGCGCCTCGTTTGTTTCATCTGTGAGGTTCCTACGTAAACGCTTTTCGTGTTAGAGTCAATTCTCTATTCTTGTCCTTCACACATTTTTGACGAAACTAACAGTATTTTCAGTTTCTGCCAATTCCCTACCAATTTAGGAGGGTGTACGACCGAGAGGAAGTTGAGGGCGAAGATAAACGTGAATGTGAAGACGAGGGAGAAGGCCAGAGTGAGGGCATGCGGACAAAGGAAGATGACGTGGGCGATATGATGATTGGCTAGTGTCCTCGGGCGCGTCAACTGCTAAGGATATTATTCCGTAAGTGGACTGTGTATTTTTTAACACGGGAGGTGGTTCCCTCGCTTCCCTCGCGACGAGATCCGGTACAGAACTACACGCCGGCTTCGGTTTTACCCAACTAGGAATCTCTCACAGCGCAGCACCACCCTAGCCGGGACAAGCAATGTAAGGTCTGCCGGCATGTGTAGGTAACGAAGTGCATGTATGTGCAGTCCGTAGCCCGTTTGTTAGGGTAAAGCTTCGGTATTCGCCTGGTGACAATAGGAGAAACCACAGAAAACTACTATTCACATCAGCCGCCTGCTAGAATTTCTCTCTAGCCAGCGACAGAATCTGACACGGCTATGTAGTTGGTGACGAAAATGCAGCCACCGAAACCAGTATTCGAAACTCAAGTCAACTCTGTCAGTGGCATTGCAGTAAGATCATGGCATTGCAGTAGTTGATACCCTGAGTTACCTCTCCCGATGGGGAGATGAGGGCGAAGACCAAACCGAGTGCGGGAACAAGAGGGTGGGAGAGAGGGCGAGGGCGAGGGCGCGGGCGAGGGCGAGGGCGCGGGCGCGGGCGAGGGCGAGGGCGCGGGCGAGGGCGAGGGCGAGGGCGAGGGCGAGGGCGCGGGTAAGATCATGGCATTGCAGTAGTTGATACCCTGAGTTACCTCTCCCGATGGGGAGATGAGGGCGAAGACCAAACCGAGTGCGGGAACAAGAGGGTGGGAGAGAGGGCGAGGGCGAGGGCGAGGGCGAGGGCGAGGGCGCGGGCGCGGGCGAGGGCGAGGGCGAGGGCGAGGGCGCGGGCGAGGGCGAGGGCGAGGGCGAGGGCGAGGGCGAAGGCGAGGACGAGGGCGAGGGCGAGGGCGAGGGCGAGGGCGCGGGTAAGATCATGGCATTGCAGTAGTTGATACCCTGAGTTACCTCTCCCGATGGGGAGATGAGGGCGAAGACCAAACCGAGTGCGGGAACAAGAGGGTGGGAGAGAGGGCGAGGGCGAGGGCGAGGGCGAGGGCGCGGGCGCGGGCGAGGGCGAGGGCGAGGGCGAGGGCGCGGGCGAGGGCGAGGGCGAGGGCGAGGGCGAGGGCGAAGGCGAGGGCGAGGGCGAGGGCGAGGGCGAGGGCGAGGGCGAGGGCGAGGGCGAGGGCGCGGGTAAGATCATGGCATTGCAGTAGTTGATACCCTGAGTTACCTCTCCCGATGGGGAGATGAGGGCGAAGACCAAACCGAGTGCGGGAACAAGAGGGTGGGAGAGAGGGCGAGGGCGAGGGCGAGGGCGAGGGCGAGGGCGCGGGCGCGGGCGCGGGCGAGGGCGAGGGCGAGGGCGAGGGCGCGGGTAAGATCATGGCATTGCAGTAGTTGATACCCTGAGTTACCTCTCCCGATGGGGAGATGAGGGCGAAGACCAAACCGAGTGCGGGAACAAGAGGGTGGGAGAGAGGGCGAGGGCGAGGGGGAGGGCGCGGACGCGGGCGAGGGCGAGGGCGCGGGCGAGGACGCGGGCGAGGACGCGGGCGCGGGCGAGGGCGAGGGCGCGGGCGAGGGCGCGGGCACGGGCGCATGCGCGGGCGAGGGCGAGGGCGAGGGCGAGGGCGCGGGCGAGGACGCGGGCGAGGACGCGGGCGAGGGCGAGGGCGAGGGCGAGGGCGTGGGCGAGGGCGAGGGCGCGGGCGAGGGCGCGGGCGAGGGCGCGGGCGAGGGCGCGGGCGCGGGCGAGGGCGTGGGCGAGGGCGTGGGCGTGGGAGAGGGCGTGGGCGTGGGCGAGGGCGAGGGCGAGGGCGAGGGCGAGGGCGCGGGCGCGAGCGAGGGCGAGGCAGAGGGCGAGGGCGAGGGCGAGGGCGAGGGCGAGGGCGAGGGCGAGGGCGAGGGCGCGGGCGAGGGCGAGGGCGAGGGCGCGGGCGAGGGCGAGGGCGAGGGCGCGGGCGAGGGCGAGGGCGAGGGCGAGGGCGAGGGCGCGGGCGAGGGTGCGGGCGAGGGTGCGGGCGAGGGTGCGGGCGAGGGCAAAGGCGAGGACGAGGGTGCGGGCGAGGGCGAGGGCGAGGGCGAGGGCGCGGGCGAGGGCGCGGGCGAGGGCGCGGGCGAGGGCGCGGGCGAGGGCGAGGGCGAGGGCGAGGGCGAGGGCGAGGGCGAGGGCGAGAGCGAGAGCGAGAGCGAAAGCGAGGGCGAGGGCGCGGGCGCGGGCGCGGGCGAGGGCGAGGGCGAGGGCGCGGGCGAGGGCGATGGCGCGGGCGAGGGTGCGGGCGAGGGCGATGGCGAGGACGAGGGCGCGGGCGAGGGCGAGGGCGCGGGCGCGGGCGAGGGCGAGGGCGAGGGCGAGAGCGAGAGCGAGGGCGAGGGCGAGGGCGCGGGCGGGGGCGATGGCGAGGGCGCGGGCGCGAGCGCGTGGGTGTGGGCGAGGGCGAGGGCGAGGGCGAGGGCGAGGGCGAGGGCGAGGGCGCGGGCGCGGGCGAGGGCGAGGGCGAGGGCGCGGGCGAGGGCGATGGCGCGAGCGAGGGTGCGGGCGAGGGCAAGGGCGAGGACGAGGGCGCGGGCGCGGGCGAGGGCGAGGGCGAGGGCGAGGGCGCGGGCGCGGGCGAGGGCGCGGGCGAGGGCGCGGGCGAGGGCGATGGCGCGGGCGAGGGTGCGGGCGAGGGCGATGGCGAGGACGAGGGCGCGGGCGAGGGCGAGGGCGCGGGCGCGGGCGAGGGCGAGGGCGAGGGCGAGGGCGAGAGCGAGAGCGAGGGCGCGGGCGGGGGGCGATGGCGAGGGCGAGGGCGAGGGCGCGGGCGCGAGCGCGTGGGCGAGGGCGAGGGCGAGGGCGCGGGCGCGGGCGAGGGCGAGGGCGCGGGCGAGGGCGATGGCGCGAGCGAGGGTGCGGGCGAGGGCAAGGGCGAGGACGAGGGCGCGGGCGAGGGCGAGGGCGCGGGCGCGGGCGAGGGCGAGGGCGAGGGCGAGGGCGCGGGCGGGGGCGATGGCGAGGGCGAGGGCGCGGGCGCGAGCGCGGGCACGGGCGAGGGCGAGGGCGAGGGCGAGGGCGCGGGCGAGGGCGAGGGCGAGGGCGAGGGCGAGGGTGCGGGCGAGGGCAAGGGCGAGGACGAGGGCGCGGGCGAGGGCGAGGGCGCAGGCGCGGGCGAGGGCGAGGGCGAGGGCGAGAGCGAGAGCGAGAGCGAGAGCGAGGGCGAGGGCGAGGGCGAGGGCGAGGGCGCGGGCGGGGGCGATGGCGAGGGCGAGGGCGCGGGCGCGAGCGCGAGGGCGAGGGCGAGGGCGCGGGCGAGGGCGAGGGCGAGGGCGAGGGCGCGGGCGAGGGCGAGGGCGAGGGTGCGGGCGAGGGCGAGGGCGAGGACGAGGGCGCGGGCGAGGGCGAGGGCGCGGGCGCGGGCGCGGGCGAGGGCGAGAGCGAGAGCGAGGGCGAGGGCGAGGGCGAGGGCGCGGGCGAGGGCGAGGGCGCGGGCGCGGGCGCGGGCGAGGGCGAGGGCGAGGGCGAGGGCGCGGGCGAGGGTGAGGGCGCGGGCGAGGGTGCGGGCGAGGGCAAGGGCGAGGGCGAGGGCGAGGGCGAGGGCGAGGGCGAGGGCGAGGGCGAGGGCGCGGGCGAGGGCGAGGGCGAGGGCGAGGGCGAGGGTGAGGGCGCGGGCGAGGGCGAGGGCGCAGGCGCGGGCGAGGGCGAGGGCGAGGGCGAGAGCGAGAGCGAGAGCGAGAGCGAGGGCGAGGGCGCGGGCGAGGGCGAGGGCGCGGGCGGGGGCGATGGCGAGGGCGAGGGCGCGGGCGCGAGCGCGAGGGCGAGGGCGAGGGCGCGGGCGAGGGCGAGGGCGAGGGCGAGGGCGCGGGCGAGGGCGAGGGCGAGGGTGCGGGCGAGGGCGAGGGCGAGGACGAGGGCGCGGGCGAGGGCGAGGGCGCGGGCGCGGGCGCGGGCGAGGGCGAGAGCGAGAGCGAGGGCGAGGGCGAGGGCGAGGGCGCGGGCGAGGGCGAGGGCGCGGGCGCGGGCGCGGGCGAGGGCGAGGGCGAGGGCGAGGGCGCGGGCGAGGGTGAGGGCGCGGGCGAGGGTGCGGGCGAGGGCAAGGGCGAGGGCGAGGGCGAGGGCGAGGGCGAGGGCGAGGGCGAGGGCGAGGGCGCGGGCGAGGGCGAGGGCGAGGGCGAGGGCGAGGGTGAGGGCGCGGGCGCGGGCGAGGGCGAGAGCGAGAGCGAGGGCGAGGGCGAGGGCGAGGGCGCGGGCGAGGGTGTGGGCGAGGGCAAGGGCGAGGGCGAGGGCGAGGGCGAGGGCGAGGGCGAGGGTGAGGGCGAGGGCGAGGGCGAGGGTGAGGGCGCGGGCGAGGGCGAGGGCGAGGGCGAGAGCGAGAGCGAGAGCGAGGGCGAGGGCGAGGGTGAGGGCGAGGGCGAGAGCGAGAGCGAGAGCGAGAGCGAGGGCGAGGGCGAGGGCGAGAGCGAGAGCGAGAGCGAGAGCGAGGGCGAGGGCGAGGGCGAGGGCGGGGGTGAGGGCGCGGGCGAGGGCGCGGGCGAGGGCGAGGGCGAGGGCGAGAGCGAGAGCGAGAGCGAGAGCGAGAGCGAGGGCGAGGGCGAGGGCGAGGGTGAGGGCGCGGGCGAGGGCGAGGGCGCGCGCGTGGGCGAGGGCGAGGGCGCGGGCGCGGGCGTGAGCGAGGGCGAGGGCGAGGGCGCGGGCGTGGGCGAGGGTGCGGGCGTGGGCGAGTGCGCGGGCGAGAGCGAGGGCGAGGGCGGGGCACGGGAGGGGGCGTGGGCGGGTTGGCGCCGCGTGCGCAGTGGGCGGCGGAGGCGGGGGCGGCGGCGTGGGCGGCGTCGCCCGCGACAGGAGAAAGGGGCTCCCGTGGGCGGTTGGTCACGCCGAATCAATCAGGCGCCGTGCCTCGCCTTGCCAGCCGGCAGCCGGTCGGCTCCTGTCCTATTCTCGCGCAGATTACAGGCCGCGCGCGCTCGGGAGGCTTATTGGCGGCGAGGGCGTCGGCCGCGCGCGCCGGGGGCGGGTCGGTGAACCCGGAGGCCGGCGGAGGTGGGCGGCGAGCGCGCGCACCTCCCCTCCCCTCCCCTCCCCTCATCTCTCCGCCATTCATACGCGCGTCGCCCACGCCCCGCGCTTCGCGCAGCACAGCCGACGCAGCGCCCAAAAACCTGGTCGCAATTGCGAATGGCAGTGGATTTGTTGGGAATTAGATGTCAAAGGCTTCTCGAGATCGCTGATATCGGAGGAGGTAATGAAATTTTGAAAAATAAAGTGGCAACTGTAATATGACTGTCTCATACAAAATAAAGCTGATGAATGGAATTATGAGGACGCTGAATACAATTAAATCTTGGTAAGCAATATGATAGCATGAAAACGAAGAGTGAAGAGGTCAATAAAAACTGAGCCTGAATCGGCGTTACATGGGAAAAAAAATAATTCACATATTTAAAACTAATGGTATGCTGCATTTTAGAACTTAAACTATCAGAAGTAAAATACGAGTCCCTTATGAATAGTTGTAAATGTCTTCTACTTGAAATCACTAAAAATCGGCAATAAAAAGTTTGATTTTTTATATATCTTCGTAACACTTGGACAAAAACAAACGATTTCGAGTGATTGGATAAATAATTGGTAATTTCGCGAACACACGAGGGATACAAAACTGGTCGCAATAACTCTCTGGAACTGAGTATTGTGCTCTAATGGTTTCTGACCAATCTCTGATAATTCAGAGTTCTGAATGCGCACATTCAGTTTTCTAATTATGGCCTGACAGTGGATCACATCGTACCAGTGTGCGGCGCCCAGTTCCCTGTCTTCACGCCCACGCCGCCAGCCACACAATGTAGTCGTACTACTAACTCACGGCTCCCTGGGAGATTTTCTACTCGCGGCACACTTTATCTCAACCAAGACCTCTTATTTGTGAGCATTTGTGTAGGAAAATGGTGCGTTAACATTTCTGGATCGTTAGTCGCTCCATTCACGTTCACAGAAACACTTTGAAAATTTGCGGGTCAGATGAACTTTATATATTCACAACTGTTACCAAAACAAAAACAAAACAAAAAAACACCCTAGTGGTGCTTGAGTTGCACATACTTTTTCGCATTGTAACTTTTGCCAATTTTGAAAGTTCTGAGATTCCAACAAAAATTGGACCTGCGCTTTTATTTTAAGCGTTTCTTATTCCATCCTTGTAAAAATGTAAAGAAAAACTTAGGGATGTTTTTTGATTATTTTTTGTAACTTAATTTAATTCGCGAAAACTACTCGTTTTTTAAATAGATGAAAAAACTTATTTTTAAAGAGACGAAATGTTAAGATTTTACAATTTTTAAAAATACAGAGAATTTGTCCGAAAAGAACCTTTTTTACCGTCCATACGAGAAGAAATTTAAAAAAAATATATTGGAGCTGTTTTTGAGAACATAATAATTGCCTATATTGTACGCAAACATTCGCGAAAACTACACAATTTTTCGAAAAATTACACGTGACCTTATTTCATGACGTGCCGTAAAAAAAGATTCCACTAAGAAAAAAGTTCCATCTTCAATATTGTGATTGTAGGAAGACGTCGAAAAAAATTGAACTTTTGCAATTTTAGGAACGTCAGGGATTTCAATGAAAATGAGACCTGCACCATGTTATTAAGCCTCTCTATGCCAGCAAAGTTTAATTGCAAAATTTGGAGCCATTTGTAAGGGAGTTTTGAAAATGTTTTTGACACTTCATGTGAAGTACCCCCAAACATCACAATATCCATTTCAAACTCAGAACTGTGAGAGGAGACTTAGTGCATCAACTGATGTCACTGCAGTGCCTCTGACCGAGAGAGGTCCTAGGTTTGAGTCCCGACGGCGGCAGGATTTTCGACACTAGCGTGTCAGCTAGGTCAAGTTCACTGTTTGCAGGAGAATTCACTCGGCCGGCTGCTCTGGTGGATAGTTTATCCAGTCAACACCAGGCGAATGCCGGAGAAGTAACCTAACAAACGGGCCATGGAGCGCGTACGATCTTTCCTTCCTCTTCCTTGTCCAATTCTCACCCCTTACACACACACATACACACACTCACATGCACTACAGTACCACACATGCCGGAAGCTCGGTCGGGTGCTTTGAGTTTGTTCCGGCTGGGGCAGTGCCCCGCTGGTGGGAGATACCTGGTTGGGGAGAACCCAGCTGGTCGACGGTCGGTCTGCGCCGGATCTCTCCATTGAGAGGAGAAAGATCACCGCCACCTCCCGAGGAAAAGCATGGACTACACGTACGGGACTAGTGACCTCAATAGTTCATGCGCTAGGAATGAACTAACACTCAATCAAGCACAAAGGACCTCCAGTTTCTTTAATCGATCCAGGAATACATCGACGAAACGAATAATGAAACGATGTTCCAAAACGTCGCTGTATTGAAAAAGAGTAAGGAAATTGGGCATTGTAAGAACATGTGAAGGTTTGGGAGAAATCTAGCTTTTGTCGATATGTTCTGTTGTTAATAGAACGTGTTCGCTTTTTATAGTTCTTTCTCTCCTTGTAAGGCCAGGGCTGAATACATAGGTCGATTCTTCACACTTGTTTCTTCCAGTCTTGTTCTTATGAGCGAAATGCAGACTATCAGTTCCTTTCTAGTCCCATGACAATTTTTAATATTTTTTCTGACATCTTGCCACAATGGTTGTATCTGGTGTGTAGATCAAGAAAGATCGTTTGTCGTACAGGCATAGCGGACCTCCTACTTTCTAGTGTAGGTTTTTTTGAAATCCCTTCTACTGAAGAGAAATTGTATAAATGCATGCCACTCGGAATCAGCTTTTTATAATGATAACGATTAAAATCTTGTACCACAAAAAAATTGAAAATACGATTTCCTGCTTCAGAATTTAAACATGGAAATTATGGTTTCTGGAGGCAGTTCATTTGAATGATAAAACGCATTTTTCTATTTCCTTTGGATGTAGATTTTTTCATAGAATTGTACGTAATGTTAAATAAATAACGCATTTTTTATTCATGAAGTCATTTATTTTTTTTACATTTGTTAAAATCAGTTATGTTCTTTGGAATACAATATGTAAGATTATCCATAAAATTTTAAGGTTTTCCTGAATTAACCTAAAATTATATATCTATAGTAAGAAAATTGAATTTCCCGTCTGTAGTTTCAAAACAAATGTTTAACCCATAGGATCATTTTTACAATTTTTGTTTTGTGACCTTCGATTCTAAGGAGCTGCTAACATTTCTTCAACGACTGAAATGTTCGTATCAAACATTAATTAAAAACAAAGGCATCTACAACGAGTATTCGGTTTTAAGAATCACAAACCTATAAATCACATTTGAGGCAGATTTATGTTTTCAGAAACGAAGGGAAACTTATTTCAGACATAAAAAAGCATTCATACTTCTTATCAATCATATGCAAATATAAGTGTAAGAATACGTGCAGTATGGATACAGTTGTAAACCAAAAATTATCTATCTATATTGTATCTATCTATCTATCTATCTATCTATCTATCTATCTATCTATCTATCTATCTATCTATCTATCTATCTATCTATCTCTCTCTCTCATATATATATATATATATATATATATATATATATATATATATATATATATATAACATATTATATATATATATATATATATATAACATATTATATATATATAATGTGTGTGTGTGTGAGTGTGTGTGTGTGTGTGTACCAAGTTAATATTTTTTACTCGTATTGTATGCACCATTGCAAGGACAAAATTATTTGAAAAGTTGTTTTAAATATAAATATGAAACAATTGCAAAAGAGTAATGTACTGTTTACAGAAATATTATATCCTAAAACGTCGTGAGATAATGCTAGACATGGCTAGTTTTAGTTCACTCTCGAGAGATTTAATGAGACGAAGGGGACCCTTGTGAAGAAAAGACCTTTCACGATTTTATCGATGTCAGTCATTCAGATGAATGATTCCCCTGACTTCATCTAGTACTGTCACGCTTGACTACTTATCATAGTTAATCGACCCCAAAACAAAAATATGTTATTCTCATTTTAACTGCTTCTTTCCTACTTTCCGTTACTGTTTGTGTTACTTCATGTGTCCCAGCAACTCGGGAAAAATCCCACAACAATGAAACACTTCCGATTTTCAAAGAAAAAGGCAAATATTTGATTGCGTTATTCACCTGTTCACACACTCTCAACGCGTACTCAATTTTCTGCAAAATGCGTCACTAACGCCATGCGTCAAGATTCCATGGAATATGCTCACTGCCATTTGTTAGTTATTCGCTAGTTATTCCTATTCGCTAGTTATTTGTTATTTTATGGAGCGACTGCTTTTTTGAAATCGTTGGAAAGTAAAGAACAATTGTAATGTATCGTAATGTATAATACTGTTATTGAAGTATCCCTGAAGACTGTTTTAGTTAAAATAATGTATTGTTGTGATATATGAAAAGTATTTTATTTGTTGTTCTTGAGCATTGTTCGTGCTACTTTTTGGAAAATCATTTTGTGCGGTTTTGTCCAGAGATATTTCTTGCTGATACATGCTACTAGTAATGTAGTAGATATTCATGTTACAATATTTTCGTTACACATCTCGATCTAATGCATTTATAAATTCCCCCGAACATAAAATTTGTAATAATATTAATGTTTGCAATAAAAATAGCCTATTGTGAGAAGGAATAATTATATCACTTAATACAAGTGCCACATTACTGCATATCTCTGCGTTTCAAGAGGATAAGGATAATAGTTAAGGGAATATTATAAATTATATTCAAACTTAACTGAACTGTGTTTTTTGGGGGGCGGGGAGGAAACCGAGTTTGACCAGCATTGTTTTATTTGTGTTCTGACCATTGTTTAAAAAGTGTTTAGCATTGTTGCCGCATAAAAATCTTTTCTCTATGAATTAAATGCAGGACGGCAAGTAACAATCCCTTGAAGAAAGAAATAAGCGGGGATTCTTCATTGTTATTTTGTCTATACGTCGTCACCATGTGAATTAAAGGAGACGTATAGGTGCTTACGGTTCTCCCCAGATAAGGGCCACCAGTAGTTTTTAATATTATTTTACAATCTTCAAAATGTGTAAAAATATCTTAATATTAATGTTTGTCATAGTAACATTTAATATATTTTATATTCACTGTGACTACATACGTTTTAGTATGCTAGGAGGTCCCATACATTGATATGTGCTCAAGGTCTCGTAAGTTATTGCCTGACCCTGTTAGCCTCTCATCTGGGTCGATTAGATACAACCAGGAAGTAATCAGAAAATTATCCTTAGATAAGGCAGTGTAACACACAAAGGTGACGTAGAGGATGCTCTTCCTTTTTTGTCAGAATATGAGTCAGCTACCGCCGTTCCAATTTACTATCTAAGCGGGAGATATCTTTAATTGGAGAAAGGAGTGATATGAAACGTATTTGAAATAGGTGCGACACTTACGAAAAACATATTTGAAAGTACATTGAATCTTTAGGCGACCGTTGAAAATTGCTGATTACAAGGTACATTTGAAAATCAATCAGGATATTGCTCAGTATCTCTTCGGAGGCAGGGGCGGTGGGTACGACCCACTTCTTCCTTTATGACGTCTTCACGTGCAGTCCTGGATTTAATTCATGAGCGGAGGGTCCTTATGCGACAGCAATGCTAAACACTTTTTCACCAACGCTCAGAACACAATTAAATCAATACTCGGCAATCTCGTGTTTCCTTTCACACCCAAATTAACTGCGTGGTTAGCAATCTCAATTTAATCGACTAGCTAAGCTGAAAGCCAGTATTGCTGCTTTCGACCCTAGCTTGTAGCCAGGTCGATGGCAGTCGCTGTCTGGAAGAGAAATCTAGCTACAGTTTGTTCATCTGTAGTTTGTCTTTCTCCAATCATTACGAGGCGAATGCTTGTGCACTACTCTAACAAATAGGCTGAGGATCATGCACAACGTTTCTTTTTCTTCATCCTTGTTCTTTCCTCTCCCTTTACACACACACACACACACACACACACACACACACAGATACACTCACAGACACACATACAGACACACATACAGACACACATACACAGACACACATACACAGACACACATACACAGACACACATACACAGACACACATACACAGACACACATACACAGACACACATACACAGACACACATACACAGACACACATACACAGACACACATACACAGACACACAGACACAGACACATACACAGACACACATACACAGACACACACACAACCACAGACACACACAGACACAGACACACACACAGACACACACACAGACAGACACACAGATACACACACAGACACAGACACACAGACACAGACACACAGACACAGACACACAGACACACAGACACACAGACACAGACACAGACACACAGACACACAGACACAGACACACAGACACAGACACACAGACACAGACACACACAGACACACATACACACACTTACATGCACTACACTACCAAACATGCCGGAAGAGAAGTGGAGAGCTTAGAACATGACCGGGCCAGGGCAGTGCCTACTGAGGAGAGAATCCTGGAGGGGGTAATCACCGCAAGTCGACCTGTATGCAAGTGCCGGATCTCACCATCCAGGGGAGGAGCCACCTCTTGGCATAAAACATTCACCACATTAACGGGACAAGTGACTATTACAGTTGACGTATCCGGAAACATTAATCAATCGTGCATGTTTTCTTTTACCGCGGGAGGAGGCGGTGATCTAACCCCCGCTGGATGGCGGGTCCGACGCCAAAATACCGGTTTTCCCCAACCAAATATCCTCCACCATCGGGGTCCCGCTCCAGACAGGACAATCTCTGGTCTCCCGGCATGTGTGGCACTGACGTACATCTAAGTGTGTGTCTAAGGGTCAAGTATGGGATAAGGAACTGCAAAGGACGATAGTGCGCCGTCCGTGACCCGTTTGTTTGGGTACTGTTCCGGCATTCGCCTGGTGTTGTTGGGAGAAACCACGGAAAACTACCGCTCTGTGCAGACAGCCGCTACAATTCTCCTCCAGACAGACTGAATTTCACCTAGCTATCGCTAGTGTTGAAAATCCTGCTACCGCCGGGACTCGAACCCTAGGGTTTTCCAGTCAGAGGCACTGCTCTAACATCAATTGATGCCCTAAGCCACGTAAGCCGGTTCCAGTGCTGAAACACCGCCAACACCACGCATAAAACATTTGCTACGCAAACGGGGAGAGCAGAAGTTGACCATAGCAGCTGTTGGGCCTGGAAGTACCCATCAATCAACCTTTATATTTAAATTCTTATGAAGTAATGGAAGTACGTGGTTTGCAATGCGGTGGTGGCGGTGGCGGTGGCAGTCGCAGTGGAGGTGGCGGTGAGGATGACGGGAAGAGAGACGGTGAGGGTGGTGACGGTGGCGGTGATGGAGGCGGTGACGGTGGGGAGATGGAGGCGGTGTCGATAACGGTGGCGGTGATGGAGACGGTGACGGTGACGGTGACGGTGACGGTGGCGGTGGCGGTGGCGGCGACGGTGACGGCGACGGTGATGGTGGCGGTGACGGTGGCGGTGACGGAGACGGAGACGGAGACGGAGACGGAGACGGAGACGGAGACGGAGACGGAGACGGAGACGGAGACGGAGACGAAGACGAAGACGAAGACGAAGACAGAGACGAAGACGGAGACTTTGACGGAGACGAAGACGGAGACGAAGACGGAGACGAAGGCGGAGACGAAGACGAAGACGAAGACGGAGACGAAGACGGAGACGGAGACGAAGACGGAGACGGAGACGGAGACGAAGACGGAGACGAAGACGGAGACGAAGACGGAGACGAAGACGAAGACGGAGACGAAGACGAAGACGGAGACGAAGACGGAGACGAAGACGGAGACGAAGACGGAGACGAAGACGGAGACGAAGACGAAGACGGAGACGAAGACGAAGACGGAGACGAAGACGGAGACGAAGACGGAGACAAAGACGGAGACGGAGACGAAGACGGAGACGAAGACGGAGACGAAGACGGAGACGAAGACGGAGACGAAGACGGAGACGAAGACGGAGACGAAGACGAAGACGGAGACGGAGACGAAGACGGAGACGAAGACGGAGACGAAGACGAAGACGGAAACGAAGACGGAGACGAAGGCGGAGACGAAGACGGAGACGAAGACGGAGACGAAGACGGATACGAAGACGAAGACGGAGACGGAGACGAAGACGGAGACGAAGACGGAGACGAAGACGGAGACGAAGACGAAGACGGAGACGAAGACGGAGACGAAGACGGAGACGAAGACGGAGACGAAGACGGAGACGAAGACGGAGACGAAGACGGAGACGAAGACGGAGACGAAGACGGAGACGAAGACGGAGACGAAGACGGAGACGAAGACGGAGACGAAGACGGAGACGAAGACGAAGACGGAGACGAAGACGGAGACGAAGACGGAGACGAAGACGGAGACGAAGACGGAGACGAAGACGGAGACGAAGACGGAGACGAAGACGGAGACGAAGACGGAGACGAAGACGGAGACGAAGACGGAGACGAAGACGGAGACGAAGACGGAGACGAAGACGGAGACGAAGACGGAGACGAAGACGGAGACGAAGACGGAGACGGAGACGGAGACGAAGACGGAGACGAAGACGGAGACGAAGACAGACGAAGACGGAGACGAAGACGGAGACGGTGGCGGTGGTGGAGACGGTGGCGGTGGAGGAGACGGTGGCGGTGGAGGAGACGGTGGCGGTGGTGGAGACGGTGGCGGAAATGGTGATGGAGACGGTGACTGTGACGGTGACGGAGACGTTGCCGGTGGCGGCGGTAATGGCAGTGGCAGTGGCGGTGGCGGTGGCGGTGGCGGTGGCGGTGGTGGGGGTAGCAGTGATGGCTGTGGCTGATGCAACCACGCACGGCGGAGCAGCGGCGCTGTCCTCCGTTCGCCGAAGGGGGCGTGGCGGAGGGAACCCCTCGCCTCATGACGCTTGATGACGTCCGTCCGCCGCCGATAAGCCCCCCACCCCCCTCCCCCCCTCCCCCGCGGTTCCCAGGACGGATGACGCCCCTCCCCCACCCTCCCACCCCTGCGAACGAGTCGGGCTGCACGTCCCGCGCGCTTATCGCCGATCAAGTTCACGGAAAGCTTCATCAAAACTCCTTCTTCCTCCCCCGCAACGGCCTGCTCGGACCGTTCTACTCGAAATGTTCATATGATTTCACTCTTATGCTCATATGAGAAATCCTGTTGTAGATAATTAGATGTACTCTCCGCTTCGGCACCTACTGCTTAGCTACTGCTGGCAATATCACATTCAAATTATGTCCACGCTCAATTTGTCTATGCGTTCGTTTGCTCAGGCTCATTTTTGAACATCCACATTATCTCTTGCAAAGCCATTGACCGAGATTACTTCCTATTCTCGGACCGTTCAAACTGGTGTTCTTACAGAACTAACTTCTAACAGAAGGGATTTTATTGGAACTATTAATTTAAAAGAAGTTGTGAAAATTCTTACAAATCACGTTTTGTTGCCTTTTTTTATGAATTTTAATAGAATATAGTATGTAGTATAGTAATAAGTTTATACTTCGTAAATTCATAGATTGCGTTTAAAATGCATGAAGTGTTCAGAATATTCAGAGACCTACTAAATGATTCAAATGTGATGTGAAAATGATTTTATTGATTTATTGATAGGGGTTATTTTCTTTTCTTTCACTGCGCGATACGGTTATCTTCCGTTCTGTCGAGATAAGTCAACAAACTCGGAACTCTTATTGGTTTATTGGTGGCGTTGTTGGTACTTCAAATATTTGACTTAAATGCAATGTCATTGCCAACATTTTTATTTATTACTTGATCAGCTTACGATGTCATCGTCATATCTACTGTTTGAAAGTCAGAAATTGAATAAATAAAAATGTTGGCAATGACAATTCTATTCAAATTTAACTTTCGTCAAGGGGAGGTCACTACTTAGATGACTTGATGCAATAAAAGCGAAAAATATGACACTTATTGAATAAGTGGATGGATGAGATTGTAAAGAAAATATATCGGAAAACAAATTGAACTGTTGGATGTTCAAAACTGTTGGATGAACTGTTGGATGTTCTTCTATCTCCAGACACATTTCTGTGAATATTTTTTCTGTAATCTATCGTCTTTATGACTACATGATGTTTATTATTGTCCACATATTAATAATTGTCATCCTCCTCATATTAACATTATTAAACGATACAATCTCTATTTAAAATCAGGTACACTCTGATTGCGCAATTTTTATCTACTACGGCTAGAAAAAATTTTGCTTAGGTAGTACTTTAGATAGGTTGCTCGTAAAATCTCAAAAAAAAATTACTTTGATATTTTCTATTTGATGTTTCTGTGAAATTATATACAATACAAATAAGTTCTCTAAAAAAGAGGAAGAGTATACTAATTCAAAATAAAACTTCTGAACAATAATTTTTTATCTTACGAAAATCATTGCTTCAAAAAACGACAAATAAAAGGCGATTAAAAAAGTCAAGAAAACATCTTCAGAATAGTCCAACTTTTCGTCTCCAAAAACTACCTTAACATCAGACCTATTTATCATTTTAAAAAATCATTCTCACTCTAAGAATAATATTCTTCTTCTCAATTTATTCAAAAGTACATCCGGAATATTTCAATAAATTGGAAAGAATTCAACTAGTTTCTATTTAATAAGCGCATTTTATAACTGACAATATGTTTTCTCTTATAATAACCTCACGTAATAATTCTTCTGTCTTTGTCGTTCACTTGTCTAGCAGCCAGCAACGCATCCGCTCTCAAATTACTTCCCTTGCGCGCCGCAGCTGTGATCTTACGCGGACGTGCCGCCCGTTGCGAAGGCAGGAATAAGACTGCCTGAGGAAAACTGTTCCCCCATCTATTTTGCGTAAAGTAATGCAGGTATTCGGCAACCTTTCATCAAGAATATTGAATTGTTTGAAATATTAGTAATTTTCAGAAAATTGCATAATTTCGTAGGGAGGCTACTGGAATTCTGTCTCAGGAGGAATACTTTCTTAAAAGATTACCGTTTAAAACAGTTGTGTTTTGGAAAGCAGGATGGAAAAGGTTGCCTATTTGTAATGAATTTTAGTTAATTTATATTACAATTTCCTTTCAAATTCGGATTTAAGAAAAAACGCTTTGTTATTTCCACAGTTATGAATGATTCGGGAGCCACTTCTGGCTAAAAATAAATTATGACGCAAAATGTGTCTATGACATGTACTCTTACAGTACATGTAGACTATAAGAAATTTATTACAAACACTGTTACTCAATCCTTTTGTCTAAATCGAATACCAATCGTTTTTAGAGTGAAACAAATCAGAAGGATAGGGGTCATGTGGATGGTAACACTTCAATATTTGCCAAAATTTAAAGAAGGACCACTTGATATCGATTCTTTCATATTAGAGTAAATACGATAGTACAGTAGTGGTCACTTTAAGAATAAAATTGGAAAAATAAGAATTGAAGGTTTCCCAAAATCTACAATATTTGAGAACGTACAACACGATCCTTTTAAGGGCGAGTTATAAAATTATCAAGAAGTCAAATTAAAGAATGGCCATTTTTAGGCCAGAGATCTATTCAGAACAATCCCCCATTGAGTTTCATTTAACGAATTTAGGACTGTAACGCAATAACGTTAAGAAAACTACAAAAGTGTTCTTAAATACAGCTATTTCTGGTGTTTTTACCCTAATTATTCACTAATCGTATTTCATTTGTACAGAGTTTCCACAATTAGACCGAAGGACTAATTCGAAGGATGCAATAGAAAAGATAAGAAATCAGGGCGTGACTTTCTCTGACGGGATGCGGGCGACAATCACCGGCGCTGCCGTCGCCCGGTGTACGATTTCTGGCGATTCTCCAGTAAATGTTGGACTTGCTTATCTTATCCGCCAGTTCCTTCCGTGCCCATTCTCGTATTTCTTCCTGTGTTTGTTCCTTACGCTCTTATCCGTTCCTTTTCTGCAATCACTACGCCGACCTCTCGTTGCTAAGAGCGCGATATCTTGCCGAGGGTTTTCGAATTTTGTGAAACATAAGCATTTCAAAAATCTATTGAATCCATGATACTTTTTCGTTTTTGGATTTCTGAGTGCTCTTAATTCTATACACAGCACCATAGCCATTCATTAATAGTATCAGTGGAGTGTATTACTCCACTGGTACAAATGTACATTCTGTGAACATTTTTAAGAGCATTCAGTAACAATGTAGAGGTGGGAAAAATCATAATTAAAAGAATGCATGATGCTAAACAATAGGTAGAAAATAAAGTTAAGTAAGAACATAACTGCATTCATAGAGTATCATAGTTAATAAATAGAACTACTGGTTATTTTCAAATGTCACTGATTTTTATCACATACTAATAGGTTAAGGCATGTTCATCTCATTATCGAGATGTTCTTCAAACTCGGAAACAAAATAACAGTAGAATAGAATAATTAATTCAATTCAAAACTTTAACTCTGAAGAGGTTAGTTTGTGATTGACGAGACATAAGTAAGCAATGTCAATTTAAAAACAAATTTAATAGCTGAGATGATCTTTAATTGATGCACTAAAGGATCCTTTCACAAAATAAAATAGTAATGTGTTAACAAGCTGACATGTCCACATTGTTTAAAATTACGAGGTTGCAGGCAGTAAAGACAAAAATATTCTTTCTCTTGCTTAAAAACAGGAAGCAGTTGCCAAGAACAAAGCTAGTGTATTTTTAAAGATCCGTCATGCTTGTTATATATCCAGCGCCCCTCTTACTCGTATATTTCGTCAACTTTTGTAAGATGAACCTTTCTTACGTATTCCTAAAGTAAAATAAAATATAATTCAAGGGTATAAAGTATCAATGAACTTAGTAGCAGTAATAATAATAATAATAATAATAATAATAATAATAATAATAATAATAATAATAATAATAATAATATGTAAAGATGATCACAAAATATCTCAGAATGTTGAAATACTAGGCCCTAGAGCACTAATACTATACTTACTTATGCACTTCGCGTCCCTTGTTCCTTCCCTGAAAAAAAAATAAAGAATAAATTTGGATCAGTTTTTAAACAAATGTTTTTTCTTTTATAATTTGCATGTTATTTAAACATAAATTACGCAAATATTGCTCGTTTTATCACAAACGTGTACAAGACCTTTTTATGTTCTGTTTTTTAGAACAGATTTCATTAAAAATATCTCTGCCTTTAATTGTTGTAATTTTACTTTAAGGCAAATTTCGAAAATACAGGAAGATCGTCGCAAACAGGACCAGCACTATTTTTATACCGTCCTCTGGTGCATACTATGAGAAAAATTAAAGAACAAATTTGGAGCCGTTTAAAAAAGTTTCAAAATTGTCTGTATTTAATACTAAACCATGCGAAAAATATAAAAAAGGTTTCGAAAAATTAAACATCATCATCATAAATTCATTCATCAACATCATCAATTAAACATTTAAGATCTCTTTAAATAACGTTTCGTAACGAAATGATTTCGTTATGAAAAAAACTTTAATATCGTAGTTGTAATAAGACGCCAAAAAAATGAACTTTTGCAACTTTCTAAAAATGAGATATTAAAATGTTGCTATGCCATTCTCTTAAGAATCCTTAATGCTATTCGATGACGAAGTATAATATGAAACAAATTAAAGCCATTTTCGAGAAAACGTCGAAATTATTGTTGCGGCTTCATGTAAAGTAATCAAAATATACGTTTCTAATTCAGAGCACCTCGATTTCCTAAAGAAACGATCGATGAATATCAATTTTGGAGAGAATCCTCTGAACTCTTTAGGCACTTGCGTTGAGCACCGACGAACAGACGTTTTGCCGTCAATCGATTTTTCGGTATTAAGGGCTCACAAAACATGGATCGTGACTACACCCCGTGTTAAAGGAAGTAAACATGGTTTATTCACTATTGCTTCACCAGGGACCGGCAATATGTGTTTTTCCGTCGAGTATTCGCCGGTGAACTAATACAATAAATTTTTACGAAATAAGGACGAGCAAGTAAAATAAAAATGTAATACTGTTGCCCAAACTGTTCTATAACGGAAAGAACTTTTGTCAAATTTAGTGCATAGACAATCCTTGTAATTGACTTTACTGTAGTTTTAGACGACACTTTTACCAGTAATTTTTTGGACGGAACTAAGTAAACCATACAGGAAAAGTGTTGGCTGAGACAAGGGAAATTATCCCGTTTTCAATGTGTTCTAATTTCCTCTTGCATTAACATTGAACGTGTTTAAGTTAGAGGAAGTTGAAACATGATTCCACTAAATCTGGCCACGACAAGTAAGCTTTGCAATATCTATTATGCCAGCTGCTTCTTCGGAGTGCCGTCAAGGTCGACTGTCTTTTCTAATCCTGCATATACACACGCGTGGTGCAACCTCAAAATACGGTTTTTGACATGTTGTTAAAAGTGAGTTACTAGAGTGTAAAATATTTCTCATCTTCATTGATATGCTGATGTGCATAATTTCAGATGTATGAAAAGCATTTTGTCTGGGTTGTTTGTATTATGTATTTGCTGTTCCTCAAACAACTGAAATGTTTGCGGATCTTTATATTACATTTAATAAATATCTTCAGTCACTATTTTTGACGGGATCCTAAGGAGTAGAATGGATGAAAATATATTTTAAAATTGTGTAAACTTTAATTTCGTGATCCTTTAGTTTTAAATTTACCTCCAGGGCACCTCATAACCGCCAATTCCAACTGACTTTTACGTTGAAACTCAAGTTTCCGTACGAAATACAATCCCGGTTTTAATGGGAAGAACGTGGAGACATAAAGACATCAATAAATAGGAATAATTGAACTTATTTTGTTCCTATTCTGATCTCCACCGCGAATTATTTAATTCTGTGGTTCAGTAGTGACAACTGAGATAGTAACCATAATGATTACCACAAAGGATCCAAGAGGTACAAACAACAATTTTTTTTAAATAATCTTACGCATGTAGAAATTAAATCAGTGTCGTGTACTGTGCAATACTGTGGATAACCCTTGTACTTGGTGCATCAGAAGATATAATAAGATTCCCGAAACATATGTGTGGATAAGTATTTATAATATTAAAAATATTATTAAAAATCTTTGTGGCTGATATTTTGTTGATCCTTGCGAATCACATTTCAATTATCGTTTTTGAAATGTACCTAAATTTCGGTCTTCATTCTATAACAGTAATAAATCGATGGAAAGGCGGTTTACAAAGGAGGATTTCCCGCGACAAAATGTAAACGAAGCTATTAATAAATTATATGACCCCTTATTTAAAAAAGTTTTTAAAAAGTTAGTCTAATATTGATATGATTTACCTTTGAGTGTAAATATCAAATTATGATCTGTAAAGAAATGAAATTGCTTCCATACATATGATGCCTTAACTCCTAAATGTAGGTGCTGTGGGGGCTTCAAAATTTCTACCAAATGTTCGCAATTAATCATAATTTGATAGACCTTCTGTAGTAGTATTTTTGGTAGTAGTTGCTTAAAAAGCCCCACAAACAGTGTTTTTAAGATAAATTTATTAGAAATTTCTGGATGGATCCGAAGAAATAAAAAAAAATCAGTTTCCCATCAGCAGATCGAGACGCGTCGAATATCATCTCGTTTGTCTTCTCCACTGATGTACCAGACGAGTCTGACCGTATGGAACGGACGAGCAGACGAAGGTTACTCGAAGGAAGGATTATGTTGATGGATTATGGAAGGATTATGTTTACTCCGTAAGCTCTTATTCAAATTACGCCTGTTTATACCCAGAAGAATGGCGTGATTAGAAAACCCATATTTTGCTAAATGTAAACGATCGCCAAAGATAATGAGAGATTCCTTGTTTTGTCTACCACGTATCGACATTGCTGGTTGCCTCCTATTTTGCAATTGTCGCATTCTCGCTTAGTCGGTCTGAGCGATTAAGGAAAAAAAAGGCACTGCTGTGTCAGCTTTACTGTCCGTCAGAACTCGCATGGATAGAGCCACTTCAGCAAGATCCACAAGACTGCAACATATTTGTTGGAAAGGCGGTTGGCTGATGCAAGACGCGTCATCTGTTCTTCTGACGACAGCTGCTCCCAATCGCTGGCGAAAGTCTTAGAAGGGGACGTTCCGTGGCCAAGGTCAAGAACTTACACGACACCATACACCCGAAAGAGATTGAGAATTCCGGTCTGCGAGAAAAAAAACAAACTAGTGATGCTAAAACGGCGGGCGCGTACTTTCACGCCCGTGCGTTCACGCAATAGTACGCGAAAATTACTAAAATTTGCGACAAATTGTGCATGAGCTATTTCAAAATCTATCTTTAAGGAACAGGTTTCATTAGGGGGGAAATTTTTCATAATTTTAGTTGCATAAAGCCGTCGAAAAAAATTGATTTTTTTCGATTTTCGAAAAAAAAATTAAACGAAAATGAGACCTGCGCCATTCTCTAGAACGTTCTTCACACTATCCAACTATCAAAATTAATCAAAAGGGTCGGAGAATTTTTTTTTTTTGAAAAATTGGAAATGTCCCAGGCGCTTCACGTAAAGTAGCCTCCAAAATTAAAATAGCAGTTTCAAATTTAAGGAGCCGTGACAACAGCCAGATCGATTGTGAAATATCGATTTTGGAGATTATCGATTGAACGGTTTTGCCGCTGGCGTTGTTCACAGATGGACGGACAGAAGTTTCGCCGTCATTCGATTTTTTGGTATCAAGGACTCAGAAAACCCGGATTCTGGCTACACCACGTGTTAGAGAATTTTTTTCTAAATTTAGTATATGGATTTATCCACTTTTTCCTTACGAGGGCCTTGTAATAAGACTTTTTGTGCCTAAAATTCGCCGTTTTTTCGTGCAGCATTTCATAAATTTCCTGCTACTGCGTAAAGTGAAAAACTCCAATACGGCAGAGGAAGTTTTACCTGGTCAGCGCAAAGCCAAATAGTGCATTAAAGTACTTTCAACTGATGTATGTAACGTAGTCATATGTTCTCTACTTAACACATGGACAATAAACAATCAGAAATAACAATTAGACCGAACTGAGAAGTCGAGTTGACAGGATATAAAAGGTTCTCGGATCCATGAATAGTGGATTGGATTAAAGATGTAAAAGTTTCCCAGAGCAGTGGAATGTCTTAGTGATGTTTGAGTTGATATATGAAATAAAGCTATGAGCGGCAGAGTGAACTAACACTCAAAATTGTTATTAATAGTTTTTTGCGGAAGCGCAATCTTTAAAGGTAGACTAATCGACTGCATAATGGACTAAGCAACCTTTTTCAATAGATTGCTATAAGACACCACAAAACTGCGACATAATATTCGCCGGCGAAAGCAGGGTGTACTAATAACTCATGTATATTTATATGGGGCAAAACAATTGCATCTAGAGGTCCTCAAGAAATAGGACCATGCCTTTTGTACTGTATGAAGAACTTCCAAACCTCAAATTAATTATGTATTCTGTCCATGTGTGAACCAGAACTGCAAATATTAAATTGTCGGTGCAATATAATCACGTTTGTGCATCTCCAGAACTGAATGTGGATGAAATAAATTATAAATTTCTAGTAAATGGCTATTCATACTTACGGCCAAGATTTTCGTCTAATAGAAAGGAGAAAAAATTCCGTCCACGCATTTTTGTACTTACATATTGACATTCAGTAATTCAATATACATTCACAGTGATTCAAATGGCCCAACCCGACTTTGTTTCTACTAAGGTACGTGAACGTAACATTAGAAACAGGAAACAGTTTGACTAGAAAACTAAGATGGAGTGGTTGAAGATCCTATGGCTTCGATTTAGAAACAAATTTCCTAATAAAATTCAATATAAGTATTCAAATAATTAAATGGTCTTTTTCCAGACACTTTATATTTGTAAAAGAAAATAACTCACAACAAAAAATGTATTGCCACTCCTATATCTTAGGGGGAAATATCATCACTGATGCACAAAAAAAAGTCATCAAAATCGGAAAAGAGCGAAGTGGACGTACCCCCCCCCCCCCACACACACACACACATTAAAAGGTACATTTTAGTTATTATACGCCATGTGTTAGCATCTTTATGTACCTTCAGTTACCTTCTAACATGTCACAGTGACAATATCAATATACCTTAAAAAATAATTCTATGTAACACGTATCATGAAAACGTGTTATATAGAATATTTTCTAATATTCAAACCCAATTTTCTCCCATTTCGTCCAAAGTTAGTTAGTTTACTCTGCCACTTACAGCTTCAAATATAAGGTGAGTCTATTACAATAAATCAATATTTCTTGAGAAACTCATAACTTCTCACGAGTGGTTGGAGCAGTTGGCGGTCAGTCAATTCGACTTACAATAAGTAATATTCAGAAGATTGAGATGTTTCATGCGTGCGAACATTTTGGGTAGGATTCCGTAACGTTTAATTCAAGCATCCGCTGAGAATGCACTCCAGCAAACGTACGCATCGCGTATTTTAATTAATTGCATTCTTATTTTATGCTCGAAATCGCTGTTTACACCTTGGTTGACTCATTTTTTTAATTCTGAAATACACATCGTGAGCTCATTGATTACATGGCGTATGATTACCAAACTTTCACTAACGAGCTGCGTTTTCGTCTCCAACTTTCTCTGTCGTGTTGTCTCAAGTGCCGTCGTGTCCATTAAGCACGTAGTGAATTTGCATTTATAATCTAGGATGTACAGGAACACGAACTATCAGCGAACGTTTTCTTTTAACTTTCTCACTACAGAGTTGAGAGAAAGTTATGTAATGCTCTGCAAAAAAAAAACGACTTTTTTGGCAAAAAAAAAAAAGAACTCTTATAGGAGGGCTATGGTAACGAAAAAGTGGATAAATCCCCTTGCCAAAGTAAGAAAAAGGTCCCCTAATACATGGTGTAGCCAGAATCCACGTTTTGTGGGTCATAGATACCTAAAAATCGAATGACGGTGAAACGATTCCTCTGTCCGTCTGTGACCAACGCTAGCGGCTAAACCGTTCCTAAACCGACCATTTCCTCCAAAACTGCTATTCCCCAATCAATTTTGCTGACGTCACGGCCCTTTGATTTGGAATCGATATTTCAATTTTAGGGGTTACTTTACATGAAGCCCCTGGAATATTTTTCAATAATTTTCAAAAAAATTCCTCCATTGTCTTTGATTAAATTTGAAGGTCGTTTAAGAGAAAGGTGCAGTTCTTATGTTCGTTAAGATCTCTAAGTTTTTGATAATGGCAAAAATTCAAAATTTCTTTCGGCGTCTTCTTACAACTATAATTATGAAGATAGATATTTTTTCTCTAATGAAATCTGTTCCTTACAGATAGATTTTGAAAAGCCTTATATCATTTTTTGAAAATGTCAATACTTTTAGCGTACGGGCGATGAAGTAGGTGCTGTTTTAGCACCACTAGTTTAAACTCGTATAATGTTCAAATGCAATTTGTTCAATTCTCAGTTCCGAAGACAAATTCGTTCATAAATTAAAAGACCTAGTACAGAATTCACCAATTGATGATAGGCAGATAATAGATAATACTTGTATTTCATAAAATAATAATAATGATATAAAAATTGGCTTTACAATTTAACATTACAATTGATCCGATTGTGCAATTTTCAAGATGTTCTTTTCGTAGTACCGCGAGTGTTCTTATTTACGTTTCGATCTTTTTTTTTATTCAAATGCAAGGTATGGATTGCATTGTTGTGTTTTGTATCAAGTAGATAAAAAATAACTCTATGCTGAATATTGTGAGAAGTAATGAAACATCTCCCCCAAGTAGTCTTCATCAACTCTGTAGGTGGTATGGGAGCTTCACAAGCACCATCAAACCTTAGGTGCCTAACTGATTGTGCATTTATTACCAGATCATTATTTTCATTTATTATCATAACTCATTTTCAAATATAGGTTGCTGATTTCAAATACGTCTCTGTTATCAATATTTAGTTACGAAATTAAAAACTATAATTTTGTCCGCATTACATAACTTTCTGCAATCGGTAGTAGGTAATTTCGGGGACAATGAGGCAAAGCATGTCCATTACAAATCTGTCTTTTTTTTCTAGTGATGCAGCTTCTGGAGATATATTATGAATCGAAATCCAAACACATTCCCATAGTTACCTTTGCGTATAAAATCGGTAACGTCTTCTCGACATGACATGAAAGAAGCTTCTGATAAATTGGAAGTACTACTGAATAGGATATCCTCTGAAAAAAGTAATGGATAATGAAATATAATTCAAAATGAAACGATATAAATAAATATGAAATCAACTCTCCTCAATTTCCGAAATCGCAGAGCTACGTCTCGATCCAACACCTCGTGTGTGTTTGTGTTAATTGAAAGTTTTTGAGGTTGAATGCTTTTCAATTTGAAGATTGCGTGTGGAGTTAGACCAGTATTGTTCAATGGCAATCATTTGGAAATGAAAATTCATATTTTCGTCAAGTAAGGCGGACATCATTAGACACGTTCCGTAACTCGCTCTCAGCGAGTGCACGTGCGGTGATGTGGGGGTAATGCTTCTGCGAAGCGAATGGGTCTGGACACGTGACCGAGAGCAAGGAGCACGTGCTACTCCTTTCGGAGCCGACGTTCTGACGATGCATGGGTTGGAAATGGGCCGTTAGCGTATCTGCATATTTTCCTCCGCCGCGGTCACCCGGCCTGCCGCCGTGTGTCCGCGGTCACGTAGACCCGGCGATTGACGTCAGGCGCAGGGAGCATGTAGTGGCAGCAGGTAAACGGCTCACTCACTCGCTACTCCGAAAGAGATCGCGCGATTTTGGCGGTGGCGGTCGCGGGGGCGGTGGTGGGGGGGCGGAGGCGGGGGCGGGGGCGATGGCGAGGGCGGCGGCGGGGGCGGAGACCGGGGCGGGGCGGTTGGGGCGGGGGCGGGGCGGGGGCGGGGCGGGGGCGGGGCGGAGGTGGGGCGGGGGCGGGGCGGGGCGGGAGCGAGGCGGGGGCGGGGCGGGGGCGGGGCGGGAGCGGGGCGGGAGCGGGGCGGGAGCGGGGCGGGGGCGGGGGCGGAGGCGGGGGCAGAGGCGGCGGGATGGGGGTGGGGGTGAGGGCGGCGGCGGGGGCGGAGATCGGGGCGGGGCGGTTGGGGCGAGTTGGGGCGGGGGCGGGGCGGTGGGGCGGAGGTGGGGCGGGGGCGGGGCGAGGGCGGGGGTGGGGCGGGGCGGGGCGGGGCGGGGGTGAGGGAGGGCGAGGGCGGGGCGGGGGCGGAGCGAGGGCGAGGCGGGGGCGGGGCGGGGGCGGTGCCGGTCCGGAAGGTTAGGGGGCGGGGGCAAGAGTGGCGGCGGTGGCAGAAAATACACCCCCTCAAACCCAAATCACTTAGCCGTCAACATCCTGAATAACTGTCAAGAAAGACGCAGATTAAAAAGAAATAAATCATTTGATTTAACACAGATTTGTCACATAAAATATATATGCTAATGTAATACTCCAATTAATATTTGAATTTAAAAGACGCACCAACGAGCGCCTTTTCCCCATGTCTTTATACGTAAGTCATCGTGAATGTGTTAAAAGTTTCATCAAATGTTAAAAATAGAACAAATTGTGAAATAAAAATTATTTTAAAAAAACAACAACTAACAAATGAGGCGTTCACTGCACAATGGAATCTACTCCACTTTTGGTCATTTTGGACCATTTCGTATTAAAGGACCCTAGATGAAGCGTGGTGGATACGAAAAGCGAACTCATACTTTTTTTCTTTTTTTCTTTTTTCCCCTTTTTCTTTCTTTTTCTTTTTTCCTTCTTATCTTTTTTCTCTTTGCCTTTTGTCCACAATCCGAATCTTTAAATTCTTCAGAGAATCTATAGGTATATTTTTCACGTTGATTTCATCCTTATTCTCCGTCTCAAGATACACAGAAAAAGATTCCAAGTCGGCTGGAAACCGCCATAGGCGTATGCCAAAGGCGCCAACTTCCTCCGCAACCCATTACTCCGCTGGCTGATGCAATCCTTTATATAGTCTGTGGTGAGCATTAATTTATACTTAACTTATATCATTTGTATTGAACATTATAATTAAAAAGTTTTTTTAGAAGTTAGTTATTTCAATTATTTCTTTTTTATAATTCACAAATAAATGAGAAAAATATGCAGATTGGGGATATCAAGAAAGATTGGGCAACGCCAGGCACTTCAGCTAAAGTGATTCAGCTTTAGTTAAATAATAAAGGAAAAATGACACATCCCACTACGAAAGTACCTTGAATACCTTTCATCTTAAGTTCACCCTTTTGCAAAAGTATTCACACGCATTTTTCTGAAAACCGCGTTTTGTTAAATTTTCCCCTACGTATCCACACGCCTTTTACAAAAGTTTTTTTTTTCAGAGCTTTAAAGTGTGATATCCCAATGTTGTAAAATGCGCTTATAAACGCCCAAGCAGTGTAAACATTTCCATGAAATTTAATGTTCCGTAAAAACTTTACGCCTTTTTTCTCAGAAGTTTATTGTGACTTCATTTACCTGTACTCTGAATACCTCAATTATAGAGACATAGGTTTATCAGCAAATAATCGCGCAGACTTGTGGTAGTGGTAGAAATACACAATAAAAAAGAAGCAGCAAAAATCGTTGCAGTAATTGCTCGGATAAATGTTAATGAAGATAATTATTGTTCATTTTTCGTTTTACATTTGAGGTCGCCGTATTACATTACACTTTACTTTCCCACTTTCATTTTCTTCCCATCTGTATTTTACCTTCGCATTTCACTTCCAATTTCTCCATTTCTGCATGATCTTTATTTTTGTATACCCTACCTCTTTATTTTATTTGACATGGATGACGAATGACCGTCAACATTGTTAAGAATAATTGCACTTATTAATTAATAAATGAACGTTATTAAATAATGAACGTTACAAAAATAATAATTAAATTTGACTTAAAACAAATAAAACCGACGAGAGAATATCAATAAGAAAACCAAATTTATTTCAAACACAAAAAAATGCTACAACATTTTAAGGTTGGGTGTCGGGGAATCCGAATATTAGTGAAACATCATAAGAATGATTTAGAAATGTTCGCCACATAATGAAAATTCAAGATGCAGTGAGAATGTTCGCAATAAAAAATACTTAAAAAAAAATTAAAATCAAATAAGACAATACTGAAACCGGAGTGCCTGCACGCGAGGAAGAATACAGGACTGAAGTATAGTTTGAACAAACTTGGAAAATTAAAAGAATCGATTCAAAATTGATGCTCCAATTAAAGGAATAAAATTCGATCTATTCGATAATATCGATATTTCTTTAGAATAGAATCCATGATTCCCCATCCTGTATTCACTGCCATCCTTAGGGATGGGTGTTGCAGTAGTCCCATTTTCATAAGATACAGAAGTAATCACTTCTAGCACCTATAAGTTATTTCTGTTGTTTAGAGAGATTAATTTAGTTTAGGAATGGGGGGGGATTTTGTTCGAAATAAGTCTCCCCGTGTATCTACTGCTCCAGCAGTCTTCTGTTTTCTCTGGGCATCTCCGCAATCACCGTGTGTTTCGTCGAAAGAAGAATATTCATTTTTTTGTCTGCGATGATATTATTACAAGAGTACAAGTGAGCCATACCCACTGGAGTCTTCAAACATTCAATTCTAAGCCAACAATTCATGTTTCTCGACGTTTACTTAAATATACAATTAAATTTTCTCGAAGTTTTGAATCATTCATTTTTTTCGTCTTTAGCATAAAATTCCAAAGTTCCAATTTGAGGAATGATATTGAACGTTACATGGAACTGATAATAAATGACACTCCTTCATGCCAATGGATTTTTCCTTTTTCAATCTCGAAGACTTCATTCAATGAGTCGAAGTGTAGAGAAAGAAACAGGAATTGTATCTAGGAATAATGATAAATAAATAATTCTGACACATTTGTACATATGTAAAACTTTGTGTAAGTTTATCATTGTGTGCTTAATTTGGTCTTTTGCGTTTATAACTAAAGACGAATATTGTTGAAAACTTTGACTTCCGCGGTCTAAGCCAGAATCAACTTGGCTGTCCGGGAGACGCCGCGTGCTAGGCAAAGACATTTCGCCCTGAGGAAGGTCGCAGCTGAAACATTGGCATCTGTGCCTCGGACGCCACGCCTCCCGTACAGCCAAGTAGACGACAATGTAGTTGCATTTTTTGACCGTTTGGATTCGTTCGTTTGCACGAACGCCTGAGCGTTCGCGCCCACTGTGTCGTTGTGTGCGGCTGGAGGGGAGTGGCGAGGGGTGGGGGTGGGGGAGGAGAGGAGGCGGTAGTGAGCGAACGGCTTCCTAGAGTGCGGGCGGAAACGACAGCCGCAGAGGCCGCCTGGCCTTCCGCCCCTCCCCCACCCCCCGCCCCGCTTCAAAACGTTCTCTGTTCAGTAAAATAATGTAAATTCTGCCTCTCTCCCCCCCCCCATTTTGCAAATCGTTCACAATCTAAGCATTCGGATATAAATGTTTGCTGTTGATATTCTGCGAAATTAATTTTACAATGATATTAAGGAATGCATTTTTTACGATACTGTAAACAATAAGACGTGTTACGTAGGTTGCCGAACTATTCTTCGTTTTTGAAAGATCATTCGAACACTACTCGAGAAAAAGTCGGTCTCGGAACCCAAAACAGTAGAAAGAGCACACTGCAAATGATTGAACTGAACACGGGACAGAAATTGAAATTCTGATGCTTGACATTAGCCGCGCCTCAGAAATCTTTAACGCCTTTACACTACCCAAAGATTTCGTGAAGATCTTCGTAATGTAAAAAATACAATTTTACTACATGCGTGCTTAAAATAAGAGGAGCACATTTCTGATCTTCTCTGGGCACCCTTCTCCATTTTTAAATTTACGAAAAAGTATTAATAGTAACTAGTAAATAAAGAAAACAATTCAAGGAAAACGGACTATCTTTAATGATACAATTAACAAATACAATTGATGTTCAACTATTAATAGGGTTTCCAGATGGTTTGGAGAGGCCGTTCTCCTAATGTCGTAATTCAACTACCCAAATGTTCAGGTTAAATGAGGGAAATTAGTAACTGATCATATTTTCGGAAATAAAATGTTTTATTACCAATGCTCTACGGTCCCCCTTTCTAATTTTTCAGGAGGGTCACAGTTCCCCTTTCCTCAGTGCGCACGCCAATGTTTCATATTTTTGTGTACAGCGCAATATGAAACGAGCGATGGAAAATATCTCTTGAATGTACAAACATTGAAGGCTAACATTTACACTCAATTCAGCACCAGACGTTCTCCTACGTGACAGAATCATTACTTCAAATTGATATTACTAGAACTATTACTTGAATTGCGGATTGCGCCTTGTAGTCTATTACTTCTATCTTCGTAAAAAATGCTTAAATGACAACTGAAAACAGTTATGGATTCGTAATGTAAAACATACGTTGTACCCATTTTGCCCGATTTTTTCTCTCTCACTCTGTATAATTCAAAGTATCTAGTACAAAAATGAATCATTGACAGGAAAGATGATGAAAATCATTCGCGAATGAGAAATATGTTCCGAAACGCAGCCCACCATGCCTTTGCGGACGCCCAACTGCTTTCTCTTGTTCCAGTATTCTTTTCACCTTCCTTTTTTTTCTTTTCTTCTGCGGAGTGTGGATAATGGAACGCCTTGCTGCGCCACTTGATCGGCGAAAGGCCGTTGAGAATTGGATTTAACGTCAGCAGCGTACGCGAAAATTTGTAACTTTCATAGAATCGTTTTCTTACGCGCTCTGAATTGCTACGAAGACTACGTAGTAATTCAGTAATATCGGGGATTAGAGTGGAGTCGCATGTGTTCTCAGAAACATCGTACGACTTGCGAGAAATGGAGAAAGTTGCCTCTGGATAACCTTGCACGTCTGACAGTCAACAGAGAATGGGAAACTGAGTTACCTTCTCCTTGTTCTCTGAACGTATTGTTACGAACACAAGGTGAAGTTAAGATTAAATCAAAGCATAAGTATTGTCATATAAATATCGATATTCATTTGTCTACTATGGTATAAAATTGATAACCATAAAGGTTTAGAAATCATTATTTAAAGTTTGAATTGCCCTCTCGCGTCCGTGCGTGTTTTAATGTATCGTGTTCCGATCATGTCAGGACATATTAGAAATACACCTGAGTGGAATTTACAATTCTCATTTGATTTTTTATCTTATTTATGGAGAAATGTTCCGTACGTAAATAGTGTATCAATTCCATTTCATATTTCTATTTATTATTCATACACCTTTACAGTACACTTTTTTGAAACATTTCAAAACTGCCTAAAAATCTCGAACGTACAAAGTCTTATCATCCATTTTTTTCTTTAGCTGCAGGAGATATAATTAAACATTACATACATTTTTTTTTCAAACATATCTCAGATTTTCCTACTGTACCTAATTCCTTTATGAAAAGTCTTCTGCCGCGTGCTACTAACAATAAGCCTTTCTGATCATTTGAATTTGTTTTGCCTGTGTTTTCAGTACACTGCGAAGCATATGTGAAGACTGCATATTAGTGTACAATTGGTTTTGTGTGTATGTACATTTATACATGTATTTAGTCTTTTAGATTACATTCGAACTTTCATCAACTAGCGGTGTTTCCAGGTTTGGTCCTGTTGTTATTTATTATCCATGCCAAGGGGGGGTAAGGGAGTCATGTGTCGAACAAGACGTATTCCCTTCACGGTATCTAGCTTACTTGGCCTGACTTAGCTTCTCTTTGTCCGCACTATAGAGACAGGGACGAATGTGATGGAGAGCTACAGCTCTATTTTCGCCCCTTTGAATTGAATTGAAATTGCCTTGTTTTTTACGTGGCGAGACTCGGGCCATCAGGCCCGCTCTTCCGTCTGACCACGCAAATTTCGCTACGCTCCTTTCACTAACTAGCAGAGAAAGGAGGTATTTCTTGGGCGAGAAACAGGCGATTTTGAATTTAGCTCAGAGGCGTCATTTAGGCTTCAGGATCTTTTACATGCAAGTAAATCTACCAACATGGGACAGCCGGCTTTACTTCCCCTCCGAAGGCGTACGAAGGATTTTGTCGCCCTTAAAAATTCACGGCTTCGATCGGGTTTGAACCCGCGGGCTTGGGTATAACAGTGCGGTACGCTAACCGTCACACCATCGCCGCCGCCCCTTTCGCCGTCCCTTTCGGGATTCGAACCCGGCAACGCACCTCGGGAAGGTAGCGTGCGCCTACAGAAGGGCTCCTGTTGTTCTTCAAAACGATTAAATGTAATACAGCGAACGCCTTCTCTAAAGGAATCGGTTTAACAGGAAGTCGCCGTGACCGGATGCCTGCCTATCTCCTCCCGCTTTCTTGTTAAATAAACACGTGCGTATGCAAGAAGGACAATTTTGTGGTGTTTCGTCAGAACGTAATAACTTCAAAATCACTTCATATTCAAAAGCATCTCTGGCTATTGCACGCCATTACATTTTTAAACGGATTGGATGTCGGCGGTTGTTTCTTGAATGTTTTCTGAAATAATTGTGAAAGTCATCAAGTTAGTTTTCAATCCGTTTAAAGTGTAATGGTATGGAATAACTAGAGTTGCATCTAAATGTGATTTTGGACTTATCAAGTTCTGACCAAACGCCGTAGAATTATAGTACATATTGTATGCGTAATTCGATAACGTACTATTTGCACAGTTGAATGATTTAGGTTAGTATTCAAGTATTATTTCGATGATTTCAGAAGAAATTTTGTAAAATTTCAAATTTTGAAGGTATAAAATTCCACAATGTAATTTTTAAACAATAATATCAATGTAAACTATAAGTAGCTTATATTTGTTTCTGTACTTTCTTAAACAATATATTAGCTAAAATATTTTTTGGACTTTTTTCGGAATAAATTCCCTATTGTTAGAGACATTTACTACTTAAACTTCACTAAACTAAAATAAAACATGAGGTCAATTATAGCCATAAAGCGATATTGATTAAAATGATAATACGATATAGATTTAGAAACGATTTTACGTTTTTTCAAAATACCTAATTAAAATACAATTAATAATTAAAAAGCAATAAAAATCAAAAAAGAAATAAATTCCAAAATAGACAAAAAATAGAAATTAATGTTTGAAAAGCTAAGGTACTTCTTAGAGCTGATACATTAAAATTGTCAATTAAAGATTGAGTTAGATCTCCTACTACCACTTTTATATCAGTTCCTCTACAAAAACAGGCTGGAGCAATTTCTTTTTCTCTTAAGAAATTTCTTGTAGGCACTAAGCCTCCGGGGTGGGGGAAAGGTGGACCTAAGAGGCGTCTCCTCTGTTGTGCGAAGACGGCCGGTGTGGCGCGAATGGTTTCGGTCAATTAGAAGCGTCCACACAAGCCCGTCCCCGTTTCCTAATACGCGCGCGCGAACGCCCACGCACCGACGCGACGGCGGCGCCTAAAGTTAGCGTCACGCGCGTCCGCTTCCGCTCTTATTAATGAACCGCGCGGCGCGTGGCCACCTGCTTCCCATTCGACGTCACGCCCCCCCTCCCCCCCTCCCCCTCCCCCTCCACACTCCCACTCACTCCTTCGCTTCGACTCTGCCGGCCGCGCCGCTCGAATTAGGGACGGTCCAACCCCCCCCCCCCAAAAAAAAAAAAAAAAAAAAAAAAAACACGAAAAGGAAAGTTGGTGTATGTGTATTAGCAAAGCCATACCATCTAAACCAACGATCTTTAGGAGCCTTTCGAGCTTACAGTTTTCGTGAAGTAATCTCGTGTTTAAGTAGCAGGTAAATTAGTTTATCAAGGTTTTTTTTCCACCTCAAATCAACAAATTTATTTAAACAGTGAAAAAAGTATTCATGTTATTGCCGCATTATATTTGTAATTTAACACTTAGGTATCCTTTGTTTTCGCTTTGGGCAATCACAGTATAGAAGTTTCAAAAAAGGGTATTATTTTTCACGTATTCTGAAACATGTCGCTTCAAGTAACGTAGTTTTACGCATCATCACGTGTGAACAAGTTCATATAAATTAATTTATGTCTGACAACGGAAAAAATCTGAAAATGAAAAAAAAAATAATTACTTTTCTGTATTTTAGTTTTATCCCTATATTTTTTTTAATTGTTTCATCAATCTTATGTGTTTGTATTATCAACTGCCTTTTTATATTGAATTTATATTAATATTGTATTTTTTACTAAAAAATATTATATATATCCAATATTTTAGTAACACTGTCTACTAGCACGTTCCTACATAAAAAATTCCTTGTGTACATTGCACAGGTTTTGGCTAAGGAAATAGTGGTCACTTGCGGAATCCCTGTCAACATTGCAACGAACACTAGGGTTCCACAGAATCCAGGTTGAGGACCCCTGATATACACTATAAAAACGGAAAATACAATTGTTACTAAATAGGAACTGATCAACTCTCCAGTTTCCCGAATTAAAAACTGATTCGCATTTCACATTTTTCTTCAACATCTCTCTAACAGTAGGTAAAGATTCAGGGTTTCTTACATTTACCTGTCTCAACTACCGTTTCATTTTCTAAACCCTTGTGATGGCCCCTAACGATTGTTTCCAGAATTATTCTCTCAATAACCTCGGTTGTAGGTTTCAGCTAACAAAGTTACTGTCAGGGAGGTAACAACTAGTTACCCCATCACATTTTGCTGATACAAAATTACCGGACGTACTGGCACGTCTGGCCCAGGAGCATTCAATGCTTTCGCGATCTCAGCTAATCATTCAGGAATATAATTTAAATTTGCTTGTATAGTTGGTTTACGACGTCTACTCAAAATATGAAATTCACAAATTAGAGCACGGGGAACTAATTTGGGTTGACTAGCAATGGGCGTCCTCGAATGAATAGGCTAAGCGTTAATGGGTTCTCACTTTCCTCAAAACAAATTATTTACAAATAAATATATGTAACGAGAACACACCGTATTGGGCAAGAAATGTAGCAAACAACGAACAGCAGAAACAGGGGGGCCACGAAACACCTGAGGCTTCGCGCAGAAATTTTTTCCATATTTGATAGGAATTGTGTTGAATGTGGAGTTTTATGACAACGAATTTCTAAACATTTATTCATTTATTTATACATTTATTTGTTTATTTGTCAGCTTTTCATAAAAAGGTTTATCATAATAGGTTGAGCTTTACATACGAAAATTTCCTAGGGTTACAGAATAAAAAGTAGAAAGATAAAAATTTGCAATTTTTGCCTTTTCTGCTCAGGCAATCACGCCAGGATATAATTCATTATAAATGTGTATGATCTATTGGAGTGTGGGGGAGACTCCAAACATTGCCAAGCCACTACCCTTCTACTTCTTACTTCCGCCCTCCTCCCTCTCCACCCGTACCCCCACTCCAGCATTGCCACCGTGTTAGCAGGGTATCCCTACAGGGACGTTCTAGGGTTCGGGTCCTGATGGTTACGAATTCACGACACTAGTTGTCTGTAGTCTCGTTGCTAGATGGAATTCAAACGCTGTCCGGAGGGGAATCCTGCCGGCCGGCAGCTCTGATTGGCGGTTTTCCATCATTTCCCAATATCGCGCGAATGCCCGAGTAGTACCCTGAGAAACAGCTACGGACCGCGCGCGATCTTTCCTTCCGCTACTTCATTCTATCCTATCCCCTTGCACACACATAATGTCACATGCACCGCACATGAAGGGATCCAAGGGCCTGCCCAGGCTGAGGAGAGTGCGCTGCGCGGAAGGAGATATCCCTATCAACCGGCGTGTAGATCGGCGCCGGATATCTCCATTTAGTGGGGGGGCGGAATCACCGTTAACTCCAGGAAGGACACATTCACTACACAAACAGGACTAATGACTATAGCAGTTGGCAGGGCCAGAATCAAGAAATCAAACGATCCTTTTTTCTTCTCTTCCTCCTCTTCCTTCTCCTCCTCCTCCTCCTCCTCCTCCTCCTCCTCCTCCTCCTCCTCCTCCTCCTTCTCCTCCTCCTCCTTCTCCTCCTCCTCCTTCTCCTCCTCCTCCTTCTCCTCCTCCTCCTTCTCCTCCTCCTCCTTCTCCTCCTCCTCCTTCTCCTCCTCCTCCTTCTCCTCCTCCTCCTTCTCCTCCTCCTCCTTCTCCTCCTCCTCCTTCTCCTCCTCCTCCTCCTCCTCCTTCTCCTCCTCCTTCTCCTCCTCCTTCTCCTTCTCCTCCTCCTCCTCCTCTTCCTTCTCCTCCTCCTTCTCCTCCTCCTTCTCCTCTTCCTTCTCCTCCTCCTCTTCCTTCTCCTCCTCCTCCTCCTCTTCCTTCTCCTCCTCCTCTTCCTTCTCCTCCTCCTCTTCCTTCTCCTCCTCCTCTTCCTTCTCCTCCTCCTCTTCCTTCTCCTCCTCCTCTTCCTTCTCCTCCTCCTCTTCCTTCTCCTCCTCCTCTTCCTTCTCCTCCTCCTCTTCCTTCTCCTCCTCCTCTTCCTTCTCCTCCTCCTCCTCTTCCTTCTCCTCCTCCTCCTCTTCCTTCTCCTCCTTCTCTTCCTTCTCCTCCTTCTCTTCCTCCGCTTCTGCATCCCACTCGCTCGGCGCCAGCGCTTTCCGAGCGCAGAGCTCCGCGTGAGAGCCGCGATACTAAGTGTAACAAATGGACGAACAAATTTTAGCCTCGCCGCCTCCACGGAAAATGAGACGCCGTGGGGGGGGGGGGGGCTGCTGGCTCCGCTGCGCGCGCATACGCCACCAAGTGCGTGAGGGCGTAGCGCACCTCGACGCACACGCCCACACGCTGACACGCACGCTCCTCGGAACAAGCACGTAATCGAAACTATATTTTAATAAAATAAATAATTACGCTATCTTTTAATGTCAGTTAAAATTGTTATTGAAATTTTATATCGTTGGCCATACTGTGAACAGCAGACGCTACTTGCAGAATGAGAGGCGAGTAAGAAATATGTGTCCTTCAACATGCTAAATAATATGATACAATACATGCTAAACATTTTTCGTATCTTAGTTGTAGAATATACAATTTTCATACTCACCTCCCCTGAAGGGTCTATTCGCGTGGTTAGAAACGCAGAAACCAGTAAAATTTATCGCTATCAGCAAGTTACTCTGAAATGACAAAAGTCATGGGATGACTTCTGTTATCGTGTCGGACCTCCTTTTGCCCTGTGAAATGCAACAACTCGACGTGCCATGGACTCCACAAGTCATTGGAACTCCCCTGCAGAAATATTTAACTGAACTATGCTGGCTCAATAGCCGTCCATAATTGCGAAAGTGTTGCCGGTGTATGATTTTGGGTACGAAGTGACCTCTCGATTTTGTCTCCATAAATGTTCGATGGGATTCATATGGGGCGATTTGGGTTGCCAAATTATTCGCTTAAATTGTCCAGTTTTTCAAACTAATCGCGAACAGATGTGGCCTGGAGACAGTGCACATTGTCAGCAAGGTAAAGAAATTGTGTGTGTGTGTGTGTGTGTGTGTGTGTACGCCCGCAAAACGCAATTAAAAATGTTGTAGTTAGATTTATATAATTTTAATGTTTTATGTAAGAATTATTTTTTTTAAAACATGCGTTTCATAATTACACTTTATTTTCAATTATTTATTTCAAAATTGCATTTCAATTATTCTGAAAGAAATACAATTTTTAATATGTTATAAACAAATGCTATGAGCAAATGTTCTATTTTTTATTAAATAATGCGTAAACTATTCAATAGGAGATGTTTTTGTATTCAATTTATGATGGGGGTGATACTAAGAGTGTTGCCCCGTATGACACCAACTGCAGCTATGTCACTGTGCTGAAACAATGCCTTTATGTGCGGATAAATAAACATCTTCTAAGGGATTATAAACTGAAACATGGCAAAAAAAACAACGAAAGTTCAAAAAGCTAACAAAGAAATAATTCCTCAGATTGTAATCAGCATTTTCAAATACAATTGTTACAGCATAAACACAAAACATGCGCAAATAAATCTTACTAAAAGTTTTAAGAATAAGAGTTATTTAAAACACACAATTTAACATTCAAATATTACCGTTTCCCTTTCCCGATAGTGAGAAAAGTGACAATTGGGCCAAATCCAAAACCGCTTTTATGAATAACTAGCATCGCAAAACAGACGTCACCCTAAAAGTGACGATAACCCCAAAATTTCTGCAAACAAAGGCCGCAAACACAGCCGTTGCTTGGCGGGGTCTCCAAGGCAAACACAGCAGCGAGGCTTCATTTGAAGTGGACTCGCTTTTCAAGGTAAAAAGCGCGGCGATACCCGCACAAACAACCCACTCTCTGAGAATGTTCGAGATAGCGGGCGTGGGGGGGGGGGCGCTGATACCCCTCGGGCTACGCTATCGCTATCGCAGCCGCCTCCCCGCCTCTACTTGCTGCCACAATCACCCGCCTTGTCCTTGAAGTCAAATGGATGTGCACTCAACTCTATCTACAGTGCAACCCGACTTCTTTTTCTTCTTTTTCTTCTCCTCCTTATCCTTCTTCTTCGTCTTCTTCGTCTTCTCCTTATCCTTCTTCTTCGTCTTCTCCTTATCCTTCTTCTTCGTCTCCTCCTTATCCTTCTTCTTCTTCGTCTTCTCCTTATCCTTCTTCCTCGTCTTCTCCTTATCCTTCTTCTTCCTCTTCTCCTTATCCTTCTTCTTCCTCTTCTCCTTATCCTTCTTCGTCTCCCCTTTAGCCTTCTTCTTCGTCTCCCCTTTAGCCTTCTTCTTCGTCTCCCCTTTAGCCTTCTTCTTCGTCTCCCCTTTAGCCTTCTTCTTCGTCTCCCCTTTAGCCTTCTTCTTCGTCTCCCCTTTAGCCTTCTTCTTCGTCTCCCCTTTAGCCTTCTTCTTCGACTTCTCTTTAGCAATCTTCTTCTATTTATCCTTAGCATTCTTCTTCTCCTTGTTCTTCTTCTTTTTAGTCTTCATATTTCTCTAGTGGTTTATCCCTCATGGGGTTTGGTCTGACATTCATGCACAGCCGTAGCCTTCCACATTTCCAGACATCGTCAAGGTCCAACGATGCAATTACGGACAGAATAGGGAAGGAAGATTCTCTCACGAAGAATAGTCTCACGTAAAATAAGAAGTGCTACAAAAAAACGTCACGGACGAGTCACAACTAAATCTAATATTACAATTACATGCACGTCCCAGAAAATTGCATAAAGTAGTAGGTAGTAGAATGACACATTGGAGGAACTTAAGAGTTGCTAGAAACGTCAGGAACCCTCTCTGTCACAAAAACAAAATGTATTGAGTGACATTAGCACTCTAGTAACGACAGATTGTGTTGCTATGGGTCGCCGACTGAGAAAAACATACTATCATCTGGCTGCATTGCTTGATATCAACCATTATTTCACAAGCTGACGAAACTTGACAAAACGTTCATAGAAACATTACTCCCATGTTGAATTTTGTAGTACTTATTTCTTTAACATAATGATAAAACTAGTGGTGCTATAACAGCACACATTTTCTTGTATTTTTTGGATATTCAATATTATAATGTTACAGTTTGTATTTTACGCTTTCTCTTGAAAAACTCATCATACTCAGTGATGCACACTCTTAAAAAACACTTTCCGGTATTATGAAGTCTTTGAAATGAGTCTTTTCTATCAAAAGATTGGCATCAGTTTTTGCAATATTACAATACTTTCTCTGAACTACATTTTCGAGAAAGTAAAAGAAGCTGGGAAAATAAAGGGCTTAACAGAGGCAGTCTTAAGACTTATATTAAATCATAAATTTAAATACAGAAGCAATCAGACTATATTAGCGAAAGTCCAGCAACAACAATGACTTACAATCAATCCAGTTTCTTTTGAGTACAACAGACTCAAACCGAGACGTTCTGTTGAGTGTTTCAGGCGGTAAACGAAGGATTTTATCCCCATTTTCTTTATACGTTAACCTTATATTAACATTTCAATCTTCAGTAAGCTTCTATTTTTAATGCAATGTCGCATATTTCACCTCTTACCTTTCATGCAGAAATAATGGATGACATCTCCGTCATCTTAATTTTCTCTTCTCATTCCCTTCATGGGAGCTTTAAAAAATTATAAGTGCAAGATTCTTACTCTTATACCTCCTTTTTTTATTGAGTTATCTCTGTTCTCTGTTTGAAATTTAGTATCTTTTATTTTTTTTTCCCTGCAGAGCTCACAACTCGTGTTTGCGGAGACTTCGCGAGTCAAGACTCGAGTGTGCAGATATGCAACCTTGTTGGTTCTTGTTACGCCTGATAACTGTTGTATAAATGGAGCACCGCGCTAAGCGTGTGTTGCCCTCGAAGTGCTCGCATCCATGTGCAAAGAGTATGCCCGTGACTGCACCGGTCACGTGATTCACCGACTGACACACTCGTACGCGAGTTGACAAACGCTTACGGGCGCTAATTCCTGCAGCGTTTGATAAGGGAATTGTAGAAGGTTAGTTAAGAGAGTGACATCAAGCTGATCATTCGTGCCAGCGCGTGGACAGACAGAAGGTTGGGCCTAGACCCTGAATGTCTTATAAACATTCTTTGAATTTTCAAAAACTCTTCAGTGATTAGTTTAGATCAGTAAGGTAGGACATCCTGAGAATGAATGCTAAAATGTTCCTTAGTTTACTTGAGGAAATAAAAGTTCAGAATCATCATCATCATCATCATCGACAGCAAGGATTAGACCTCTTGGTCTGTTCCGTCTCAGAATTGTTCATACCATCTCTTCAAGGGACGTCCTACACTTCTTTTTCCTTTAGGTACATATTGAAGAATAGTTTTACTTATTCTATGTTCTGGCATTCTCAGGACATGACCTTTCCAGTTTTCTCGATATTTCTTTATGGTATCTATAACCGGTTCAACATTTAGTTCTTCTCTGATATCTACACTTTTTTTGTGGTCTAATAGTGAATATCCTGCCACAAAACGAAGAAATCTCATTTCTGCAGATTCAATTCGGCGCAGCTGATCTGATGTTAATGTCCAGCTCCAAGTTGAGAATCTAAAAAGAAAATGTTATCGAAGAAACTTGTCGGTGAACTTCGTAAATCAGGAGCATTAAGATAATGTGTTGCTAAGAATATGTCCACTTGAACAAACGACAACGAAGTACTTTGTTTTTGAACAGGAATGCATTACAAATTACATTTGCGATAGATAAATTCGTACGTAAACATTTTTCTCGACATCTATACCCACTTCTGGAGATAAATAGTATATTTTACTCCCACCCAGTAGCTTGCAAAACGTTACTATCTATCTTCTTTAACTGACATAGTATTTTGCACACGTGCTCCCTAACACAGTTGTCTACAGTTCCTTGAGCAACTCGTCATATCAGTGACGCATACCGCACTAAAAATAAAATGAAATGGCGGTCACGTTCCAGTGAACTTAGACGATAAGCAATGCTGTATTTTGATCTTTGCAAAGTATTCGCGGGAGGGCATAGTTCATCCATAACGATACTTAAGAGAAGTTAGAAAAAACGAACATTTTAAACAGAAAATTGAAAAAGAGGCTAAGAAAAATAATGTATGGAACAAATATATTTACAGGACCCCAATATAAGCGACCTGAATCAGGTAGGTATAAACGTGAGAGCAACGCCCTGCTTTTGATTGACTGGTGGTTTACTTTCAGGTGTTGGGAATTCGCTAGAAGCTAGATGTATTGCGCATCAGAGCGTTCGCGGAGCCTGTCAGAATAGAATTCGTTCGCGGACTGCCCTGATCCGAGGTGACCATGAGCACTTCTAGACCGATAGGTGGCGTCAATTGATGTCACCGCAGTGACTCTACCCGGGAGGTTCTAGGGTTCAAGGCCTGGCAGTGGCAGGGTTTTCGACACTAGCGAGGTAGAATTCAGCCGCTGGCTGGAGGAGAATTAAAGCGACCGGCTGCTCTGATCAAATTCATTCGGGGGGGGGGAGATCACCAGCACCTCGCACGATAAAAACATGCACTGTACTTAGGAGACTACTGAAGTTAGCAGTTGACGCGCCCGGAATCATTAATCAATCAAAACCACTTCCAGACGAATGCCGGATCAGTATAATACAATATGTGATCAAAAGTATTCGGACACGGGATGGCGTGGTTGTGCTTTTCTCGGAGGGGCCTTGCACCCCTTGTTGTTTTGTGTGGCACTATCACGGCAAAGGCCGATGTTGATGTCTTAAACACCTTCTTGCTTCCCACTGTTGGGGGGGGGGGGGGGCAATTCAGGGATGGCTATTGCATCTTTCAACACGATCGAGACCCTGTTCATACTGCACGGCCTATGGCGGAGGGTTACCGGACAATAACATCCCTGTAATGGACTGGCCTGCACAGAGTCCTGACTTCAATTATATCGAACTCCTTTGGGAACGCCGACTTCGTGCCAGGCCTCACCGACCTACATCGATATCTCTCCTCAGTGCAGCACTCCGTGAATGGGTTGTCATTCCCCAAGAAACCTTTCAGCACCTGATTGAAAGTATACCTGCGAGAGTGGAAGCTGTCATCAAGGCTAAGGGTGGGACAACACCCCATTGAATTCCAGCATTACCGATGGAGGGCGCCACGAACTGGTAAGTCATTTTCACCCACGTGTCCGGATACTTTTGATCACAGTGATCGCGGATCGGGTGCGATTTTTCCATTCCATTTTCTTTGCCCGCCAGCCACCTCCCTCAGAGCGGGCTGGGACTCTGCTGGGTAAGTTCGTCCCCTTCTCATAATTCGGCATCGCCGGGTTTGGGCGAAAACGAGGACTATCTTAATCCGAAGAAAGAACAAAGAGAAGAAGACCCTGTTTAAGAGGGCTAGATGAAATGGATTTGAGACCAATGGGAGTGAGGGAGTGGACAAGAAAGGAAAAAGAGACAAGTGAATGGACATTGATTGTTCGAGACGCCAAGACTAAACTTAAAGGTCTGTAAAGCGACAGAAGAAGAAGAAGAAGAAGAAGAAGAAGAAGAAGAAGAAGAAGAAGAAGAAGAAGAAGAAGAAGATTATTTTGTTAATATATTTCTTCATCACATTTTACCCTCGTACCATAACTGGGATCTTTTTGGACCCCATCTTCACTAATTTGTTAATATTTTTTCAGAATATTTGCAGGAAAATTTCAATTTTCTAGATATGCCTTCGTGCACATATTAAGCAGGTACCAAACCATTTTAACATATTTTACAATTTTTTACAGACTTATTCATTTTTTTTCGTTACATGGGACCGGTTTGCCCTAACGTATACGTAAAATAACGTGTATTATTTTCCCATTCTCGTTTGAAATATCTGGTCATGAATTTAAAAAAAGATGTGTGATAATTAATTTATCCCGAAATAACTTTCATAAACTCTTATAAATATTTTTGAAGCATTCTGTATCAAAAATGGAGGTTACGAACGGTGCAGGTTATTCCGTATATGAAATATTTAATATGAATAAATTATATTTATTGTGTTATTGAAAAAACTTACAAAACGTATCCTTACATAAAATAAATTATTTACACGCGGTATATTGCCGTATATATTCGTGTTTAATACTTATAATTATCAGTAAAGCTTGGGATCCAAAAAGACCCCAGGTATAGAACTTGATAGTACATTGCAGATATGGTACGAGTATTATAAGGGATGGTGAGAAGTTGCAGAAACCAATTCAAATACACTCACTTCGACCGAAATCCAGATATTCACTTTCACAAATAGCGGAAGCCTTATAGTAGGTGGTGTGGTTTATATTGTTCTGCACTTAGTCCTCCTTATAAAACATTCAATATTATGATCAATCACGGCCGTACATTTTTTTAAATTAATGACGGTGTATGCAATGTCCAGCGCACGTACTGACTATTCACATTTAATTCCAATTTTTAAAGGCGTCCTTCAAGAAACTTAATAAATGAAATTCAATAACATTTCAAAAAAATATTGAAGCGAAATTGAACACTTCAACAGGTAAAAACGTTTAAAAAGGCAAAAAACAAACAAACAAACAAACAAACAAACTTGCTCATGTGATAAATTTCTTAGAAGTTTAAAAAAAATATTTAGAATTTCAACCTTTTACACACAATGTAGATGAATAACTGTGGGTCATTGCTCTACAATCATATTCAATCTTGTTTTGATATATTCCCTCTCGTTTAATAGCATTTTCTTACATGCGCAACTGCATTGCACAATAAAAATCGAATGACGTTACTCTTACTATCTCGTCTAGCAGTATGTTTTTTTAATGTTATGGAATTATTCTTTAATTATCATTATTGCTGCAATTGTTTACACATTTTTTACTATTTGTGATATTTTTTAAAATCTTAGTTTGCTGATAATTTTTACAAAATTCTTTCCAATTTGCTCTCAAAATGGCAGGATTTTCATGACGTGTACATAATTAAACACACATATTAGTAATATTTAATCCTACATTCACAACATTTTGGAACGTTATCAGTCATTTAAAATGAGATGCAATCACAAACTCATATGTCAAATCGCCTACTTCAATAAGTCTACTTTTCAACGAAAGATTAACTGGTATTTTCGCTTGAGATTTTCGCTTAAGATTTTGCTTGGGATTCACCAGAGTTTTTGGAGGCAACAGGCCTCTGTCTCATCAGAGATGACGATTTAAGTCTCTCTAAATGTTTTAATGGGTATTGTAACTGAAGTGTGACTAGTTGATCTTCATTAAAGAAGTAGATTTACGTAATATGGGAAGAGAAAATTACAACAAATGGCTCAATACAATTAACACGTTCAATATATTAACGTAGCAAAATGATAAAACAATAACAACTACAGACGAATGAACAAAATAGGAAAAAGACCAAAAGAAATATAAATCTACGAGTGGCAATAATAGAGTCCAATTTGACATCGTCACAGTCCAATGTCATCAAATCCACTGGTGTATATGATAACTGCATAAAAGAATTTTGTAGAGGTGAAACGATTTTTGAAATTAATTTGGAGTACAGAAACTCATAAATAATAATTTCTTATTTAACACTTAGAGAGACAACTACTGGCAGCATTAAAAAAGTTCGTGGTTCACAAAAAATGACAATCACGGAGGTACCCAAATGCAGGGAACGGAATGTAACAACTGCATATGTTTCAGAAACACAAAATACTTAAACGTTCTGTGTGACGATTGTTTGCGGAAAAATTTTTTTTTTTCCGAAGTGTTTCGATTGGTGCTACTATCTGCGGCGCGATTTGCGAACTACCTCGTCATGTCAGCTATGCCTACTGTGATCGAGCCAAGGCCGAATGGAAGAATTGATTGATTAGTGATTACGGGCGTGGACATTAGGACATGCGTGGACATTAGGACATTAGGCGTGCTCAGGACATTAGTCCCGTAAGTTTGGTGCATGTTTTACGCGGAAGGTGGCGGTGTTTTTCACCCGCTGGGTAGCGAGATCCGGCGCAGGTCAACACGTTGACTTGTGGGCATTTCCCCAAGCGGGTGTCTTCCATCAGAGGGGCACAGCAGGCAGAGGTCTTAGAGACGGGACAGCTCCCACGGGTCTCCCGGCGTGTGCGCGTATTACACTTACACGCAATACACAGTGTAGTGCATGTAAGTAAGTGTGTGTAATGAAGGGGTGAGGATAGGATAACGAAGACGTAGGAAAGTCGCGGTCTGTGGCCATAGGCGGCGGCGATGGTGTAACGGTTAGCGTACTGGACTGTTGTACCGAAGTTGGTGGGTTCCCCAGGGTGGTGGTTGGTGGGTGGTGGCGGTAATCGTACGATCGCAGCCGTGGATTCTTACTTTACTTCCCTTCCTTCGGAGGAGAAGTAAAGCCGGCTGTCCCATGTTCGTAGATTTACTTGCATGTAAAAGATCCTCAAGCCTAAATGACGCCTCTGAGCTAAATTCAAGCCAAAGCGCCTGTTTCTCGCCCAAGAAATACCTTCTTTCTCTGCTAGATGAAAGGAGCGTAGCGAAATTTGCGTGGTCAGACGGAAGAGCGGGCCTGATGGCCCGAGTCTCGCCACGTAAAATAAGGCAAATTCAATTCAATTCAATTGTCAGGACACTGTTCCGTCATTCGGTTGGGATTGATATGAGAAACCACGGGCAACTACCGATCAGAGCAGCCAGCCGCTAGAATTGTTCTCCAGACAGAAGTGGACCTAGCTGAGAAGCTAGTGTCGAAAAACCGGAACCATCGGGACGCGTAGTCTAGGACGTTTCTTTGAGTGTCGCTGCTGAAACAGCGGCAATGTTGACTCCGAGCTAAACTCAGCCGCTCGTTCAGGTTGATTTTCCGTCGGAATTTACGGGCAAAGTTTATATGAGTATACGAGTGTAGTGGCGGTCCAGAGACGTCAATTCAGTTACTTTTATATTTTATTAATAGTTGATTCCGGGCGTGTTAACGGCCGAGGTCGTTAGTCCCGTAAATGTACTGCAGGTATTTTTTATCGTGAGAGTTAGCGGTACTCGTACCACGCTGGATGGCGAGGTCCGGCGCCGACATACCCGTCAGCAAGCGGGGTTTCCCACACCAGGTATCTCCCACCAGTGGGGCACCGCCCTAGCCAGGACAAGCTCCAATCTCCCAACCTGTCTTCCGGCATGTGTAAGTAGGTGTAGTGCATGTTAATGTAAGTGTGGGTGAGTAAGGAGTATCGATTCGACAAGGAATAGGAAGGAAAGATCGCGCGCGGTCCGTGATTCCATTGACAGGTAACTACTTTGGCATCTGCCTGGCACTGATCAGAGAAACCTAGGAAGACTACCCATCAGAGCAGCCGGCCGCTAGAAGTCTCCTCCAGTCAGCGGCTCTGGTCTTCGTGGAGTATTATGATTTCTGGGCGGCCTACGCCTTGTTTGGCGCTCTTCCGCCGGGGTGTTTATGTTTTGGAGCTGCTGGAGGGAGAGCCCTGCTCCGCATGCGAGAATGCGGGGCCTTGGAAAAACTTTTAATTGTTTTATATTTAGATGTGCGATTTGACTCGCGGCGGATTGCTTAGTGCGTCGGAAGGAGATGGAGGAAGAATTGGCGGAAAGGTTTTTTGGATTGTAGTTGGTTTTTGGTTTTTTGGTTTTGGGAAATGTAGGATGCGGGGATATTTTAAGATAGTTGTTTATTGCGTTGATGGTTAGTGCAATTATGAATTTAAGATGTTGTAATTACGGGGGTTGGAGGCAGCGGGCGTCTGTGGGAAATTGTTTTCGCCCTACTGCTGGCAATTTGCTGTAATATTGCTCGAATTTTTGGAATACGTTCTTTAGCTCCGGGTTTGAAAAGACGGTTTCTATTTCTTTCTGGGCTGTTTTAATGATGTGGGAGTGGATTGGAGTAAGTTCGAGCGTTTTTAGATATCGCGCGTATTGCTGGCCCAATTCCGGTCGGCACGAGATTCGAATGAAACGGTTCTCGGCTTTTGTAAGGTGGCGGATATTATCTGCGTCAGCGGCTGCAGTCCACCTCCATCCAATGGCCGTCAGACCCGCGCAGGGAGACGCGTCAAGAGGAGCAAAACGAGATGCGGTCGGGAGGAAGGCCGCGCTCTCTCTAATAGCGGGCGCTGGAGGCGCCGTTTGAGCGCAGAACGAGGAGAAGATGAAGAAGAAGAAGAAGAAGATGGTCGCCTCGGGCGCAGCAGGCCAAGAAGCGGCGCCTACGTCCGGTGCCCCCCCCCCCCGGCCCCCTCGCCCCCCCGCTCGAGGAGCTGGAGGCACCAGCTGGCCAGCCGGTTCTGCGACCCACGCCTCCGCCCTCCCCCCTCCTCCTCTCTCCACCCTTCACCTTCTCTCTCCTCTGCTCCGTGCCCTTCCAGCGCTTCCTTACTGCCATCATCTTCTTCAACAGCATCAGCAATTTGACTTTTTTTTACGTGGGGTTTGAAGCTTTCTCCGTCGGTGTTAGCTACTCGTAGCATTTGAAAAAATATGTCTGCAGCATGTAGCAGACTAACATACTTGCGAGGGATAATATGAGGTCGGTAACACAAGGGGCATACAGTGAGTTTACAAATTTTCCGCAAGTTATTACCTCGTGCATGTAGCCCCCTTTATAATCAACTCCTATTACCATCAGTTTCAGCATTTTGTTTTTTTGGGGGTGGGTGTTGAAGCCTTCTCTAACTGATGCTAGTTACTCGTTACACTCGAATTGAGTGTGGCTTGAAGCATGTAGCAGACTAACAAACATACGAGGGATACGAGACAAGTCGCGATAAACAGTCATGAAACCCAAGGGACCTACATAGAGTTGAGAAATTCACTTCAGTGATTGCCTCGTCGATGTTGTTTCCTTTATACGCAACGTTGAATTGGGCTCTGTCAAATTTCTGTGTTTGCTATTCTCGGCGCTCAGGTGAGCCTCGGCCATACGGCAGCCACGCGAAGTACTATAAGGACAGCGCTGGGAAGTCTTAGGGGATCACCCACAAATTTCGTAACGCTAAAGCACGACACTGCGTTACATAGGGATAGGAGTGTTTGTTTAGAGGTCAGTAACCCTGATATTCTTTTTTTTTCTTTCAACACGTGATGAAATTCGGTGAATTATACTAAAACATTAAAATATCAAAATACATTTTAAAAATATAAATAAATTAAGAAGTCACGAGTTGTAAGTAAAAAGGTATTTATTGTTATCTGAAATATTTTTTTTATTTAAGGTATATTGATTTAGTTTGCTAGAAGACAAAGAAAAAATTTATAGCTGATCTGTCGTTTATTCTAAAATACAATTAAATTGGCGTAGTACACTCTCGCCCATGCATCTTCCACGACGACACAGTTGGTTATCAGAAATTTTCTGGTCTATGTGTTCTTCTTTTCCTCAAAAAAATGTTCCCAAGTTCATGTTTTGGTGGTCAGCATCACCAACTAATTCAGAGCTTAAGTTCAATTTTAATCATTCCATTTCATCAAAATTTTCAATTCGAAGGGATTCGAGTTCTGTGTGATTGATCGGGGAACATGAGTTTTGGAGAAAATCGTCGGAACGGTGTGGCCGCTAGAGTTCACTGCAGACACACGAACACGATTTGCTGTCAACCAATTTTTCCGTATCTATGGGTCACACAACGATGAATATGTCTAAACGACGTTTTAGAGGATGTAATTTATTACATAAAGGAAGATGATTATCTTCTTTCTCGGTATTAGGGCCCCACAATACCAGTTTCTTTCTCGAAAAAATCACCGTTTTTTTGCCGCAGCATTAGAATACTTTTTCTAAACAACATAATATTGAATTCAAAGTGACCCCATCTAACCTCTCTCCCCTACTATTATAATTATTGAGTTTAAGTTGTATCCTACAAACAGTATGAGGTCTCTTGACAATAGTAGTCCTTTGTCAGTTTTTTATATGATTGGATTTATACGCAACGTTTATGTATGTGTTTATTTAATGTATTTATTGGAACGTAATTGTATGTGGTTGAGTCTCTGATAGGAGGGACTACAACTCTCCGTATTCGGCTACGAAAAGTCTTGCTATTTGTTTTAACCACCACTTACGCCATGTTCTCAAGAAAAGCAATTCAAATGATTGTATTCTCACCATCTTTGTGCTAATCGATGCAAATGTCTCGAGAATAAAATTATCGTTGTTGCCGAGCCGTTCGAGAAGGCCGACACAGGTTGGTCCCAAAGCGTTTGAAAGGTGTAAGACCAGGATGATTCGGCAGTGGCGGCCTTTAAATACGAATTTCAAAGCGAAACGTGTTTATTCCAAATATCCCCAAACATCCGGTTAACTTACGTAACAATAATTTATGTTCACTGTAATGAATATGGACGATCAGACTCGCAGACGAGATATGAAAGAGAAGAACTTGGCGCGGCTTTCATGGGGCTCGAACTATAAACGTTCCAGTTGAACGTCTCAGTATTTGTTCCGGCCGTTTGTTCTGGCCACCTGTTACTGTGCCGGTGGACGTTAAGCAATTCAAATCGCGTTCTCGAGCTAATCAATTCACGGGCCCTGTGAAGGAAAAATGCGTTGTCGCCCAACCGTCTGGGAAGGTCCCAGACGGCGTTTCCCCCTTAAGTGTTTTAACGGTACACAAATGAAGATGAGGGAGGGGGCTGAGGGGGAGGGGGAGGGGGGAGGGGAAGTGCGTGCTGCGTGCCGTCCTTGCGCGCTTCCGGACGCACGCACGCACGCAGGGAGTCCGACGCGCTCTGCCACCCACCCCCTGGCCGGCCGGCCCGCTCCCACCGCCAGCCCTGACCCGCCCGCTCACCCACATCTCTTCTCGCACCGTCAGGTGCCGCGACAAAGAAGGCGCCCTAGCCAGCGGGGCGGCGCGGGGAAAGAGTAGCGGTTCCCGGCATGATGTACACGAATTATGGTCGGCTGCCCCGGATTACCACCTTGGGGACCGCCCGGTAACGAACCTTTGAAGCGCGGCTTTCTATCGCAGGCGCAACGTGTGAATTGCTGGCCAGCAATATACCCGCGAAAAGATTAGGGTGGTTGTTTTGGTAAGTGAAATGAATTTCGGTACGAATTTAAGATGCCAACCAGCAGCGATAATTCCGAATACGCTATTAAAGTTTGGTGTGCCGCAAGGCTCTGAATTTGACTCCCGACGATGTGCGAATTTTTGACACCATATAATTCGCTGACACGAGCGAAGACACTGACTGGAAGACAATGTCTAATACTTAATTAAAATCAATTAATGGCAGTTCTTTGTTTTTATGAATTCCAACGTAGTAGTTTAAGCAAAAGGGTAGAGACTGTGTACGTTCTTCTTTTCCCATTGAATCTCCATTCATTGTTTCAGAAGTAATCACCAACACAGGTTGTGTTTTGCTCATTTGAATTTTCCTTTTTTTTGGTGTTTCGTTTTATTTTTTGAAGAGACTTACTTGTTGGGTACCGAAATCATTCACAATTTCGAGTATTACTAATAAGAATCGTTACTTTAATTACAATCATTATCTTACTTACATTTAGGTATCATTACTTCCCGTTTGTTCTACAGACAAACGATGTAAAACATTAGTAACAATTCTGACATTAGTAACACATCCTGCAACAGTTACACCCTGTGACAATCATCAAATGACATTTAATGATTTAAATAATAAGTGTGCTTTAGGCCGAGCTTTGTATCCGATAAGAACAAGGTTAATTACTTCTAGGCTGAACTCGAACCGCGGAAGCCTACGTGTACAAGAACAAGGTGAAACCTTACGTGGTTCTCGAATCTGCCTTTCGGCTGTTGCATCTGCCTTATTTGTGTGTTGACAGCAGGAAGCCAATTTAGGACGAACGGACGAATACAGGCGCAAACAGATGTTAACGAAGGTTGTTTAGATAAGTGAAACTGATTTCAATATACAAAGTGGCATTGCAGACAAAAGCACTTCACAAACTGAGTCCATCACACAATTACGGGTGTGTACGCCAGAGAAAATATGGGCGTGTCCTCCTCCATGGCAGTTCTGAATCTCTTTAGCGTGTGGTAGCATTGAAAAGATGCGTGCGTGGAAACAACTCGCGTGAAGGTTAATTGAATTATAATAAAATTTATCTTGAGAAAAACAATGCTTTTAAATACAATGAATTTAAAAAGGCTCAGTAAGAATATACTGGTGAAAGGGAAACTTGAACATATCGTGTAGTACACAGAGATAGAATCTCATTGTTGGCCGTGAACTTAAGAGGAATTAAATGTTATGCAAAACGTGAAAAGGAAAAGGACTGGAAAGGTAGGATTGACTAACATATGATGCGAAATGAATATAAAGATATTCCCAACACGCCATTGCTCTTTTATATGATGAACATCATCAAAATCGATTACTCTGCGTAAGTGTGGGAGGCTCCTTGATTGCACATCCTCTAATTTTTAGGTTAAACGACTTCACTGGTCCTTTGTCTTTTACTTCCATTTAATAAATGGATGGTAGAGATGACTGTTGGGGCATATGATGAATAGAGATAAGGATGATTAAGTAATGATTCAAGAATGATGTTCCACTTTTCGCAAAGGACATCAAAAGAATAACTGTGGCCGAGTGCATTATTTATTGCAAAAATAAAGACTAGGATATTGTCACGATCTTCAATAAATTACGTATATATTTCATGTTCAACAAATATTAACGAGTGGTTTTACATCAAATAAGTCGTAATAAGCCCATCAAAAATTATATTTTCTCAATTGCCATATATTTTTAATTGTACATTAGGTACATTACAAGGCCGAGCACACAATCCAGTAACTTCAAACAGAATACTTGTGACCCACTGCACTGAACCTTGCGGCACACCGCCCGAGACGCTGCGTCCCCCGCACGTGCGTCTTTCGCTTCACGGTTGGTTGAGAGGAGGGATGCGGGGGAGGGGGGTGGGCTGGATGAGTGACCCATATCCGGGCAATTCCATACCACTACATCCCCTCGTTGGCCAACACATGCAACACGCACGTGCAGGCCTCTCTCACTGGTGGCCGTGGGGAGTCGCACAGCCTGTGCAACGGACGCGCAGCACCGAGGCGCACCGCGCCACGCCGCGCCCTCTGAGAGCGGATGGGCGCGCCCGCGTTCGCTCACTTGTTCGCCCCCCCCCTTTCCCCTCCCCCTTCCCCCTCCCCCGTGCGCTCGTCGCCGTGACCCCCCGCAAACGTGCAGCGGGCGTTTTTTCTTTTTTCCCCCCTCGATATCTTATCCTGTGCGGCGGAGGCGGAGGGGCAGGCGGCGCGGCCCGGCCCGGCCCGACTCGGCGCGGCCCGCCTGTGTGCATAAACCGGCCGAGGAAGGAGCCCACAGGGGGCAGCGGGGGCGGGGAGGGGCGGGGCGGGCGCAAGCGTACGAGGTGAAATGGGGAAGGGGAAGACGGGGAGGGGACGGACGCGGCAGCCGAGATGGAGACGGTGAATGGGTGTCTCGGACTGTGGCGTTGCCGGGCAGCGGTGACGGTGACAATGAATATGAAAACGACTGTGACGGTGGACGGTGGAGGGGACGGGGACGGTGGCGGTGGCGGTGACGGTGACGGTGACGGTGACGGCGACGGTGACGGTGACGGGGACGGTGACGGTGACGGTGACGGTGACGGTGACGGTGACGGTGACGGTGACGTCTGACCGGGTGGCAGTGATGGCAATGGCGATGACTGACGGTAATGACTGAAGGTTAGCCTGTGATGGCTAGTGACAATAATGATTAGCAGGGTGAAGCTGATGGCGATGGCGAAGGCGATGACAGTGACGGTGGTGACGATGACGGGGAGACAGTAACGACTAGTCGTGGTGGCGTCTACGTCTGATCGATTGATTGCGATGCCGGAGCAACGGCGTCGACGACGGTGAATGACGGTGACGGCATTGGCTATATCACTGCAACTGTTACACTACCCTCTGTTACGGCGAGGAAGGTAGCGATAGAATACGACACCTCCGAGTCTCTCGGCAACCGTCACCGCGATGGTGGTAGCCATGGGAATGGAAGCGATGACGACAAACGTAGCTTCTGTCCTCACTGACAATATTCATTGCCGAAATACGAGAGAAAGAACGCAGTTGGGAGATAACGGCAGCGTCACAGCCAACAACCGGAGGGCAGTAAAAGCGAGGAACTGGCAGCGGCGGAAAGCGGCATGGATGCCATGGGGGTGGGGGTAGAGGAAGATGTTTTCACGGCAGCAGGGGATTGATGTGTACGTGGTAAGAGTGATGTAGCAGTGAAATAGCCAGGGCGATTGCATTGGAGGTTATTGGGTGGGTGGTAGTACGTAGCGGAGGCGATGGAGGTAGCGGTGGCGCGGTGATAGTGATGGTGGTAATGGAATGAGAGAGTCAGTAGATTTATTTAAACTTCAATTGAGTGTTAACAGTGTGGTCGTTACGGGTATTTTCATAATTAAACAATTAAAAAATAATGCAATACACTAATAGTAGCAATAACTGTTACATCTATAATATGAATAAGTGCACCAATGATGTGTATCCTGACGGATAGTGCTGGCAGTCGTGTTGGAAGTGCTGTGCGGTGGTATCTGTGGTGGTGGAAGCGGTGGTAATGGGAGAATGAGCATCAGCGGCGGCAAGGCGCCATTGAAGGTGGAGATGGTGGAGGTGGAGATGGTGGGGGGTGATGACGGTGGTGGCGGTGGTAGTGGCGATATTGGGGGGGGGTGGCAGCCGCGGCGGTGTTGGTGGTGGTGGGGGCGGGGGCGGGGGCGGTGGCGGGGGCGGTGGCGGGGGCGGGGCGGGGGCGGGGGCGGTGGCGGGGGTGGGGGCGGGGGCGGCGGCGGCGGCGGCGGCAGCGCGTTCAAGGCCAGTCCATGGCGTGACTTCTTTACGGAGTTTCATCACAATCGGCCGGTGACTCAAACGCCGCGCTCCCGGTCGCCGCGAACGTGCGCTCCCGGGCGCGCGCCGCGTTGGCTACGCTTGCAGACGAGACGCTCCCTGCACCGCCCGCCGCCGCCCCCACGCGGCCTCCCACGCCGACACAGCGCGTCGCGGCCCGCGCCGCGTTATCTGCGACGACGCGATTGTGTTCCATCAGCGCACTCGCGTTAATGCCAATCGATCTAAAACCCGCCTTCTCGAAAACAAAAGAAGGATGAAGTCTTGAAACAAACGAAGAAAAGAAATATAAACTACTATAATAATAGGATAACAATAACAAGTGTGTGGAAGATAATTATAGGAAACATCCCCAATAGCTATTCTCAGTACTCGAAATGACAGAATGATACCCACAAGAACAAAATGATTGAGGGAAAATTGCGCAATAGTATGTCTAAATAAACATCTCATGGACATAATACATGTCACTGGACGTAATACTTGAAAATTGAAATACACATTCTTTTTTTTAAAATAAGTAGGTTTGTAATCGTCGTGGATTAAAGTTTGAATGACTTAAAGACGTTTTCTGCACGCTCGGTTATTGTCTTGTGTAAAAGCTTTACTTATTTCATTATAATGCCCGTATCAGACTAGCTGCATTAGTAACTATCGTTACTGTACTATGAGGTTATCTAAGAGTAAGAAATATGAGTCGAACTTAATATGAAATATTTTACACACCGCGATAAATATTCTTTGTAGAATACACATTCGCTTAAACTGCCATATAAAAAGCAACGTCATTTGCTCAATTGAACCTGAATAAATATTTTTCTGTCGCTTGCTTAGAGCTAGTGAAGTATCATTTTCCTCTAGAAGAGAAGGCACTTAATTTTATAAAATGTATTTATTTATTTATTTGATTGTTTATTGTAAAACTCAAAACATGTTTTTTTTAAATTTATTAAATTTTAAAATGGTGAGCCTCAGTATCTACCGGTTAACAGGAAGAAACCAGTGGGGCCATTACAACACTTACTTTCTTGCATTATTTGTGACTTCTCCAATCTTCTAAAATTCAAAAATGAAAATCACACCTACGACATTTTTTAAACGACCTTTGCTTTATCAGAAGAAAAGGCCATTTTTTAAACGTCTTTTGCTTCACCCAAAGAAAAAAAGTCGATCAAGAAATTTGGATTTATTGGAAAAAGTTTGAAAACGGTGTTAAGGCTTCTGTAAAGTACCCCCAAAAATCAAAATACACGTTTCAAATTCGCATGGCTTGGAGTACTGTTTTTTGGAATTTCTTGGAGCGGCGGCGATGTGTAACGGTTAGCGTATTGAACTGGTATACCCAAGTTGGCGGGTTCAAACCCGATCGAAGCCGTGGATTTTTAAGGGCGAAAAAATCCTTCATACGCCTTCCTTCGGAGGAGAAGTAAAGCCGGCTGTACCATGTTAGTAGATTTACTTGCATGTAAAAGATCCTCAAGCCTAAATGACGCCTCTGAGCTAAATTCAAATCGCCTGTTTCTCGCCCAAGAAATACCTCCTTCCTCTGTTAATTGGTGAAAGAAGCGTAGCGAAATTTGCATGGTCAGACGGAAGAGCGGGCCTAATGGCCCGAGTCTCGCCACGTAAAATAAGGCATTAATTCAATTCAATACTGTTAGATCGATCAAGGAAAATCAGTTTGGAAGAAAATCGTCTGAACGGTTTGCTGGCGCTAACGACAACGGACAGACGACGGACGATCGCTCTGCCGCAATCCATTTTTTCGGTACCAAGGACACAGAAAACTGACTAAATAGAGTGACGTCTGACTATATAAAGTCTTCGAGGAAGTAATGTATACAAGAACGCGATTTATTCACTTTTCGATACCAGGACCCCAAAATACGTTCTTTCTGTCGAAAAATTGCAACAGCATTAACGGAGTCGATTTTGTTTGACATAACTATGTTTCAATTATCAGTTTCGATTCAGATAAGTAGAAGGGTAAACAAAAAAACATTAAAATATCAAAGTATTAAAAATTTCGATGTGTAAGTAATCCAGTCGCTATGAGTAGTACTGCATTTGCAAAGAAATAGTATGAAACATTAACCATGTTTGAGCCAAAAGGTTAATTATCGCTTATTCATACGAAAGTTAACATCAGTACTCTTAATGTGTATAGACGTCCAAGAAAATTATTTCTCTCTGTCACATTTCTAAAGCAGAGAACAAGTCTTCCAAATTCCACAATCGTCATTTTATTCAGGTATTTTGTATAATATGTTTAACCCATCTGTTTTTCCTTCGCAACAAAAACAGTTCCGCATTGACATACCAATGGAATATTTCACAATCCCTTGCAACGTGCTTTTGCTAGCAATATTAACTGAGTCTTTGAGTTGTCATCGTGTGTTGATAAAAGAGCGATAGAGAAATATCTGCTACCTAAATAGAGCCTACACTTTGTAAGACCATACTGTCGTAGAGCCATTTATTGTCAAGTTAACATTGTTTACTTGTATCATTGTGCTGATAAAACCTTTATACAAAGCTTGTAAGTCGTACATAACTAAATATTAGTTTACTATACTTTTTTCCATTTATCTTAACCTTCTATTCTTTATCACAAAGATATTTTTCTTTTAAATTTTACTGTGCTTTATTTAATTAAGCATACTTGGATACTTTCCACTTTCTACGGGAAAAACAAGGTTTCTTAATCTACGATATTCCTTTCGTCTTGAACGCCAACATCATTTTTCAAATAAATTTAATAATATAAAACTGTAGTGCTGGGTGTTTCCAGTTGAGTTTACACGGGCCGTTTCCTCCAGCAGCCAGCGTGAGCCTCAGCATGCATTCAAGTGCCTCTCGGGGCGCAACGGCTTGGTCGAAAAGAGCGAGGTGGCCCCCACGCGAAGCCTGCATGTCGGCAACGCCTCTCGGTACTTGAATATTCAAGGGAAATCTATTTACTTTCCCCGGCAAGGACAGGCACAGGCCGCGGTGAAGGCGAAGCAGTAGCGGCACCAGCCTCAGACAGCACGAGAGGCGGCTGGACCGCCGTTCCTCCATCGGACTCTTTGTCCTTGAGAGGCGTCGGGCGTCGAAAATGAAATTAAGTGTGTTACGTCCCAGCAAACGTGGGAATCTTACGTAAAGAAATCGTGTAACCTGCGTGTGTTCGTCCGTTACTTACGCTTATATCTCTTCCGATGCCCCTTTCGGGGCAAATGATGTGTCACACGATGCGTCTCGATAGCATCTTATTCGTTTCCTCTCGGCAACACAAAAACCGATTCTCATAACTTTTAGCCGTGTCCTTTTAGAAAAATCTACAAGAGTTCTAGGATTTTTTTGTGGGAGGGATGAATCTTTTTACTGTTACGAACGCTATGAATTTTCAGTAAATCGTTATCCGTTATCGGCAGATTGAGTTTGCTATGCGTTTTTTGTTCATAAAAAGGATTTTATCGATACTTTCTCGAGCCAATTTGTGTGCCCAAAGATGGTGGAGTTCGACGACAGCATTATGATTACATTTTTGTATTTTTAACTTGCCTAGCAACAACAAAAATGTTTCACGTGATTGCACTAGCGAGAGGCTTAACGGTAAGCTAATTATCAAAATCTGTCATAACCACATCTGTCATAATCATCTCCTTCATTAACTTCAATAATGACACTCTGACAAGCGTCTTTTGGCCAGCAAAAAACATTTTATTCGTTTTTAATATGAAATAACCAATAAAAACTAACCCTTTAACGAATGTATATAGTCTGTAAATAATAAATACTATACACAGGGGAACAAAGGGGAACCTCGGAAAATCAAAGAACATACCCTAAATTCTGTATAAATTTCCTTATTATCTTTCACCATTACTAATCACATCATCGATTCAGTAAATGAAATCTGTTAATTCGAAGTTTTCCACTACTTTTTTTCCAGATCCGAATTTATAAAATTCTCTATAGAGAATGAGAGTTGTTAAATACGTAGAAATCGAAATCTTAAAAACCCGAATACTTTCTGGGTTCGTAAGTCGAATTGTATCTTTTTGATTCTAAATCCGAAATATTGTACGTAGATCATTCATTAAGGAAACCCATTAACTCGTCTTCTTAACAATATCATTTATTCATATTTTTCACGTGTAATTTATGCATTTTGAATTCAGTTAAGTCTTTTAATTTACATTTAACATTTCAATTTAAAATTAAAAGTATAATCGTACATTAGTGGTTCGAATAAAGTTGATTCATTTTTGGCTGTTTTACTAAGAAATTATATTCGTAATTTCGACTAGTTTTCCTTCGATAATTCTCACATGCAAACCTTTCTCTCCTACGTGTTGGTGTTCAACCTAACAGTGTATGTCAGTGACATGCAACTCTGTTTACTTTTAAATACTCCGCGACAAAGCTTCTTATGAAGTATTAACTCTATTTTTGTATACCAGCATTATAAACGATCTTTTCTGTTGCAAGAAATCATTCACAAACCGAGCACGGCCACGAATCGTTGTCGGCTCAAATGATGACGTATTAGCATTTTACGGCACAAATAATTGCGTCATCACACATTCAGCCAATGGCAGCGAGAGAATCGTGGGGAGGTAGAGGTAAACGGAACAGCCGACTACCGTTTTCTCGCACGATGTCAAATACCAGAGACGCCACAAGAAAGTTGTTTTGCAAAATTAAGTTTGGTTCTCTTGCAAAATTTATAATGCTGATATACAAAAAATAGTGTATGCAACTCGTTTATAATGTTGCTTTATTGCATTCGTACAAATTTTAAAACTAGCTTCTAACGTCGCTCGTTTTCAAAACATATACTCATGCAATGAAGCTTAATATTATGAACTAATTGCATAAACTACTATTTTTAACTTAAAAATGTACGTCAATAATTCACGATGCCAAACCTTATTGTTGTTAGTACATTACAATGATATTCAGAAGAAGAGATAGCTACTTTTTACCTATATCTGGCATTCAAGAGCTGTGATCACCTAGTGCTGTCTACGTAGGATTTCCTACTGTTGTAGTTTTCCAATTACTAAGAGACTGCAATGAAATTATCTCAGTGAAGTATTGTAACAACTATCTTAACGATGTACGTATTTTATTTTGAATTAATTAACTGCCTTCATTAGGGGAGTAACCGTACGTTTCTTTTTATTTTCTCTGATAAAGTGCGAAACAACAGCATTAATCTCAGAAAATATGGATTAATGTTGAGTCATTGCTCAAAAAACTGTCGAGAGCAGTCATTGCAGTCCCATGATTGTTAGATTGTGTTTATTAATAAAGTCACCCTCTCTACGTAACTAAATATTCACAGTTGAGTCCTAAATTATAGGGTAGAGAATGAGGTAGAGAACGAGGTAGAGAATGAGGTAGAGAATGAGGTAGAGGACGAGGTGAAGGACGAGGTAGAGGACGAGGTAGAGGATGAGGTAGAGAATGAGGTAGAGGACGAGGTAGAGAATGAGGTAGAGAATGAGGTAGAGGACGTGGTGGAGTACGAGGTAGAGGACAAGTTAGAGCCCGAGATAGAGGAAGAGATTGAGATTGAGAACGGTGAGAGAGCAGAGGTAGAGGGCGAGTGCGAGGTGGAGTATGAAGTTGAGAACGAGGTTAGAATGAGGTAGAGGGCGAGGAGGAGGTAGAGGTAGAGGTAGAGGACGAGGTGTAGTACGAACTGGAAGACAGGGTAGAGAATGAGGTAGAGAACGAGTAGATGGCAGAGGTATAAGAACAAGTATTCGTAGAAGTAGTGGAGTTGGTAGGTGGGAGTGATGTATGCAAAATTGGACGATCCAAAAATCCAAACGTATTTCATAATAGAGGCAAATAATCCAGATTTTTTCTCGATTTGATTACAAAAGCTTGCCTACGTAATCTTACTGGACCACGCGGTCAAAACATCGAAACCAGAGAAACAACAGTTAACAACAGGTAGGAAAGCGAGTGTGGGGTGTAAAAACGCAGGACATCTCAACTTTTATCAGAGCTCAGTAATTTATTTCACGAACGTTACGTAAGATCTTGTCGAAATTACCAGGTCTTTCGAAAGACTAGAAAGAACAAGAGGTATTTGGAACAGCATATACTACTTTGCCCAAAGTACTGTACATGCTTCGACATATACCCGATATGCTTCTTAGGAAGCTGAAGTTGCAACGTGGATTATATTTTATATTTAACCGACATATACATCTGTGGTTGTAAATCAGAGGAATACGAAGACGAAGAATATAACTTAAATCGATTGTATGACTAATCCTTGCACAAAGTTAATACATAATTTCTCGGAGATCCACAAATTTCCTGAAGACACTATCGCTTACGTGAATTCACAATCCCTCATTGTGTACACGCATTTCATAAATGTCGTTATTAATATACAAATTCACACCGCATATTTGAAAGTATGCAAATGGTAAGGGAAGACGGAAAATTGACGAGTATAACTGGTGTCGTGAGAATCTGTCCTCGAGGTTCTGGTCATGATGAATAGCGGCTGCTCTTTCCGCCAATTAAAATTAGCAGCGGCGTCACGAGACAGCTGCCAAAGGAAGTTCGCCAGGAAACCAGACCACAGGCCGAGCGTGCATTTCGGGAGTTACGTACTTCGGTACTATGAGGAGATGCACTTCGTCCGATTTTTTTTGTCGTTTTCCCCACGGAAACCACATGTTCGTATTGGGAATTGTAAGTAGAGAAACCGATGTTCCATTTGAACAGGGAAACTGAGCAGCTCGACGATCAACTCGGTTCGACCATTCAGGGGCGGAGGAATATTCAAGGGGGCTCGGTATAACAAGGGAATATTCCACATTGACCTAGTTCTGAGATATTGAGGGTTTTCCTAAAACATTCACAGTTTTAAGTTTTAAACGCAGTACACCATACAAGTTCATACTGGCTTTAAATAACATATTATGATGAAAGAATTATATTTAAAGTTTTATTTAACGCTAATAACTATACTTCACAAAAAAAGTGGGATACCCCTTGTTCTACTGAGCCCTTCAAATGTGGGCATCTGAAGGAACGTCGCAGACCTTACAACCCCAGACGACTATACAATAGTCCTCCTCTAAACTTGTAACTTCGAGTCCTTCGTAAAGGACAGACGTTTCCCGGGGTCATTGTGCCGTGGAAGGCGAAAGGAAACCACCATAAATTGCATGTAATCTTTGCAGATCTCGGACATCATTTCACACGAATAATTGCCCTGGAAAGTCATATTGAGGCATTCTTCGTAATGGATCGTCAACATTCCGGTAGGGGTATGCTTCTAAAAGGAGGAGAATGATATAATTAGTTAATATTTTGTTTTTACCCCGCAATTTTAAATTACAATTAGAAAATTAACGTTTTAAGTTACATTTAATTACATTCCTTCTAATGACTTCTACGTTTGATTAATCCAATCCGGAGAATTGATGACTCGTGAATGTTGTAATCTGTTTTGAAACCTCTTCTCATTAAGCAGTCAAGACCAGCTGCTCTGAAACGGAGGCATAAAATAAAAAAGAATAATGTGAAGAAATATTTTATTTCCATTAATTCGACCGCTATACATATCCATATATTCCATTTGCTAAATTATAAAACAGATCGTAGTAGATACTGAATACCTGAAACCATAAAACGCTGTAATTGCTAAACGACATCCTTGTGTCGCCATGTTACTTTCTCAATGGTAGAATTACTCTAAAGTTGCTAGATTGATATTGCACAGCACGGAGTAATTGTCTATCATCGAAATTCTCGTGCGACAATTACGTGGAAAAGTATGGCGAGCAATTCGTTCATTAAGGTGCAATTACTCGAAAGAAGTAGTGGGATTGTTTTCTCCCAGAAAATGCACTTGGAATCAGAACAATAAAAAAACGTACCTTTGTGAAATTAATCCTGCTCTGCGTAATGATCCGCCAAAATGGATTTAGAGGCTGCAGGAAATACTACGCTCCGAGTTCCCACCTCTTCAATGATAAAATATTATTCGTGTTAAATGACTATCCAAAACTCATTCCATGTGAAATTAATGGTGGTTCCATTCATTCCCAATTTTTTTAAAGCACGATATAAACCGTTGGGAGTTTTCTTTATTTCTAGATTAGTAAACGAATAAAAATCCATTAATTTGAAAAACATTCTAAAGACGCCTTGCTGTAACAATCCTGCATTGTCATTTCTCTGAACTCAAATATCTTTTTTTTAAGATGATACATAAGAGGGAGAAAAATCAGAAAGAGAAGGAAAGTAAAGAAGAAAAATCTCAAATGAAAGAAAAAGAGAGGAGAGAAAGAGAGTAATACAAATGGATTCTGAGAAAACTTTTCGCGCGAGCGAATCCAAAATAGACTCAGACTTCTTTGAACTGAGGAGAGGAATGTCGCAGTGAGTAGCATCAGCGTATTCGGCGATTTAAACAGCACTAGATAGAATTCAATACTGAGCATTAACTCAAAATTCCACAGTGGCATGCCTAGCAACGAGAGGCACAAGGTACCCTTTGGCGGTATTCGTCCGAACTGTTTGTACTTTACCGGGGGGAGGTGAAGATCCATGGGGTCAGATCTTGACCCCCATAGTTTTGCGCAAGAACATTTTTAGGCTGGCATTAATAGGTAAAAACTCAGGTTTAATGATACAATGCCGTGGTGATAGTGCTTGAATGAAATCTTGGAATAACTATTTCTATTTCTTTATTTGCACAAATAGGCAATATAAGAAAGAGGTTGATATAAATAAGAGGAAATAATTTTCTAAAAAATAAGAATTTTATGCAAATTTATTTATTAATACTCCTCAAAATATTTTATATATTGATATTATGTAATATTTGCGAAATATCCTGTTATTATGTCAAAATGGGCAACATTGGAATAGAAAAGAAAGAAAGATTGTGTGAAAAATGTAGCAGAAACATACCGTTCAATTTTCTATTTACCTTATAAAACATTAGAACGGCCTGTGTCAAAAGAGTTTTTAACCTTTTGTTCTGTGTGGTTTGTTCACGTTATTAGATAAAACAATTCTACGAAACAATTCCGACAAAGTTGTTATTGTTCTAGTAAAGATTGCGGAAGGAAGATGTGGCGGCTAGCATTCGATATGCAAATGTATATTACATTTCCCGAAAGCTCATTTTCCAGCAAAAAAAATTCCACTTCCTGACAAGACCTCAATCTATGATATTCACTCAGCTCCGGAACTAGACAAATTCGGGGCCCGGGGAAACGTTGAAAAGCTAGAGAATTCGATAAAGTGCTGACTGATTTGCAAATTCATGCGATAAAAGAATACTTTACTGTGACTTCCAAAACATGTTAATTTGTAGACTGAAAACCTATTTTGCTATTGTTTCTCATTTTCGTGGTCTGTGCATTTCATTACAGATCGTCTGCCCTAATCATGCGCTAGCGCCGGCACTGCTTTTACGGGAGACAAAAAATAAATAAATTAATTAATTTCTTGAATGTGGATATGTTATAAATATATTTAATAAAATTCAGTGCAATTACCTATGTCTTCTTTGTAATTAAGTATTATTATTATTATTATTGTTGTTGTTATTATTATTATTAATGTTATTATCATTATTAGCATTATTATTATTGTTATTATTAGCATTATTATTATTATTATTATTATTATTATTATTACTATTATTATGTGCAGTGCAGTGGCGTGAAGTGCAGTGACGTTGTGCAACTGACAGAAACGAGTGAGTAAGAAAGACATTACAGCTCGCTGTATCGCAGTGCGGTGAAGTGTGGTGAAGTGAAGTTTGGTGAAATGAAGTTTGGTGAAGTGGAGTTCTATAAAAGATTGCACGGTGAAATGTTCATGAGATTTGTAACGTTTGTAGAGTTTGTATAGTTGTTAAGTTCTGTAATGTTAAGTTAGTGTATTCTGCCACCAAGTTCTCACACTTAATTGCAGAATTATTAATAAATCTAATCTAATCTAATTCCATTATTTTTGCCAATAAGACCGTCGCTTAGTACGTTCACTGCCACACACTGATACGAAAAAACAAATTTGTGCAACCACAGAAATGTTACTATGTAGCAAGGCAACGATATATGTTAATCTGATTTGTGGAATTACATATTATGTAGTTACATTTTTCGAATGATGTAATACCGAACGTGACAGACAGCAAAACGACAAAGGACTGTGGCGAATACAATCTGATGACCTTGTATTTTCATCATCTGTAATACGCTTGCGTAAGCTAGAATGCAGTGAGCAGATCGCCAGATGTGCAGTGGGAGCACCGCAGCGGGATCGGGTGCGGTCGACTCGACGAGGTCACGCGAATAAACAGCAATACCCGAATTGAGTTTGTGGATGGTACGAAGAGTGCCAGAATAGAGACAAAGGGGCAGAGGAAAACGGAGAGATTGTTTGATTGTTTAATTGATTTAGTGTTTCTGAGTGCGTCAACTGTTAAAGTCGTAAATCTCGTAGGTGTAATGTACGATTTATCGCGGGAGGTGACTGTGATCTCCCGGGGAATGGCGAGATCAGGCGCATACCTACACGTCGGCTTGAGGAGTCTTCCCCAACCAGGTATCTCCCACCAGCGGGACACCGCCCCAGCCGGGACAGGATCTTCGCTCCCGCCATGTGTGGTAGTGTAGTTCATGTTAGTGTACGTGTGTGAATGAGGATAGGACAAGGAACAGGCAGGAAAGATCGCGCGCCGGCCGAAAATTGGGTCTTAGGGTATTGCGCGGGAATTCTCCTGTGTGTATATTCGGAGAAACCACGGAAAACTACCGATCAGAGCCGGTGGCCCAGTCCGGATGGCCGAGATCTGTAAGGCAGTAGTGCCGTAGCGATTTCGGACCGAAGGCTCGCGGATTCGAGTCTCGCCTCGAGCATCGCTGTATTGCGTTCGTTATCATCACACAGCCCTGACAGCGGCTGAATTCGACCGAAAATCCTCTCACTGTCGAGACTCGATCTCTAGGACCTCCCGTGCTTGCAGTGACATCAGTTGATACCGTGAGTCACCTATGCGGGTAAAAGTAGAAGTGGGAGAGGCGAAGAGGATGATGGGAGGAGTCTGTGTTGATAGAAGGTCAAGTGAGAAGAAACCAAGTACGCAATGTTGAAAGATAAAAGAACAAAATACAACACCGATAAATCATAAATTGCCCACGTGAATGGCCGACTTGCAGATGCAGATTCTGATTCAAAGTCTGGGTATCAAATAACCGCAAATTTGAGTATATTTTGGGTGTTTTGCTTTTTTACCTTTTACCTCAGAGTACAGGAACTTGCAACTGCGTTAGTCCCTCGAGATAATCGCACATGCGGTGAAATTGTTTTAAGGTAAGGATTCTGTATTTATTAATTTGACACTCATTCCAGTTCATTTTACGTAATTCTAATATTCGTTTTAACGAAAACAAATAGAAGGGATCATGAGTAATTCAAGGGAAAGAACAACAAAAAAAGGAAAACTTTAAAAGAAAAAACTGTAAGAGACAAGAAGAGGAAATGAAAGTAAAGGAGGTAGAATTGTACAGATAAGGGAGAGCAGCAAAAGGAGAATGAGAAGGATTAGGAGAAGAAAGACAAGGGAGAGGACGAAGAAGAGAGGCACGACGGGAGAAGGGAAAAAGGAAAAGGAGGAAAAGGAAAATAAGTAGAAAGAGAGGTAGACAAGAAGGGGAAGAAGAAAAAAGCAAGTGTAGAAAGAAGAGAATAATGGGAAGAAGCAGAAGATAGAGGAGTAGAAAGATGATACAATTGACAGCATTGTATTCACAGAGAGAAAGGGTAGCGGGAAGGATGATGGTGTTGGAGGTGGACGTGGGGGGTGAGTAGTGGGTGGTGAGTGGTGGAGGTGGGGGTGGAGGTGGTGGTGGAGGAGTGGTGGTGGTGATGGTGTGGGTGGTGGAGGTGGTGGGGGTGGAGGGGGTGGGGGTGGAGGTGGTGGGGGTGGAGGTGGTGGGGGTGGAGGTGGTATGGGCGCTGATGGAGGTGGTAATGGTGGTAGTGGTGGTTATGGTGGTGGAGGTGGTGGATAGTGGGGTGGTGGAGGTGGTGGAGGTGGTGTGTGGTGGGGGTGGAGGTGGTGGGTGGTGGAGGTGGTGGGTGGTGGGGGGTAGAGGTGGTACGGGTGCTGATGGAGGTGGTGGTGGTGGTTGAGGTAGTATGGGTGCTGATGGAGGTGGTGGTGGTGGTGGTGGTTGAGGTAGTATGGGTGCTGATGGAGGTGGTGGTGGTGGTGGTGGTTGAGGTAGTATGGGTGCTGATGGAGGTGGTGGTGGTGGTGGTGGTTGAGGTGGCAGTGGTGGAGGTGGTGGTGGCAGTGGTGGAGGTGGTGGTGGCAGTGGTGGAGGTGGTGGTGGTGGTGGTGGTGGTGGAGGTGGAGGTAGTGGTGGTGGTGGTGGAGGTGATGGTGGCGGCGGAGGACGTGGCGCAAGAGACCCGCCTTATGCGACGCGAGAGGAAGCGGTGGCAGCGGGGCGTTTGCCGAAGCGGCGGCGGCGGCAGCAGCGGCAACGGACGCGAAGCGGAGCGGCGCGGCGCGGCGCGGGGCTCCGGGAAGCCGCGCGGGCGGACGCGACCGCAGACCGCAAACGCCTCCGCCTCCGCCAACTGGCAAAGCTCGCACCACGCCGCGCCACCCGCCCGGGATGCCCGTTGCCTCACGCCACGGCCTCCCAAAAGGGGCGATGCAGCCTCACGCCAGCGGGGGCAGTCCCCAGGGCGAGTGGCGGCCTCTCCGCACCTCTGCATTTAGAAAATACTTATCTTCATTTTAGTCAGTCTAAAATAGGAGTTCCTAACGGAATTTGCTCTCGACTAAGTTATCATGAGCTTGGGACTCGATGAAATTTTAAAGGAGGTCATTGAAGGTTACATGGGGTGGACAGAGGGTCAATGGCCAAATACGAACTGGCAAATGATATGTACAATCAAGATCACAATGGTTACAAAATAGTAACGAAGTTTACAAATATTTTTTTTTATAATATAAAGCTTCAAGACACGTAATAATACATTACAAACTCGCTCTTATTTCGTATTCCTAATTCGGATGTTTCGAAATCTCAAGATATGGTAATTATGTATAGCTAGGTCGCGTCCAGCTGTTGTCTGGGAGCTGTTGCGGCCGGCTGCCCTAATCGGTAGTTTTCCGTTTTTCCGATCAACGTCTGACTAATGCCGCAATAGTACCCCCAACAAACGGGCCATGGACTTCGCGCGATCACGTGATCGTCCTTCCGGCTTCCTTGTCCTAATCTCACCCCTTACTTACTTACACTTACACTTACACTTATGTGCACAATACTACCACACTTGTCGTCAGACAACTTAAACATTATCAAGACAAGATTGCGATGATTAGACTTAGTTTTGAACGTGCAGTCTACGCTTCACCAGAACTCCTAGTTTACTGACCTTTTCTAGGAGCTCTCTCTTTTAACCCGTCAATATTAATGTTAGTACACCATTATTTCCACAGAGGGTGTAACTAAATGCGCAGCCTGGATTCCTCAAGTGTAAATTTAGTTATATTTAGATGTAGAAAGAATAATGTTAATAATGGTTATTTATTACGCTATACTTTTAAAATGAAATCTAGGACAGCTAATTTTAATTTGGTTTTACTTCACATTTCATCATGTTTCTCGTCGTTTTGATATCTTAAACGCAGGAAGTTCCAATGAGTCCAACAGCAAAATGTTCAGCTACAGTCTCGTGTCGCATAATAATCCTTTTACTATAAAATTTGCGTAAAATGTAGGGTTCAATGAGCAAATGACTTTCCATTTTGACTTCCCCCAATTCTCCTTCTTCTTATGTAATCATTAAACACGAAACGCAGGGTAAAATAGAACGTACGTCTGGAGGAGAGACCTTAAATGTTCACAAGTGAAACAAGGAACTCTTTTGAGCATTTGCGCGAGTCAATGGAAACTGTATTAAAGTCTCAACCAAAATGAGAATACTAAACCAGTACTTATAAATCGCTACTAATGGCGCATACAACCCTTTCGTATTATTCATAAAAAGTACTATTGTTTTGACGTAATATAAAATAAATATGGTTTTATATTTAACGTTTGACATACTCTTTAATTTAAAAAAAATCATTTGTGCAGCAGTGCACACAAATTGGGCATTAAAATTTGTGAATCGACTTACAAGTGTTCTATGTCATCTGGTAAAGTGGTTGAAAATAACTTGGAGTATGCGAAATTACCTCCGCATTACAGAGGGGGCAGGCAAACCGGACAAGGCTATTTCTCTCCCTAGAAAAGACGTAAAAGCCTCCAAGGCTGATTTTTTTAGATTATACTTCGAATGTGGTGAATTCCATATTTGCGGACTCCAGGAAACACTTCCTGGCTCTGTGACGTGCGGCGGGTCTCAGTGACGAAACATGAATGAATCCCACGTCACGATACACGCAATTTCTTTACTGGACATTTCAGCAAATAGAATTGGACTTCCAACCAACATCACAACCATTGAAATCAACAGGAAAAAAAACGACTCCAATCTTTTATAGGTATTGCAAGTGCAGTTTTTTATAAAACGAGTTTTACAAATCGTAGGTGAAATATTTTACAAAACGTTTCACAAAACAAGCGAGTTGTGCTCTGACAAACTTTTCGTAAAACTGTTTGCCCCTCCCCATATGGGGAATATTGCATACTAACATTACGATTTCGGTCTCTAATTTTTCATTACGATTGTAATAGTGTCATTGACAATATACAAGAGAAAGTACTTTCGTTACTCATTAGGAAAAGGACGTATTTATTTGCTTGACATTTCGGAATGTCAGTGCTTTATTTCAGTTCAAGAAACCTTTTTTGAATACCCGTTTAAATAAACGTGCATGTAGAATAAATTAAACATTTTTAATTAGAATATTTAGCCCCGTAATTATAATTTTCCGATAATATTTTAGTGCATTAGAATATATACTTTCAAAACTAATGTATAAATTATAAACGGAAACCTGAAGCAAATGCAGTAGCATTCAAAATCATCGAGACACAAACGAATATTTCTAAGATCCATTTGACATTAGGGAATGTTTACTTTTCAATTACCTGGAGTTGTCCTGGAGTTAATTTACTACAATAAACTTAATAGTATCCACCTCCTGTTTCCTTCTCCATCCCGGCTTGCCCTACAATCTTGACAACAATATCGCCGCCTAGAAGCATTATGATTTGCGTACTTCGAACGTTTTAATCCTCTCATTCGCAAAATTATTTTGCAATGACGCCTACGAAACGCATTCGAAGCGAAACGAATTTGTAAGACTACGCTATTCGAAATTCCGTACACTGACAGAAATGCCTGCGTTACTTTAATGTAAATGTACGTTAAATTTATTATCATGAACGAACATTAAATTTAATTTAATGAATGAATGATCTTTATGAACTAGTGAATATGAATATATGAAATGAATGATGGGAGGCAGGGAAAGTGGGAAACCTCTGCATTAAATCTACACTGATTTTAATTTAAGCATTATATTCAATCTATACATATATTAAACTCTTAACTTACAATGCACATTAAGTTTCATGAACATTAGTACATTACTCTACGTTTGATTTAACGACGTTTCTGTCTGTGAAAGGCAGAGCCTATTTTTCGTGTGCATTCGCCTGTGTAGTTGCCCCTACGCAACCCGCTGTACATCTACGTGTTACGCCTTAGACTTAACCCACTTCAAGGTCACCGAGTCCCACCTTCGGCTCTTTCTTCGTATTTAATGCCTCTTACACTCTTCTCATTTTTTTCTTCATAAAACGAGCTTAATGAAACGTACGTAAAATGTCTTACAAAAAGTATCGTAAAACATGTATATCGTCCATGATCAATTTTTTTGTAAAATTGTTTATGAGGCCCTTGTGGGGATTAGTGTGTACTAACATAACAGTTTTGGCCTCCGAGCCGATAACTGATTTTGCATTCCGAGAATTGAAATCTATCTCTCTCCCCCTCCCTCCATCTCTCTCCACACTCCGGGGGATAATAATGTTGGCCAAGACATTGTTATTTTTTAGTTTAGTTAACTAATTGTGCTCGTTAATTCCGTTGATTATCTCTATGTTAATAGCACGCGTGCAATTAAAATTCCACCGTGGAATTAAAAATTTACGTCGACCAGTCAGGATTCAGAAAGAGGCAAAATCGTTTAATTAAGACACTTTAACACATACGTAGCAAAGGTACTTCCACTTGGTCACGAAACATCATCAAAAATGTACACACAGATTACGTATCTACAAGAAATACATTTAATATAAAGACATATAATACATATAATATAAAGAACGAATGTAGAAAACAAAATTGGCGAAGTAAACGTTAAGCTAGCTGACTAATGGAACAATATAAAATATTTACCGTGACGAAACGAAATGTTTTACATGTAAAAAAAACAAACTACATCTTGTTGAAAACAACATGTTTTCCCTCTTATATCTGTCTTTACTATTCGTGGGAATTCATGTTTTCATGAAGTAATATTGTCAGCTTCTTCTAATATGTTATCCGCAATATGATCAGTACCTTCCATGCGCAAATATTTCTTGAAAAGAAAATGCATGAGAACAGGAGTGTAATTGCTCAGAGGGATAATTTCACTTGTGATATATAAGAAAACTCGCTCCATCGTCGCTCGGTTTCTTGAACATACCACTCGTGCAATTATCCCCCTCTGTATACACTCGTTTTGTTAATTACTATACTTGTAATGCTGCCAACAACACATCAACAATAAACAAATATTATAAGAAATTACATCAGTAAAATTAATGCAAGGACGAAAGAGTCTAATGTTTGAAATTTCATAATGTAAACTAATCATATCCTCTCGACCCACTTAGGATTCCAAAAATTAAAGAATTATCAAGAGATATGATAATATCCGATAACGCATATGCTCTCCTCGAAAATTTGATATGCTGATGTCATGCGAACGAGAGTAGGAGAGCGAGATATTATTTGAGATCATCGAATTTGAATTTTATCGCGATTGATTATTTCTGGAATATTACTCGTACTTTCAATACTCGTAAGGTGCAAGATTCTGCGAAATCGATCTTTTATTCGTTTTTTTCGTTTTATAAATTTTCCTTAGTATAGCAATAAAAACTACCCGTTCGTCGATGTGAACTACGTTTCTACAGGGAGAACATACGGTTTTGTCAGCAAACTACCTTAAGAATTTAAGTTCAATTCATTATATATATATTGCATTGTCACGGAGTATTACTATACTATTCAGATCAGCTATCAAAAAATACGTCGAAGTTTTGTTTGAGTAGTAAACGAACATACGAAATAATAATAATAATAATAATAATAATAATAATAATAATAATAATAATAATAACAATGATACGCAACTGCACACGTGCGAACATCCCTCACTGTGACTAGTAAAAATAAATTGATATTGATCGTCCAGCGCTAGGACTATATGTTACAACATTATGCTTCAGTATTGCGCAAGAGTAATAATATTCTAATATTTCTAATATTGCTGAGGGATGAGATTAAATTTCAAAGAAAATCAATCAGATATTTCAATTTTATCGTGTAACATTTCCACCTATTCCTTCAATTTAATTTTAAATACATTTCAAGTCACTGCTCGTTTCTGACCACCCATGTTACGGAGTAGGAATCCTTAGAAGAGCTGAACCTCCATCCATATAATCCAAGGTTGAAACATTCCTTATTTGGTACCTTGCTGTTTATAAAACATAAGTTAGATGAGGAACCTCAAAATGTTACCTCCACCTTGTGTTAAGTAATAAGCCAAGTCTTAATTAATCTGAGTATAATAAAACTTAACCATTTAATTAAACAAAATTGTAAATAAATTTTAAGAAATGAATCATGGACCATAAATTGGACCCCATCTGCCTCACTTTTCCTCACCTAACCCCCAAAACTCTTGTCCACACAAAACTCAACTATCTTCAAGAAAATCGTTATCCTTCCGGCGAGATCTTGATTGAATGAGGTGTCGTAAATTGCCTTTTTCAGAGCGTGCACTTTCAAGGAGCTATACAAAAATAGTCCCCCGAAGCGAAATCCTCCACGAAACACAAATGACAAATGTGTGTGTGTGGGGGGGGGGGTGAATGTAAAACGGGATGCATTGAATCAACATACTGAATATATGTACAACTATTAACATATTTCGCTAATATACACTGTACTAAAAATGCAATGACTAATAATTAGAGGTGATAATGTGGTAATTATTAATAATAAATTTAAGTAATATACAATAATATAGTAATAAAATATTAATATTTTTTAAATGTTTGTATTTTATAAATACAACTCAAGTCGATTTTATTCACTTCTTACATATAATAATGATTATAATTTTAAAGGTTCGTTTTAATAAGTATAATTTTAAAGGGTCCATGTGCATATGAGTAAATTTTAATTTTATGATTTGCAGTTAAATTTTATAGGAAGCCGCAATCGTCTTCAAATACCTACGTTGCCTCTACGAAAGATAATTGCGATAGATAAGCCATTGTGGGGGCATATGAAAATGGCCTCTGTGCAGAGAATGCGGTCAGTACCTCATTGACTGAATGTCGCAAGATAATAACTGGATAAAACGGGCTCCTTTTTTATTCCTGTTATCTATGCCAGAGGGTGATAAGGCCAGGCTGTTGACAATGTTCGTGGCCGTTGTACCCCTCTCCTTTTTTTTATTTGGGTCGCCGCCAGGTCACGAGTCCTAATTCCTTTCAACATGTCAAAGTTTCAAATAACAAAGAGACTTCAGTGCTTGGGAGCGGAACGAGTACGCTACTTTCCAAAGCACCGCGGTAAGGTACATTGAAGCTGGGACAATGCGGATCTTCTCTTTGAATAAATGCTCCTCAACGATATTTCACGAAGAGTTCGACATGAAAAGAGGTGCAGAATGCTGTAAAAAGATACGACTTCGTTATTGTGAATGTCAAAATGCAATGCAGAAAGTTCAATAATACGCATGATAATGAACTAATACTATTTTAAAGAATGAAGTCATGTAACGTAATTCCCACATAACTTAATTTAATTAAAAATAGTTCAAAATTATATTGTGAACTGACAAAATTCTCACAAGTAACAAACGAAGTACTTTAACACAATTGCTGCTATCCAGACAGTGCTATCATGCGACCGACGGAATGCACAAGATTAATGCATTATGAAGGTAAATTACATCGTAAAAATATTGTTGATCTATGTAGTATGTGTTAGATCTGGGTGCGGGAACGGTTTTGCCGCCTGGGCTGTACACTTTCTACCCTGAGACTCCTAGGCCGGGAATGATTGATTCCGGGCGCGTCGTCCGTAAGTGTAGTGCATGTTTATTTCTCGGGCAGTGGCGGTGCTCATTCCCCGCTGGATGGCTAGACCTCCGGCAGCTGACCTACGTCGGCGTGAGAGGAAAGTTTCTCCCACCAGTGGGACAACGCCCCAGCCGGGACAAGCCCTAAGCACGCCACCGGTCTCCCAACAAGTGGGGGAGTGAAGTGCATGTAAGAGAGATACAGAGAAAGAGACAGAGAAAGAGACAGAGACAGAGACAGAAACAGAGAAAGAGAAAGAGAAAGAGAAAGAGACAGAGAAAGAGAAAGAGAAAGAGACAGAGAAAGAGACAGAGAAAGAGAAAGAGAGACAGAGAAAGAGAAAGAGAGAGACAGAGAAAGAGAAAGAGAGAGACAGAGAAAGAGAAAAAGAGAGACAGAAAAAGAGAAAGAGAGAGAAAGAGAAAGAGAGAGACAGAGACAGAGAGAGACAGAGAAAGAGAGAGACAGAGAAAGAGAGAGAGAAACAGAGAGAGAGAAACAGAGAGAGAGAAACAGAGAGAGAAACAGAGAGAGAAACAGAGAGAGAGAAACAGAGAGAGAGAGAAAGAGAGCCAGAGAAAGAGAGACAGAGAAAGAGAGCCAGAGAAAGAGAGCAAGAGAAAGAGAGAGCCAGAGAAAGAGAGAGCCAGAGAAAGAGAGAGCCAGAGAAAGAGAGAGACAGAGAAAGAGAGAGACAGAGAAAGAGAGACAGAGAAAGAGAGCCAGAGAAAGAGAGCAAGAGAAAGAGAGCCAGAGAAAGAGAGAGACAGAGAAAGAGAGAGACAGAGAAAGAGAGAGACAGAGAAAGAGAGAGAAAGAGAGAGACAGAGAAAGAGACAGAGAAAGAGAGAGACAGAGAAAGAGAGACAGAGAAAGAGAGACAGAGAAAGAGAGACAGAGAAAGAGAGACAGAGAAAGAGAGACAGAGAAGGAGAGACAGAGAAAGAGAGACAGAGAAAGAGAGACAGAGAAGGAGAGACAGAGAAGGAGAGACAGAGAAAGAGAGACAGAGAAAGAGAGACAGAGAAAGAGAGACACAGAGAGAAAGAGAGAGATAAAAAGAGAGATAGAAAGAGAGAGATAAAAAGAGAGAGAAAGAGATAGATAAAAAGGGAGAGAGAAAGAGAGAGATAAAAAGAGAGAGAAAGAGAGTGCGTTTGTGTGGGTACTACTCCAGCATTCACCTGTTGCTGTTGATCGGAGAAGCCACGAAACACTATCGATCAGAGCAAACGAACAAGAATTCTCTTCCCGCCAGCGACTGATTTCTACCTAGCCGTATGTAGCTCGAGCCGAAAGTCTTGCCACCGTCGGGAGTGAAACCCCACGACCTCCCGGTCAGAGGCACTGCAGTGACAACTTACGCCCTGCACCACCTTAACCTTGACAGGATGAAAAAAGTAACATGTTATCTAAAGGTACTGACCCTCCCACTATCGTAAACTCTGTAGTATTTGCACCACAACAAAACTAAAATGATTGGGCTCCCTCTGTAGCCCGGGAGAGTCGTCGAGAATTAAACAACTCCTCGTCTCCCATAACCTCGTGTGCGGAGCAGGCGCCGAGTCACACGTGGCTGCATCCGCGGGCTGTAGGTGACGTGACGTGCCGCCAGTAGACTGGTTAACTGGCTGGCTGGCTGGCCGGCCGGCGCACACGTTTTTTCCCAGACGCGTTTATCTCGCGCCACGTAATTTCGGCAGCGCGAAGCGGGCGATCGGTTTAGAAGGTGGGGGAGAGACTTCCGCCGCCGCCGCCGCCGCCCCCGCCCACGCCCCCGCCCCGCCCCCGCCACCGCCACCGTCCCCGCCCCCGCCACCGCCACCGCCACCGCCACCGCCACCGACACCGCCACCGACACCGACACCACCGACACCGACACCACCGACACCACCGACACCGACACCGACACTGCCGCCGCCGTCCCGCAATACTGACGTAATGCACCTCGCGGGAGCCGATGTGCCTATGACAAGGCAGATGCTCGGCTAGCATCTAATGCTTGACATTAGGGCTGTCACTACCTGTCTTCGACCGGGAGATCCTACGACTAGTGTTCGAGTTCCGACGATTTTCGACTGTAGCTTCATAGCTAAGCCTAATTCAGCCGCTGGAGGAGAATTCTAGTGGCCGACTGCCGTTTTCGGTAGATTTCCGTGGTTTCTCCGTGAGCTTAGACCAGCTGGGTTCCGCTGATGGGAGATCCCTGATTGGGGTAAAACCCCGTGAAACAATGGGTAGGTCGGCTATCTAACGGCGAATGATCGCCACCTCACGGTAAAAATTAGCACTACATTTAAGGGATTAATGACCTCAGCAGTTGACTTGCGCGAAGTCACTAATCAATCGATTGACTTCAGAGCACTGCTAAGTTTTGATCTCTTGTATTGCTTTCAAGATGATGTAGTCTTTCCCAATGTTTAGTAATTTCCTTTCTCAAAAACATTGTGTAGAGTACTTTTATGACAAGCTGCAAAAGATGGATCTCAACATTTACACATTTTGAACATACACGTTTCGAGGGCCCTGATAGTAAGAAAGTGTTGTTCGTTTTCCTTTTTCAAAATCTTCTGTCTGACCAGTTAGTTCACGTCAATGAGACAGTCAATCGTAAATGTCCTAGTCTATGAATAACACTAGTGCGTTAACAGTACTCACCATGTTTTCCAAAATGGACATGGCACTTCTATGTGGCTTCCTGCAAAGTTGAAAGGAATATATGAATTTCAGGGAGATTTTTATATTGATTAAGCCTTTAGATCAAATTTAAAATTTAATGAAAAACAAACGCAAGTTGTTGCTTGAAATTTCTTGTGTAAACAGACCAAAGAACGCGCATGCATATAGTAAAGGACGACTTTCATTCAAACGTCCGCTTTTCGAAAATAACAAATGTTCAATTATGAGTACTAATGAGGAGTAAATTTCACTTGTGTAATTTATCATTATGAAATTCCCCACTACATGTCCAGTGGCAAAAAAGTGATCTTCCAACCGCCTGTGTGTCCTAGAAGTTTGTAACATATACTGTGAATACCTGTATTTTATTTTACAGGATCTCCCACCAACCATGGGCAATCCTCGTAACTTCACGGTAACCCTCGTAACTAAACGGTTCACGTTATCGAAGTGATATATTTTCTCAACAATGCGGAAATCTTGGAGCAAGTAATATGCTATAGAGATGTTTTATTTTTCGAGTGTATTTTTGTAGTAATTTGAGTATAAAATTAGATTTTCTGACAAGGGATTTATACTTATATTCTGCAAACATGAAAGAACTTGGCGATTCTGCTCCCATTGTCATCCTTTCTGGAGGAATGGTTTGTTTCCCGCATACCCTCCATGGTGTCGAAAGAGTCTGGCATTCTGGGCGAATTTTAGGTCAAACCAATAAAATTGGTCTCTACCACCAAAGAAAGATTCATCGCAAGTGGTAACTGAACGCTTTTGAGTTAAGTAGATACCTGCCCGGTAAAATAATTGACTCTTTTACAACTTTGCACTACTGCAATTGATGGGAAGTAGAGGGGTAAGTTCCTTTCCAAGCGAAGCGTGATTGCCGCCACGAGAGATTTCTTTTCCTTTGGACTCCCACCCCGTGGCGTGTCATCCCGAGGACCCGGCGTGGTCGCCCTTGGCCCTTCCCAGCCCGGGGGCGCGGTAGCAACGCCCTTGTCGCCCGAGTCCGAACTGCTGCCGTCGCGCCCCTGCCGTGCCCTGGCTCCAGCGGCGTGGCGTTAGGCCCTCCGGCCCGGCCCACGCGCGTTCGTGCCGCACGGGGACACGGCGCGGCACGCGAAACTCGCACCTCCCCACTTCTTCAGGCCCACACAAACATTCGGTCGATTTTTGGTGACCGAAGCTCGAAAAAAGTGAATGTGATGTTGGAATTTGTTTGTTGGGACCCCGTGCATACTGTTAGTGTTCCACGGCTCAGAATTTGTATCAATTATTTTATGATTCATGATGGGCATTGTACGTGCCAAACGTTTATCTCTCCACCAGACCAGGAGAATTCAGTCGACTTCGGTTGCTAACATCGAAACAATTTACGTTAATTTTAAAATGTTGAATGTAGGTTTATTCACCCTCTCCCCACTGAAAAGCTGGTAAGGATCCTCGGGCTACCGTTCAGGGCCTGCATTTTTTATATTTCCTGATGATTCTGTAAACCATTCCACTATTCCAACTCATTTGAGGGCAGGGAAGATTTACTTTCTAGCGCATTATCGACGTTTGTATTGCTGTAGTTTAATGTCAATGATTGGATGCTCTTCTTTCGTTCGGCAGCTCTATTGTCCTCGCTGTTTTTTTGCTTGTTTGTTTGCCTTGTCCTTGTTTATTTTCGTGTTTCTCTGTCCATTTGTCCCTCGTATTCTTACCTTGTCCACCTTGATCCTTGTTCAACTCATCTCCCTCCCCCTACATCTTCACCACTTACTTCTCCCCTCCCACTCCACATCTTTACCGTCATCATCCCCTCAACGTCCTCTTCCACTCCGACCACCACCTTCAACTTCATCTACACATTCTTGTCTTCTTCTTCCACTTCCTTCAGCTTCTCCTCTTCCTCTTCCCCTGCCATCTCCCCTCCTCCTCTACCACCTCCCCTCCTCCTCCACCATCTCCCCTCCTCCTCCACCATCTCCCCTCCTCCTCGAGCATCAACCATCTCCCCTCCTCCTCCACCATCTCCCCTCCTCCTCGAGCATCAACCATCTCCCCTCCTCCTCCAACATCAACCATCTCCCCTCCTCCTCCACCATCTCCCCTCCTCCTCCAGCATCAACCATCTCCCCTCCTCCTCCAGCATCAACCATCTCCCCTCCTCCTCCAGCATCAACCATCTCCCCTCCTCCTCCAGCATCAACCATCTCCCCTCCTCCTCCAGCATCAACCATCTCCCCTCCTCCTCCAGCATCAACCATCTCCCCTCCTCCTCCAGCATCAACCATCTCCCCTCCTCCTCCAGCATCAACCATCTCCCCTCCTCCTCCAGCATCAACCATCTCCCCTCCTCCTCCACCATCTCCAATCATCTCTTCCTCTCCCTTTCCTCCATTCGGGCGATTGTCACTCGCTCGCGTGCTGGAGCGCACGGCACGCTACCCCTTGGCCCGACCCGCCTCGGCCCTCGTCGCGGGCGCCGCCTTCTTCGCCCGGCCGTCGCGCAGGAGACCCCCCACCCCCACCCCCACCCCCGCCCCCGCCCCGGGTGCGCGTCGTCATCTCGGTCAGCTGCCGCACGAACACAGGCCGCCCCGCCACGCACGGCACGTCAACCACTTTATTTCCACCAGCCCTTCGCCGATAATAGCACATAATGAGCAAAGTTCCTACTAATAATTATCGTAAAAACTTACAAATTTCTCTCTCCATTGGCGCTATAGTCCAGGCCCGACCTTGGTTCGACACACACGTATGTTCTCGCATTATTGCTCGGCACCACGGATAGTGGGATATATGGAGATGTGGCATCAGCTCGTCATACAGGCGGAAGGATGGGAAAGAAATGGGAAGGAAAGATCGCGCACGTTCTGGGGCTGCTTTTTAAGGCACTGGTCAGTGTAACGTGACGAACATCTGTTCGTTACATTTTCAAGTAGATGATCACAGCCAATCTCCAATTAGGAAGACTGGAATGTTTCACTGGAATACAATGTTTATTTTTAGTGTTTTCTCTTGAACTAATCATACCTATCTCTTCTAAATATAAGTATGCAGGGGATTCTATCATGAATTACTTCACATGCATCTGAGAACACATGATCATAAATCCAAGTCTCGTAGATTTGAGAACAATTATCCGATCTTCACAGCACCCTCACGCGTTCTAATTAAGTTATTAATAAAAATACTGTCCATATAACGTTGTTGCAAATAGTGCAACAAACGACCTATGTCAATTGACAACGATGTACTGACATTCACACGAAATTTATCGGAGATACCCGGACCCTTCTATTCTCAATCAGGCAGTGGTCTGCGTCGACATACCTACGGTATGTGAATTCTTACTAAAATGAAATTCTTTACAATAAAAAGCTCACTATAGAACATTTTAATTTTGGTTGTTTTATCTTACTCATAGATACACTCATGAATAAAAAAAAAGTGTCTCTGGAATTTAGTTACAAAGAGTATACACTTTATTTACCTGGTGTCGGAAATTCGTCCTGTAAAGCTACGACTTCTCGGTGCTGTTAACTTCATTTCCAGTTTCTCTGTTACATACCTACGTTAATGTTATCGGTATAACTGTATTTTTCAATCCCAATTTCCAATGTGCCCAGGAGGGTGTAGAAAACAAAAGAAATTCATCTTTGTTGATAGATCGTGATATGTTGATAACATGTATTTCGTTTGATTTATTTTTCTTATCGGAGAATTTCAGACATATGGAGATATAAGAGTACAACATTGTAAATTATTTTTTAAATGGATGGAATGGGGGAAGAAAGTGTAACTGACGCCTATCAAGTGGTTCAAAGTGGCTCGTAGCTAGAGGCGACGAGAAAATTACAATATAAAAAACTCTATAACTGGGGAGAATCAGAGGCAGTATTTACGACCCATGTCCGATTGTTAACGATTCGACAGCACGCACGTAGGGCGAGTGCTACATGAAATTCTTTGGGTGTAGTTACCAGCTCAACGTATTCTCAGTGAGGGGCTTGGAGTGCACGAGATATTACTCTCACTCTCTCTACCTCTAATTACCGGAAATGACGTCTCAGAAGAACCATATGGAATTTCTTGTTTGTTGACTTGGTAGTTTGTTAGAGATGATCGTGAGACGTTCGTGTACCTCTCATTATAGCCACTGCTCTAATTATAATCTTCATTATTTTCATATCACCTTCCATGATGTTAACTGGTTAATGGTTGTAGAGGGATAATGCAGCAATTTACAAAGAATTATAAATGTGCTAGTTATGGACTAATCTGATGCCTTTCCAAATCATCTCTGGGAATAAAATATTAAAACAAAAATCAATACTTAAAATGTGAAAATGATATCATTGACTTAGGTACAATGGCGTCAACATTATTACTAATTATGATTGAACATTCCACATGTGATCTCTCTCTATTACTAATCTGTTGCCTCTCTTTATTGCAAGATTTCCACTACATTGTCTTCCCTTCTCTTTTTCTATAATATATTTATTGCATGGAACAGGGACATACTGTATAGCATGAATGTGAAATTCTCTCTCGGATAACAGTATACTTGTACGGTATGTTTGTTGAAAGTGCCCGATTAGTGTGTTAGTGTGTGTGTGTGTGTGTGTGTGTGTGTGTGTGTGTGTGCGTGTGTATTCGTTGATTAGATGGGACCTCTCGTGTAACCTTTCACTGTTGTGACGAGATTGGGCGAGAGTTTATACCATTTGCTGAACGTTCCAGTTATTCGTAGAGCCCTGCATATTTGCGTAGTCCGCAGGGCCATTCATAACGAATGGTTCAATTCGTTAAATTAAATTTTTGAACTTTCGCACACGATATCTATTTCCCCAAGAACTGAAATATTGTATAACAGAAAATTGAAGCTAGTTACTTGTGAAATTTTAACATATTTTATTTTATACTAACTTATTCTTAAGAGTATGATTGTTTTCTCAGATTGACCAATAGCCGTTACTTCTCATGCCTTACTTGCCAGTACTTGTTCAGCTAAGCTCGTAGCAGACACCACACCGGCCGTATTTTTTCAAGTTCCCCCCACCAGTGTCCCTGGCGAGTCGGTAATTTATTTGGGGGGGGCAGTACAATCTGCTGCAGCCCAGAAGGGAGACGGGGTACTTATAATCTAGCTAAAGCTAATCTTACAACTAACTTATAGCTAGCATGCCTTCACTAACCTATTTACAGAAAGGCGCTTTGGCCATTTCCTTAGGATATAGGTTTTGCGGTGAGTTGTCGTTGGCATTTAAAATGAATAATGACAATTCCTATAATTTTTCCGTTTCCTTATGTCTAAAAAAAGGTTTAACTTATAAATGACACGTTTTAGTGGACTAAGCCCCACCGGCCGGCCCACCCACAGCTTTAAGACGGGTGGGCAGGCGCCGCGCTGACCCGTCCCGACGTCGACAGCTGTGAAAAGCCGTCCCCACCGACCGACCGACCGACCGACCGACGTCAGTGCTGTCGCGAGCGTCAAGCTGTAATTTTCTCAACGCGGCGGCGGCGGCGGGGGCGGCGGCGGGGGCGGCGGCGGGGGCGGCGGCGGGGGCGGCGGCGGGGGCGGCGGCGGGGGCGGCGGCGGGGGCGGCGACGGGGGCGGCTGCTCCGTGACACACATGGCAGAAGAATACTAAGCAGGCCGAGATCTGTCACTTCCGCTTCAACGAAAACGACTCCTTTCCCCCCGCACTGTACTCTTTCTCTCTCGCCGGCACTCGCAACAGTGCACGCCAGAGGTGCTCAAGGCTGCTTGACCCGGCGACCTCTCGGCACGCGCAATTGTCTGGTTTCCTGCCCGTCGGTAAACAGTTTATTCAATTGGCCGTGGAAGGAGGGGAATCTCGTTAGAAGTGTGGAATTATACGGAAGGTGGAGAACGACGTCGCAACTCAGCGTCTGGGATGAGAAAGTCGCGGGTTCGAATCTTGCTATGGACATGTACTATATTTGTTGATTTTAATTGAATTGACTTGATGGCTTATTTTACGTGGCCAGGCTCAGGCCATCACGCCCGCTCTTCCGTCTGACCACGCAAATTTCCGTCACCCACTAGCGGAGAAAGGAGGTATTTCTTGGGCGACGAAACAAGCGATTTGAATTCGGCTCAGCGGCGTCATTTAGGCTTAACGACTTTTACATGCCTCTACTAACGTGGGACAGCCGGCTTTACTTCTCTTCCGAAGGAAGGCGTACGATGGATTTTATCGCCCTTAAAAATCCACGGCTTCGATCGGGTGTGAACACGTCAACTTAGGAATTACAGTCCGATGTGCTAACCGTTACACAATCGCCGCCGACTACTTTGTTCGTACTACTTCATTTGTGTTGTATCGTAACACCCATTGTGTTGATTGGCTGGTCAAGGAGATGGACGATTGTTTACTTTAATTTCGTAGTTATTACATGAACTCACCGTCCGAGTCGTGAATTCAGGATATAGCACATGAATTACAATCAAGGGAATGGAAGTAAAGTTGTTTATTTATATCATATCGATTTCTTATAAGTCTATGTGTTATCTAGCTCATAAATATAATAAAGTAATCATGTTTCTGTAGTTGGAAGCAATTTATAAATATTGCCTCTCCGGCATAGTAAAACACACACACACACACACACACATATACACACACACGTGTGTGATGTATCTGCATACCTATCACTATTAACGAACCACAAGTATTCTCAAATCTATTACACGAACATCGAATATCGAATTATACGAATATCGTAGATAATCGATTTCACTTCCACAGACCCTTTACCCAGTTTAGCCCGAAGAAGTGGATGATACCATACTGCAAATTCGATTGCAACCTCTTCAACTTTCAGAGCGAAACTGTCCTGAATGTGCGTTGCCTTGTAATACCTGGCACTTAGAATATCACGTCTCAGATAACATGTAAGTTAGTAGGGGGTGCAATAGTGAATTAAATAGTTCATAAAAGGAAACGAGAAGCGGAAAGCGAGAAGATGAGTACCCATGATCGGAGAACAAAACCAGACAAACACATTGTCAGGTATATAAGATGGCCTCTGACACCGACCTGTCAGTCGTCAAGTAAATGCTTCAAGGTGATGTCGAAGGGAAGGCAAAAAGTGTCAACAACGATGGTTTTATTAGGCAGAAATCTTCAGACTGATGGATACCTAGTCTGCCATGAGCCTACAGGGTCGGCCGGTTTGCTGTCGCCGTCAACGTCATAAGAAACCTAATGTATGACCTAAACACCTCAGCAATACGACAAAGGTCCCCTCTTCGGGTGGCCTTTGTTATCAACTCTGTGACGCCAGGGCGCCGCGCGAGAGGCAGCAAAGAAACCTAAAAGGAAACTCTTTCTTCTCCCGTCTCCGGAAGTTCTGAAGTCGCGAATGGCGCAAGCTGATGACGTCAGGGCCGGACTGGCGTACGTCACACGGGCGGCGCGGAAGCAAATTGGCGGCGGCGGCGTTCGCTTTAACAGCCGACGACGTTCGCTTTAATAGAGCTGCGATTCTTCTTGATTGTGATGCCAACGCCTAGGTCGTATGGCCTTGCGTGGTAGAGATGAATAATTCGATTAACAGACGATCGTGAGGTTTAGATATGAGTGGTGATGGAGCAATTGTAGACGGAAACGTTGGTGAAACGGGAGAACCCCTAGAAAAAAGTGTCGGTATCCCGCTTTTTCACCATAAATTCAACATAGTTTGGCCAATTCAATACGGGTCGCTCTAAATGGTTGCACTTGTTTTTGTTTTCGCAAACCACTTGCAATACATATTCTAGGAATTTCATCTCTCTCTGTGAAAGGTAGTGTCCTAGGCTGAGTCAATAATTTCAGAGAGGGTGGCGGTAGTACAAGATGTACTGAGAAGGGTGTGCCAAAATAATACCGAACTGAAACGCTAGTCACCAACTCGAAAAGAGGTGTAGGTTAGCACGGACACAGTAGATGAGGAAAGGTGAATTACGTAATAATGTTTTATGGGATGAATTTGAATACTGTTTGTAGCGTATTATTATTATCTGCGTTAAGCACGTATTTACTGAAAGATGTCGAAATATTTTAGTTTGACTACACTGATAAATTGAAGCATAATCACTGGCGATGGGGAAAAAAATCAATCGTTGCCATGCGTTGGTAAGCCATGATGCAAGTGTGGTGTAACATTGTGCAGATCGCACTGCAGCGAAGAAGCATTCGCACACATCACGCACGTGGACCATAACGAGGAGGGAATTTTAAAAGAGAGAATATTTTATACTCTAATTGTAATATTAAAGTGTCAATATAAAGACACCATTCTGAAGGTTTTACATGGAAGTTAATTGTTTCTTTATTGTTCATAATAATACATCATTAAATTGGTCCATGAACTGAATTGATATTCAACGTATTGTTGAATTCTCATAAAAAGCCAAATGTTTGTCATGTTAGTGCTGACAGTTCATTTACTTTAATAGAAAACTACTTTCTAGTATTCGTATCATTGATAACATTCATTTTGCTAACGGAAGAGAATACCTACGACATTTAATAGTATTACATCCAAAGGGTAGACGCAGAGAAAGAAGATGTTTTGACAAATGAACTTGAAATTTTGTCTTACGTGGAGATGGTGAGGAACGTGTGTGTAATACGTTTTCATCACATCTTTCCACGATTATTTATCACTGTCCACACACAGTTTATAAGGATTATTGGACGAAAACAGGAAACGTGTTATGAGATTTCAGCTTGCAGAAAGTTTGGACAATACTCAACTGGAGTATTATTTTAGGAAGAATTTAACTACGTAGAAGAAAACCATTTTGTATCCACGTTTTAGAAGCATAAGATATTTAGAATTATTGCTACTGAACTTTATTTACTAGTGGAAATCACATTTAAAAATGTAAAGGTTAAAATGGGAGATGATTTACTATGTATCTCACGAAATCACACGTACTTTGTGGGCTATTATAATAGAAGTAACATTTGAAATTTTTATTTTATTCTCAAGGAGTGGCCCCCACGTACTTGTTTACTATTCAGTGATTCAAGAGCATCGTAGATTCAGTATTAAAAGTTTTCGAAACCTGTCAATGTACTGCTTTGCACATTACTCCTTTATTCGAGTGTATCTTCAGCAAAGGTCACGCCAGACGAAATAATACCATCAACAAATCCAGAACGTTACGTAGTAACCTTTGCACATTTCATACACATCCTCGATACACTTCGAGCTCTTTGACATGGGGTTAACAAGTTTTCTTAGGACAATAAAACAGAGATTTTAAAGCGAGTCCACGGGGACATCTACCTTGCTTGCGAATCGACTCAATAATAGGCCATTGTTTGGTAGGTCGCACGGTTAAGGTCATAAAAATGTTAATGAATTAGGGAGAAACCCAGGCGAGCTGCGCTGCCATTGAAAGGCAATCGTAAAACGAGGAATCAAAAGCTGGAAGAAACCGGTCGAGCCACTAAGAAATGACAGAAGAAACAGAATCGGTGACGGAAAAGGCGAAGCCGGAAGAAAAGCAGTTATAACGTTTGAAGAAACTTCTGCGACTTTGATTGGTTTCCTCGGAGAAAATATTAACCAAACCTATCGAAAATAACTTTCATGACCTCAGAGTACAGCTCGAAATGCAGCCCCCTGCAAAACTCGTCTGTGATTCATTATTATGTCATTATTCTACAAAACCGTCTTAGAACTTACATGAAACATTAACCAACTAAATTTATTGATTTGCGTTGCTGTATGTATTTTGTATTGCTAATATGATGTTAGTACGTATCTGTATAGATTATTTTTGTGTTTTCCTAAATTTTGTTGGAATAACTGTGATGATGGATTTATCTCAATTAGTGTCCATCTAGAAATAAGTTGTATCCGTGAATTGAATTTCAGGCGAATGTCGGAACTGGACCTCATAGAACACACCACGGCTGTAGCGTAATGCTTTCTTCATCCTGTCCCGACAAATTTGATTGATTATTTCGTTTTTCTGGGCGCGTTAACAGCTATGAAAAGTAGTCCCGTAAGTGTAGTGTATGTTTTATCGCGAGATGTCGCGATGTTCTTCCTACTGGCTGGATGGCGAGATACGGCGTCAACCTACACTTAGGTTACACATGGTTTCCCAACCAAGTATCTCCCAACAATTGAGCACTGCCCCTAGCGGGACAAACTCTTAACTCCCGACTGGTCTCCCAACATGTGTGGTACTATTGTGCTTTTGTGTGTGTTTGTAAGTAAAGGGCGAGGATAGAAGAAGGAAGAAGAAGGAAAGATCGCGTTCGGTTCGTGGCCCGTTTGTTAGGGTACTACTCCGACACTCGCCTGGCGTTGATCGGATAAATCACGGAAAATTTCCGATTAGAGCAACCGACCGCTAGAATCCTCTCCCAGACAGCAGCTGAACTCGATCTAGCTGTCTAGCTGATGTCGAAAATCCTGCCACCGTCGAGCCACGAACACTAGGAACGCCTGGTCTGATGCACTGCAATGACATCAATTGATGCCCTGAGCCACCTAAGCTGGTCCCCCACTCGAATCCTAAATAGACAAGCAGATTCCTTAACTGACAAGCCTATTCCCTTCCACGGCACATTGATCGTGGCGGATTTACGACACAATCTCAATAGTTGGGTGGAAGATGTCACTGACAGTTTGAAAGTAAGTAATTTATGTGGGTCCCTCATTTCAAATCCAAGCGGATGCCGGAGCAGTGCCTTAAAACGGGCCATGGATCTCGGGAGATCTTTCCATCTCCAAGAGTCGCCTCTCTCATTCTTAGGGCCGGGCGATGGCTGATCCCCAACCCCACTTCGTTCAATCTCCATCTGCGTTATAATTATATTAAACGCACTAAAAAACAGGACGCGAAAAAATAAAAATAAAATTTGAGATGTGGATTACCGTTGGTTGAATTTCTATAATCTTTGAAAGATGAGAATCCGCTACACCAGCCATCAGAGTAAGTTCTTAATAACTTTTTCAACGGTAAAATAAAATAACTTCACAAAATGTGTAACAAAAACATTCTGTAAAAATAAGTTGGCAAACCTGCCAAGAGTTATAGAGCCAGCGATCTCTATGAGACCCTGAAGATAGGTAAACTATATTTCCATTCTAGTTGGGGGGTAAGCAGTTTATTGAGAATGAAGGAAATACGAGATTAATTAAAGAGATCCATGATATGAAATTTAGAAAACTACGCTGTAGTATTCCACCGCATGGGAAGTACTAGTGACCTGAAAAGACTCTGGACAGAACTACGAGAACGTGAGTGCGAAGCCAAGACCCGAATTGGGATACAGCTCCTTTGGAAAACTAGGTCACGAGAGGATAACGTTTTAAGAAGCCCTTGACATCGGGGGCGACGGCTCTGCGTTGACCGCAGCCGAGCGGGCGCGAGTTGCTGAGAGGGGCCGGCGGGTGAGAGGGAGAGAGAGAGAGAAGGGAGGTGGAGAAAAAGCATCCACAACGAGTGGAGATAAGGAACAGGTCCGCCGAGGCCCCCGCCCCCTGGCTGACAGGGGACGACGAACGACTCTCCGCCTGCGACCGACGCTCTTTTGTCTTTTTGTGTCACAACACCGTCTTCTGTTTCCCCCCCCCCCCCCCCCCGCCGGTTCCTCGGCGCCTGCACAAGCAGCGGGTGAAGCGGTGGGGTATAACGAGATACACCTCTTTGGAGTAAGTCGCCATACGGTGTGTGCTAGCGTGCGCTATAAAAAACGTAATTTTTTATGGGGGGTGCGAAACGGCGATTTTCCTCAATGGCGTAAGAAAAGTGATCACGCAGAAGGGGCAAAATAAAATCAGTTTTTTTTTTCATTTTACTAACAATGTATTTAATTAAAAATATACGTACATTCAGCTTCTAATTGTTCAAATGTGTAAACCGTGTTACCTTGTCAATACGTCCAATTCAACCGGGACAATAAACATTTCCATATCTACCAATCCAAGTTTTCTTGTTTTGTATTCTTTGATTTGAAAAATTTAATGAGTGTAAATCAAAATTGAGTATATTGCACATCTGGTACACACCGGAGGCGGCTCAACAGATGCCACTGCAGTGAGGGAGGTCGTAGGTTTCGTATTCCGTCGGTGGTACGATTTTCACCACAAGCTAAATTGCTAAGTCGAATACAGGCGCTCACTAGAGGAGGATTCTAACTGCCAACTGCTCTGATTTTGCTTTGTGGTAGAGATTTCTGTCAAAATCATAAACGGGCATTTCGCGTCAACTTAGCCTGTCAGTTATCCGCTGAAGGGCGACAAAATCCTTCGTACGCCTTCCTTCGGAGGGGAAGTAAAGCCGGCTGTACCATGTTAGTAGATTTACTTGCATGTAAAAGATCCTCAAGCCTAAATGACGTAGCCTCTGAGCGAAATTCAAAATCGCCTGCTTCTCGCCCAAGAAGTACCTCCTTCCTCTGCTAGTTGGTGAAAGGAGCGTAGTGAAATTTGCGTGGTCAGACGGAAGAGCGGGTCTGATGGCCCGAGTCTCGCCACGTAAAATTAGGCCAATTCAATTCAATTCAATTCAATTCAATTCAATTCAATTCAAGCTCCCTGTCCTCAGTCTGAAGTGCCATGTCTCTAGCTTTTGCTCTGTAACTCAGCTGTCACTCGTAAGCCCATATCGGTGAAGAACTTACTCCTGCCGCTGTGACTCGTAAGGCCTTGGCGGCCGCTACAACCTTATTACAAGTGATGTTCAGGTTGGGCTCACTTTGTGGCCCTTCACCCCAACACGGCGCTATCTCCACTGGCACATAGTCAGGTCTGAGAAAGAAATAATGTATTGAAGGTGACACGCAATGGTTGGGATGCGCCCCACCAGGTTACAACACTAAAGCGAACACCCATGCCCAAGGATGTATTGTGTGAATTCCACCTAGGTATATACTTTGTGTCGCAAACCCTGTCATCGTTGTGGTTGCAAACCTAGGATCTCCCTGTTAAAGTCGTTGTAGAGTCAGTATCAATGCTGGCTCTGAGCTAAACTCAGCCGTTCCAAATATTAGACATTTAGCAGTCTTTATACTATCATGGTTTGCGAGGTTGTTGAAAATTCTGAAATCCCCAGAATTTTACATATGTTTATTCTATTTCAGTCAAAAATAAATAAATATCGAAACTAGAATCACTTAACGGGCCGTGAGTCGATTTTCTCGCCTAGTACCGCCAGGCGCGGATTAATATTTTTGCCGCCTGTAGGCACATCAAATTTGCCGCCCCCTGTTTAAAATTAATGTTACATTTCTAATTGTAGCGTTTCAGTAACAATTCCTCATTAATTTAAACGTTTTAACTTTAAAAGTAACATTATATTTTGCACATTGTTTTCATAAATTAAATAATTTTTTTGGATTAGCTAAAATTGGATATAAACAGCATCTTCATAGCAAGTAACGTTCAACATTATTAACGTTTCAACACTGAAACGTTAACATTAAAAGGAAACTAAAACATGGCAACTAGAATTGTAACATGTTTTCTTTCGTCAACGGGCCTTAGTTTCAGATTCATATACTTCTGAAATCATAAGGTATACTCTAATGAAGTAGACAATTAAATAGCGTATTAAATATTAATATGATATTTTTAAAATAAAAATATGATTTATGCTGTTATAGTTTTTAGAGAACCTAAATTTGTTTTAGAAAATATCAAGAAAATTTTGCGCCTTTGAAAACTTGCCGCCCTTGAAAATTTGCCGCCGTAGGCACGTGCCTACTGTGCCTATGCGTCAATCCACCTCTGAGTACCGCGGCGGCAGGTTGTCGTGCCGCAGCGTGGCCCTGGCAGGCGGGTGTCGGCGAGCACTCGATAGGGCGGGCGTCACTGAGAAGTTACGCTCAAGGCCCTCACTTTCGCTGCCAGAGATCTCCGCGTCGCGCCGGTCGGGAAATGCCACGGGACCAGAAGCGCAAGGCGCGCTTCCATTCGAAACCGCGACGTCGATAGCACCGATAGCGTAACGGTTGCGTCTGGCAGAACTTCTTACCGCGTCCGCACGATCCCACGGCGTTTTGGAAATCGTCTCTTTCATTGGCTAATAAAGTACTGATTTATAAATCAACAATAAAACCTGTTTGGACCTACGGAATAGAACTTTGGGGCACTGCGGCTAACTCAAACCTAGAAATACTGCAACGATTCCAATCAAAAACTCTAAGATTGCTTGCCAATGCCCCGTGGTTTGTTTCAAATACAACATTGCACAATGACTTACACATACCTACAATAAACCAAGAAGTCCAATTCAGATTCCAAAAATATTATAAGCGCTTAGAAAACCATCCAAATTACCTTGCATTAAACTTACTTGACAATAGCCAAGAATTAAGAAGATTGTGCAGATTTCATCCCCTGGACCTCTTAAATAGGTTCGATCATTAATAAACAAAATGTATATTGTACTGTTATAGTAATTGCACTGTAACTAAGTAAAACAGCTTAAATTTGTATATATATATATATATATATATATATATATATATATATATATATAAACATAATTACGTTCATGATTGCCAGTGTATTTATATATTGTCTGTTGTTTTTCTGTCTTGATCATATTTGTCCTATGTTATATTTGTGATTTATACCATTTATTTGATCATTACTGAAAATGTATTCACGAAGGACTGAGAATGCCCAGTTCCTTCACATGCCATTGTAACTTTGCTAAAAGATTTGCCTATTGTTCAGATGAACAAATTGCAAATAAAAATAAATAGATAAAAATAAAAAAACACGGCGTTTTGGAGGTTTGCCTTTTACGATCAGCTAATGTACATTGGCTTACGCCAGCCAAAATCTTTCTTCGATAAACTAATAGACACATTTTTCAAACAACAACAAAAAATATTTGTTTTCGGTTCTGTCTAGGGGTAATCTTTAAAATAAACAGATGGAGTTCTGTATCCAACTTGTTAGGTTTTATTTGCGATCCTTTTTTTTTTTTTTTTTTTTTTTTTTTTTTTTTTTTTTTTTTTTTGTGCGTCAACCACTGATGCTGTCGCTTGCCACACAAATTTTTACAGGAACTTACTCCTAATAATTGTTCACAAGATCCAAATCTAATAATTATGGTTTCTTTTGCACACTGTGGCTATCATTCTGTTCAGCAAATTCTGTCAATCCTAAATCAATAAATATAATTTGTTTTACTCACTGCTAGCCACCATGAATCTCAGACTTCAAAGCCCGGTTCTCAGAATATAAGGCCGAGGCGTCCTCACAAAATTCTGTGCTAATTTTGCATAATTATACACACTTTGCACATGCCAGAATGCCGATCCGGTAGCGGAGGTCGGTAAGGTAGTAGTATCGTGGCGATCTTAGATCGAAGGATCGTGAATTCGAATCCCGCATCGGAAATGGTTGTGTGTGTTTCGCGAAAGTGTGTGCTGTCTATACGTTATGTGCTTCTGTGTCCCCTGTGGTTGGCGTGAGAAAAGGCTTCCGACCGTAAAACAAATTGCCAAATTATGATAAAAATGGAGTGTGCGGAAAATCAATAAAATTGGCGCTAATCACGTAGAAACGGGAAGAAAGGCTAAGATAGAAAATTAAATTTAAATAAAATAGTTCCTGAAACCAGAAGTAACCATTCCATATGTATCGCCCATCCCTATCCCGAGGACGTCGAGAACTGTGAATCAGAGCTATTAAACTTCCGTGTAAAGTGCTGGCGATGCTCACTGTGGTCCGCTCTACATTTATACCTGCTTGCAGAAACTAAAACACTAAAAAATACTTTTTCCCCTCATGCCGTAATCTACAATGTAAGACGTTTTCGAACATTCTATAACTTTTAACACCGAGTTCGTCACAAACCATCGAAGGTATGTCGAAACAATCAAAGGTGGGTTGAAGTTCGAAACTATTTTCAATGATTTACGATGTCCAGGTCCAGCTAACCATTAGATCCCGGATGTTTCGAATTTCACCACAAAAATTGAATAATACGAGAGAGAAGAATAGAACTGAATATATGTAACATGGTAGTATTTTAGACAATATGAAATATTCCGCATAAATAAGGAATATTCCGCACAAAGTACAAGAAGGAGAGGTGCAATCTGTGCTTGTTTTCTTGCGCTTCATAATGTCTTCTCCACCTTTTAACCATGAATAGAAATACCGGAGCTCAAGAAAACGTACACTTCTTGTACTTCTCCCTCATACGTCATTGTTCACAACGTCTACAGTTCTTCCCACCGCCTTCACACACACACACAAGAATGAAATCAAATAGGCTCATTTATTATATTTCCAATAAAAACATTGGACTCATGCTTACTACCTACTTTAGTCTATGAATGCCACACTTGGTCCTTAACATCAGCACAAAAAATTATATTTACAATATGTCCAAGAAAATTGAAATACACATAATAAATATTACAATAAAATATCATATATCAAACGAAGTCATAAGACACAAAACAAAGATACAAGACGCAGTACAAAAGGCTGAAAAACTAAAATGGAAATGGGACGGACGTATCATTAGGACCAAGAAGATTACCGATGGGAGCATGCAATAACGTTCTGGTATATAAGATCAGGTTTTTGTTGACAAGGAAAACAGAACAAAATAAGGCAGAACCCAATGGCCAAGACTGGCTCATGATAGGAAGAAGTGGAAGTCATACATAAATTAAAAACAAAAATTGTAAATATGCCTAACCAGACAAACTTCATATAGACCCATTACTTCTGTAAATTAACATCCAGAATTAAAATTTTTACTAGAACACAAGATTTTAAAATTGTATTGCAGAAATTGCAATATCGTTAAACAAAAACAGAAACACGCATGTACAAGAATAAGGATAGTGACCCCCCAACTAGAAGGCAATGCCTATTAGTTGCCATTTGCCGGACATAAAATGGCTAAATTAAATAGAAATAAAATATAAATGAAATTAATATTGGGGAAAAATTCCCAGAGCCCCAACCGGTCGCTCCTACCGCCCCTCTCCGTGCGCCCTGTGGCTTCTTTCGCGGTTCCCATGGGGCATTGACGCAGAAGTAGCGCTCTCCAGAGCAGCTCTCGCCGCGCTCTCGCCTCGCCGCTTTAAGTGCGAATGAATGGGAAGAATGAATGGTTATGTATATAATGAAAAAGTATGAATGATGTGTGAATGTAGAAAAAAATAATGATAATAATAATAATAATAATAATAATAATAATAATAATAATAATAATAATAATAATAATAATAATAATAACAATAATAATAATAATGTATCAATATATACAAACAATTACGTAGAATATATAAAATAGAATTACAAAAATGATTTTAGTGTAAGTTAGTAATGCCAAAGCGCAATTAAGATAACTTTAGGTCTAGATTGTAAATTAGTTGTAAGAAAAAGCCCCGCCTGTAGCTGCTTAAGCCGCAAGGCAGCAGCATAATGTAAAAATATTTATAGATAATAAATTCCCCTTCTTCACAGGGTTACTGTGGAGGGGACAAAAGAAAGACTCTCGCCGCGCACTGGCGCCCGCCGCCGCTGCTGTGCGGTGCGGTGCTCCGACGGGGTCCCGTTCAGCGGCTGCCCCCACCCCCACCACCACCCCCACCCCCGCCGCCGCCACCCTCGCCACCCCGCACAGTGCACGTGCTCCCTGCCCGCAGCCGGCGAAACCTGCACTTACTCATACGATGAGATTTGGATTCCATTAAAGAGAGAAAAGAAGAGTAAAAATCAGTGGAGTGAAAATTGATGAGATGGATGGCAGGATATTGATTGACTCCGCGCGCGTCAACTACTAGGTCAGTTATTCCGTAAGTGTAGTGCATGATTTTAATTGTGGGGGGGGGGGGTCCCCCGCTGGACGGCGAGAATCGAACTCCGTCTATTAGCGAGGTTTTCCGCCACCAGGGATCTCTCAGCTGCGGAGCAACGGCCCAGCAGGACAAGCTCTAACCTCCCGACCGGCTCTAATCTCCCGGCACGTGTGGTAGAGCATACGAGTGCACAAGCAAGGGGTAATAATAGGACTACGAAATGGTAGGAGAGCGCGGTCCGTGGCCCGTTTGTTAGGGTACTGCTCCTTCGTTCGCCTGGTGTTGATCGGAGAAACGACGGAAAACTATTGATCAGAGCAGCTGGCCGCTAGAATTTCCCTCCAGATAGCGACTGAATTCGACCTAGTTGACAAGCTAGTGTCGACAATCCTGCCACCGCCGAGACTCGAACCTTGGACCTCTCGGTCAAAGGAACTGCTGTGACTTCATTGCCCTGAGCCATCTCTTCCAATATGGCAAGATATTAACGATTGGCTAAGATAGTGAAACACATAATTATAGTTCAGACGTTCAGGCGTAAATAATATTAACTGACTTTCCACGTTTCAAAGGAAAATATTGTAATAAAGATCGGCTTATCATCTAATATTCTTAAAATCAATCTTAATTTGGCACAAATTGTTATATACCATCATTAATAATCGAAATGCCTGAAATGTGAGAATTTGCAAAATTGGAGGGACTTTTTAACATTTACGTAGGTACCTGGTATATTCTTTAAACGAGGGAGTAAAACCATAAAAATCCTCAATTCTGTTTAAGAACTTCTACATTAATTCTAGATTTTGAACTGTACAGAAAGTCCTGTGAAGACTAGCAATTACCCGCAAAGTCAGTCTAATTAGCGTCGCATCTCTCATATCAAGGTAAGCAACGCTTATTAAACTAGCTAGTTCTTAGATGCTGTGATTCCGATTCGTGATGATTTTTCGGAGAAAGGAAATATTATCAAGTTAATTGGGAAAACTTAAAAAAAATGGTTAAAATTGTATATTCTATAAATTATAAGATTAACAATCAGTTGATTTTTCACGAGTCTCCATCTACATTCCTTTGCAAATGTATCATTTGATTGTTATTGTTTTCTCACTCTCGCTTTACTCCATTATCCCGCATGGCTCATGAACGAACGATTGCACCGCAACTCCTAGTTTTGGCGGTTACACCAAAATTCAATTCAACAATTCTTTTGTGTTTTTCAATTTGGGTTATTCGTGAGATTCTCAATTTCAAAAATTATTTTTATTTTTCATCATCAACCACTCAAACTCCCTCCACTACAAGACTTGATTAACACATTCAAGTTCGCAACATCTTTCAAAATAATGTTTCGCAATCTACGCCCCACATATATTGAATTGATTTTGCAATTAGGTTTTGGCTCGCTTGGTGCGCGAGTCGCGTCCACTGTGCGTGACCGCCTCCTGCGGCTGTCGCCTCACAGCCGCAAAGGCCACGGCCCACTACGGCCCACTACGCCCCCCCACCCCACCCCCCTCCCCCGCCACCCTTCCCCTCTCACTCCGCCCCTCGATGCCACCTCTCCTACTTTCTTGCCCACCTCCCCCCATCCCCAGTCATTTTGATAGGGCAGTCAGGGTTTACGTTTGAAGAAATTAATTAATTAATTAATTAATTAATTAATTAATTAATTAATTAATTAATAGAAATTTAAATATCTTGGGACTGTAATTACTGACGAGGGGAAAATTGATGAAGATATAACTACTAGACTTGCAATGGGGAGGAATGCAATTAAAGCTCTGCATGGCCTTAAGGCAAGACACAAAACGACACATATTCCACAGTATCGTGGAAAGTATTATATTATATTATATGGAGCAGAAATGTGGCCGTTAACAAAACGCCGTAGAGACAGAATACGGTCGGTAGAGCTCGACGTCATGAGAAGATCTTTGTAGATAACAAGACTGGATAAAATAAGAAACGAAGTGGTGTGGGAAAGAGCTGGGGTTCAAACAACCATAACCAGAAGACTAGAAAATAAAGCTCTTCAATGGTATGGACATGTCCAGAGGATGCGAAATGAGAGATGGCCAAAACAAATTGTAAATTGGATACCTGAAAGAAGACGAAGAGGTAGATCTGGTTTAACCTGGAAGACATATATACATGAAGTAATGGAGGAGAAAGGATTGGAAGAGGGTCAATGGGAGGACCGAGAATTATGGAAATCGAAAACGGCAAACTCTAAGGGGTAGAAACCGTCGAAGAAGAAGAAGATTAATAGTAAAATTATTCATTTTATACTTAGAGAGTTTAAAGTGACTTTGCGTTTGCTGAAACTTTACACGGTTGCTAAATGTCTGTTCCATTATTTAAAAATATCTGAGGTTTGTGATCTGTGAAGATTTCAATCAAACTTTCAAGAATTGCTCGATATTTTCTCCCTAGTTGATTTTAATTGCTACAATACGATGAAATGTTATAAGATCAATTCAGAAAGGTACATAAAGTAAATTTGAAACATTACCAACACCGGAAAATATATTCCAACGATCTAGTCGCTAACTCCCAGCAATCAGTAAAAATAAGTCCAGCCTTAATAAAATTTACTGTCCACATCCCCCTCTTATCACGTTCCTACTTAACATATTTTCAAATTAATCTTGTATTTTGTTCTCTTGTAATTCGAATACGAACATTTCGTTACAATTATATTAAGATATTGGTCATTTGAATGTACAAAAAGCTTTATTGCAAGTAACTTATCATTTAATTCACTGATTATCTCCCAATAGTGAATTAAATTGTTTGTTTTCCTTGTGTTTAAAAAAAATTAAACTTCTGCATTGGCACATTCACAGTTATTTCAATCCGTCCATTTCGTCAAGTTCTTTGCTGCGCTCTCGTCACACACGCATTCCTGTTTCCTTCACTAACAAGAGTCCCACGTCTTTCAGACACTGTCGCTTCATATTCACATCAATCCAGAAATGCCCAGCATCACGCACCGTAAGCACTGAAAGTCTTTTGAAAAACCACCTCCTTGAAGTGCAATCTTCTTTGTTGACCAGATTCCCCTTCCACCTTTTGTCTGTTCATAAACGACTTGGTTCTTTCAGACAAGTCTTCTCAGGATGCTCTTCAGAACAACACTTTCGCCTCGCCGATAATTACTCCGATAGTTTTCCTTAGAGCCTCGACCGAGGGGTTATTGTGCATTTAATCCTTCCCATCATCTCCGCCTTTCTCCTTGACTTCCGTGTTCATCTTCGCGCCAGTCTACTCTACTTGCCCCCACCACAGCTGTTATGCCCGTCGACACACGCCCCCGCTTCCACCTCCCTTACTCTTCATGCCGAGTGAGATGGCTCAGGACATCGACTGATGTCACTGCAGTCGCTCTGACTGGGAGGTCCTAGGTTCGAGTTTGTTAGTAGTAGATTGGTAGCCAGGTCGAATTCAGTCGCTGTCTGGAGGAGAATTATAGAGGCCGGCTGCTCTGATCGGTAGTTTTCCATTGTTTCTCCGATCAATACCAGGCCAAAGCCGGAGCAGTACCCTAACAAAAGGGTCACGGACAGCGCGCGATCTTTCCTTCCTCTTCCATGGTATATCCTCACTCCTTACTTGCACACACTTAAAATAACAGGCTCCACACTAACACACATGCCGAGAGACCGTTCGGGAGCTAATAATTTGTCCCGGCTGAGGCGAAGCACTGCTGTTGGGATATTACTGGTTGGAGAAAACCCCGCTAGTCGACGGTAAGTCGGCGCCGGATCTTGCCATTCAGCAGGCGAAAGACCACCGTCACCCCCGAGCAAAAACACGCACTACACTTACGGGACTAATGACCCTGGTAGTTGACGTGCCCGGAATCACTAAACAATCAATCGAACTTCATCACACATGTCATCGCTGTCACGCAACTCCAGCACTATTCTGGTCACCAGCATTTCAGCTCTATCATTCCGGATTCAGCCACACCCTTGAAAGCCTTTTCACTTTTACCCACTTTTCACACCACCACTATCATTCAACTCCTCACCCCTTCACCCCGAAAACACCCTTTTCTTCATCTCTTCCCTTTCCTTACAATCATCCACTTATTCATTATCCACTACATTGCGGTATCTCAACACAATTTACTTTCCCAACAACTTTCACAGTACTATCCCATCCCCACTCACACATGATGGTCCTCCCCACTTTGCATGTGTAATCGTCTACAGCCCCGTCACCAATCGACATAACCTCCCCGATTGATTACTTTGTGTTCCCGGGATCTTCAAGCGCTATGGCCATACATCCCGTAAGTATAGTGCATTTACATCCCATGATTTACATCGGGGGCGGCGATGGTGTGTAATAGTTAGCGTATCGGACTGTTATACCCAAGTTGGCGGGTTCAAACCCGATCGAAGCCGTGGATTTTTAAGGGCGAAAAAATCCTTCGTACGCCGTCTTTCGGAGGGGAAGTAATGCCGGCTGTCCCATGTTAGTAGATTTACTGCATGTAAAAGATCGTCAAGCCTAAATGACGCCTCTGAGCCAAATTCAAATTGCCAGTTTCGTCGCCCAAGAAGTACTTCCTTTCTCTGCTAGTTGATGAAAGGAGCGTAGCGAAATTTGCGTGGTAAGACGGAAGAGCGAGCCTGATGGCCCGAGTCTCGCCACGTAAAATAAGGCATTAATTCAATTCAATTCAATTCAACGATGTTATAATTTTCACTGGAACGGGAAATTTGACACTTACTGTACTTATAGGTCGGCATACGAAGATTTTCCCCTCCAGAAATCTCCGCCAGCGGGGACCCTGCAGCAGCTGTGGAGGGCAGACAACGCCACCTTCTAGGACCATCTAGCCAGTGTCGAAAATCATGCCATATGGCATTGATCGTGAAAAACACAAAAAATGATCTTTCAGAACAGGCGACCCCCTTGAATTCTCTTCCAGACGGTAGAGAAATCGACGTTACTATCTCGAGGCGAAAATCCGTCATCCGTCCTCGTCCCCGTCGGATCTCGAGCCTACGACCTCCCGGTGAGCTTGTGGTCGGAGCAGTTGTTGCCCTGTGCTCTCTCCCCCACCCGCTCCTTCGTCTTTGTGACGTTGGCACCGCGTCGTCTCCCGTGGCTGCGAGGGCCTTCCCGTTAGCGCGCGCCGAGCAGGCGAGAGCCGAGGTGTAAGCCCCGTTGAGCCGCGCCAGCGCCAGAGGCAGAGGCAGAGGCAGAGGCAGCGGCAGCGGCAGCGCCGGCCCAGGGGTCAGAGGCGGCGCCTGCACCTCGCCTCGCCTCGCGCATCGTGCGCCTGGCTCAACGACGGCCCGCCACGCCGCCGGCGACCCGGCTTCACTGCCACGTCTCATTTCTGCATCTTTCTTTCTTTCCCTCTATCTTTCTTTCTTTACCTCTCTCTTTCTTTCTTTCATTACCTCTTTCTTTCCCTTTTCTTCCTTTCTTTCTTTCCCTTTTTCTTTCTTTCCCTTTTTCTTTCTTTCCCTTTTTCTTTCTTTCCCTTTTTCTTTCTTTCCCTTTTTCTTTCTTTCCCTTTTTCTTTCTTTCCCTTTTTCTTTCTTTCCCTTTTTCTTTCTTTCCGTTTTTCTTCCTTTCTTTCTTTCCCCTTTTCTTTCTTTCTTTCTTTCCCCTTTTCTTCCTTTCTTTCTTTCCCCTTTTCTTCCTTTCTTTCTTTCCCCTTTTCTTTCTTTCTTTCTTTCCCCTTTTCTTCCTTTCTTTCTTTCCCCTTTTCTTCCTTTCTTTCTTTCTTTCCCTTTTTCTTCCTTTCTTTCTTTCTTTCCCTTTTTCTTCCTTTCTTTCTTTCCCCTTTTCTTCCTTTCTTTCTTTCCCCTTTTCTTCCTTTCTTTCTTTCCCTTTTTCTTCCTTTCTTTCTTTCCCCTTTTCTTCCTTTCTTTCTTTCCCCTTTTCTTCCTTTCTTTCTTTCCCTTTTTCTTCCTTTCTTTCTTTCTTTCCCTTTTTCTTCCTTTCTTTCTTTCTTTCCCTTTTTCTTCCTTTCTTTCTTTCTTTCCCTTTTTCTTCCTTTCTTTCTTTCCATTTTTCTTCCTTTCTTTCTTTCCATTTTTCTTCCTTTCTTTCTTTCCATTTTTCTTCCTTTCTTTACATTTTTCTTCCTTTCTTTACATTTTTCTTCCTTTCTTTACATTTTTCTTCCTTTCTTTACATTTTTCTTCCTTTCTTTACATTTTTCTTCCTTTCTTTACATTTTTCTTCCTTTCTTTACATTTTTATTTTTCTCTCTTTTTCTTTTCTTTTTTCCTTTACCTTTTTTTCTTCCGTTACTTTTTTATTTCTCCGTTTTACCTTTTTCTTGATTTTTCTTGCGGGTCATTAACTCACAACGAAACACTGCTGTCTCTGGTCGCGTGGTTTCGTAGCTTAGCGTTGCGTAGCGCATTGGATCTCCAACGCCTGCCGGAAATTTTCGCAATCAATGGCGGATGGGGCGAGTGTGAATGTGAGATCGCTCCGCCATAAAGATGGAGAAAGGAGGTATTATTACATGTGGTCCGCAAAAAAATACTTTTTGCACTGATGTTATCGTTTTTGATTATTTTGTACGTGATAATATCTTTAAACTGCATTTTGAACCTTTACTGCATAGAACATTGATTTATAAAATTAGGATGACAATCAAATTTAAGGCAGGATATATTTGAAACTAATATTGACGTGTTTATGTGTCGCATTAGAGTCAGGACATTTTACTTCAAAATGTTTCATCACATGTATAACATCGACATTTTAAACATCGATGTTTTTGTCGGTGTTTTTTCATCGATATCGAAAACCTGTTGGTGCTGTATCGATGTTTTGCTAAAATTTGCGACCACTAGCCCCGTGACCCGTTCTCGAGAGTACTGCCCCGGCATCTCCGCTCAATTGATAGCTGAAACCACGGAAAAGGTGGAGCAGCCGATCTCAGCCGAGTAGTAGATTCACTTCACGTAAAAGATCATCAAATCTAAAAGAAGCCTCTGATCTAAATTCAAAATCGCCTGTTTCTTCGCTAAAACATTACCTTCTTCCACCGCTCGATGGTCGAAAGGAGCATTCCGCCTACGATACATTCTCCTTGCTCCAAGAGGCTCTTAAATCCATCTTCGTTATCAACATTCATATACCATACGGCTTTAAGGGAACTGAGAAATTGGCTCGACGGTCATAACAAGATGGGGATAGTTTAGTAAATAGAGTGAATAGAACGTAATGGAAAATTACTGTCGCAAGCAATCATTCGGGTTATTTTGAACCATTATGTTTTTCTCAATATACAGCTGTATCAGTATAAAAGTTTCAAATTTCTAGGTCTTGATCAATGTTTTCCAATGAGCATATTGTTGGAAATGTGATATTACGGAGTAACACACATAATATCTGCCCTTGATTGATAGGCAATTCATCATGCTTTTGGTTTGGATTTCAAGGGGTCGATTCTCACCCTCAACAGGGCATTTAATGAAAAAGGACATTTCATGAACCTGCCGAAAATTTGTTCATAAGGAGTAGCATAATAATCAGGGGACTATGTCACATATGTAACTCCATAATTTTAATTTTACTATTACGTGTTCATTGGCACAAAATGATTATTTTTGACCCCTCTACATGCCCCAGAAATTTGTAATATTTATTTTCTGGCATCCTGTTCACGTAGTATGTCGGCGAGAAAAAACCATTTTATGAGAAAATATGACTATCGAAAACAATATATCTGATAATCACGTGCATGAATACTTTGTCTATCCCGAATTTTCTTTTTGATCTGAAAATAAACGAGGAGAACAACTTTTTTTCCTAACGATATGATCGAAAAATATACTTTGGGATAGCTGTAGCTTCAGTACCCTACGATTACACAGCGTACAATATCATACATCAATATGATAATGTGGAATATATAATATTCTAACGGAACAGTATGTGACTGAATTGGTAAGGCAATTGGCAACCGGTTAGACGACTAAAGTTCGAATTCTCATGGGTCATGACGTCTTCCCTTTTGCTCGATCGTCCATAACGGCTTCCATTTGGTTACTAAATGAGATCTAAGCTCTTCCGAGTCTTTAGATGCGAACACAATTCTGTCTAAACAATTTCTTTGTAGTAGAGATGAATTAATTCGAATTAATTATTTCTCAACTTGAGCACCTCCTTTCAGGATTTGTGAAATAGCTTAGGTAGTTTAGTACGTCTTTATTAGATACAGCAGTTTCTGAACTGCGAACTCCATGTATGCTTTGAAAGACAAGGTTAATATCTACGTTTAAGAAAAATAAGTCTTCAATCAAGGCAGGGTTTTGTTGTAAATATAATATTCTGTCCTAAATGTGGGATATTTTCGTCTTATCCGTCACAGACAAGCGCCCGACAAAGAGGATTGTCTTCTTAAAGTACTACTGCACAACATATTAATCTCTGGATTAACGAAGTGCTCCGTGCAAAACAAAGGATGTGTGCCAAGGTCGTCGCCGTGTGCACGTGCACTTGTCTCCAAGGAATAAGAAGTGTAGAAAATAGAATAGTTATAAAACCAAACGTTATCAAAGCGGGTTAGGTATTTTTGGGAGCGGAGGGGGGGAGGTTGAAAACTTCCTTACTAGTATATTATCAAAACCTGCAAATTGATGTATTGTGAAATTTTGTGAAACTTCTAAATTAACAATTTAACAATAATGGCACTGTAAATTACGTTAAAACTCTGAGGCTACGTTGTCTAAGATATTTTTGTCGAATGGATGACAGCAGAGCAGTAAAGAAAATATTGAAGTAGTACCCGTTCTCAATCTGAAATACTAGAATACAGAATATTAGATGGAAGGACGATGTGTTGAATAACCTCAGAAATTTGAAAATTAAGAACTGTAAAGCCGAAGAATAAAATCGAATAAAGTGAACAGCTGCTTTGGAGATGGCCAAAACAATGGAGATGGTCAGTGTCATAGTGCCTAAAGAAGGAGAAGAAGAAATTTTAGAAAACATTAGAAATGAAACACAGTTTATCAAATATATAATATATTTGTGTTACAGTTGTTTGTTTTGTAATAACACTAATATATTACTCTTAGAGTAAACCAAGGAATTTACACTAAAACAGCAGAATGAAAGTTCATTATCTCCGTCTTAGATTGAATACCAGAGAAGTTTATATTTCATGATTTTGATGCAACTGACAAAAGTGAGGTATTGGAGTGAGTTGTAGGGTATGCTCTTCCTCCTGATCACTATCATAGGTAAATACATGCAAAACAAAATTTAACTTATAAACAAATAAAATGAAAAACAACTTAAGTGCTAAAGATCTGCTATGATGTCAGAAGTCCGCACACAGTAGTTTGGCGCTTCGCCAGTACTTTCTAACGTTGGGCAGGATGCTGTGTATCTTGTAAGTTGACGTATCAGGTAAAACATCCCATCCTGGTTTAAGAAATTTGAGGGGGAAAAGCTTCGTAAGGCGATGTGAGGGGACTTCAGTCGATGCTTTCCAAGAAATGTTCTATTAATATCACTTTTCTTTTGGACTACCGGAGAAAGGGTTAGCAAATACATTGTCTGCGAGTTGAAGAGAAATAAGGAGACAAAAAATTATAAATGCCCGTTTTACAATAACGCTCGGAAAAAACTGTACCTATTGAATAGATAGGTTCCAACCGAACTAATTATTTCTTCCTTATACTAATATATCAATGTCATAAATTCTGTGTGGAATATCAAGAGTCAAAGAATGCACAGAAAATTTTAAAACGTCAAAGAGAAAGAGCGACACGGAGAAAAAGCGACAAATTAAAAAGAGCGAGTGAGAAAGAACAATAGACAGAAAGAGTGGGAGAAGAAAAAAGACAAAGAAGACATGGAAAATAACAAGGGAAGACGCGAAACCTGGGAGGAAGATGGTAAGGGAATAAAGAAGGGAAGGTGATTGAGACAAATATGTAAAAGCGAATGAGAGAATGTACATGTCATTGAAAATGTAAGTGTAAGCGACTGCTCCTCCAGGCGAGTGAGCGAGTAAGTGCATGAGCTACTGAAAGAGTGAGCGAGCGTGTGGCGACAGGGTCAAAGAGTGGGCGAGCGAGTGGGCGAGCGAGTGAGCGAGCGAGCGAGCGGGCGAGCGAGTGGGCGAGCGAGTGGGCGAGCGAGTGAGCGAGTGGGCGAGCGAGTGAGCGAGTGGGCGAGCGAGTGAGCGAGTGGGCGAGCGAGTGAGCGAGTGGGCGAGCGAGTGAGCGAGTGGGCGAGCGAGTGGGCGAGTGGGCGAGCGAGCGAGTGGGCGAGCGAGCGAGTGGGCGAGCGAGTGAGCGAGCGAGCGAGTGGGCGAGCGAGTGAGCGAGCGAGTGAGTGAGCGAGCGGGCGAGCGAGTGAGCGAGCGAGTGGGCGAGCGAGTGGGCGAGCGAGTGGGCGAGCGAGTGGGCGAGCGAGTGGGCGAGCGAGTGGGCGAGCGAGTGGGCGAGCGAGTGGGCGAGCGAGTGGGCGAGCGAGTGGGCGAGCGAGTGGGCGAGCGAGTGGGCGAGCGAGTGGGCGAGCGAGTGGGCGAGCGAGTGGGCGAGCGAGTGAGCGAGCGAGTGGGCGAGCGAGTGAGTGAGCGAGCGAGCGAGCGAGCGTGCGAGTGGGCGTGCGAGTGGGTGTGTGCCCGAGTGAGCCATTATGCCTCCAGGCGCATGAGCGTGTTAGCCAGTGAGCGTGCGAGTGAGCTAGGGAGTGAGCGTGCGAGTGAGCTACGGAGTGAGTGAGTGAATGAGCGCCGCGAGCGCGGCTTCCTGGGCGCAGCGGGGCTTGCGCTGCGGTGGCACAAGGCGAGCCCCCTGCCTCGACCGGTTCGCCTCGGCCGTCAGCCCATTAAAATTAACGCGCCTCCTGCCTCTCGCTGCCGGCACAGTGGCAGGCGAGGGGGCAAACCAACAGCAATAACTAACAGCGAATTACTCTCGCGCCATTTCAAGTAATTTTCGGATTTATGGGTAAGAATATTCAGTCTCACGTTCCTGGTAAAATGGTGAATTCAATTGAAACATCCCGTAAAAAATACATTTTGTACTAAAGTAGTGGTTTTGCCTGTTTCAATTCGGTAACTAAATTCAAATATTACATTAATCTAATATAACTTAAAACGACAACTCCAAAGGAAAGTGTAGTAATCATGAACGGGCAGCTCCAATGAAATATTCTAAACGCGCCCTTCATCCCTACGTATTAAGACATCATTATTTTCGTTAATATGTTCGCTACCTAATTTTCCCATTTTATAAGCTGATATTTTAGAGAATTGATACACATCAATTGATGATGAGGCTTTACAAATCATTTGATAATCCTGTAAATGCTTCAAAATAAAATTAATTATTATATCTATGATTCAAGCTATAGTTTCATTCCCCTTGTAGTATGTTTTATTTATTCTTTAGTAAATTGTTAAACATGTAAATAAAAAAGTCTAATATAAATGGCGGCCCAGAAATGCAATACCCTCCCCCCCAGGAAACGGAGTTTTAAGCTGCGCACGCCTTTGGTAGTAGCAATATATGAAAACAATGACATGAAAAAACACTTTCGCTACCGCCATGCGTTTATCATCATTCCGCACTTCGGTGCATTGACGTTTTTTAATTCATTGATTTCCAAACCGTGTGAATGTTCTCTAAATACGCTGCCATTTCATATTGTACATAATTCTTTGTTCGATGGTACAAAAGAGCACGACAATATTTTTTTTACGATTGAACCAAAACGTTTCTTAACGCAATGGAATTTCACAATACTTTGTATAATTCAATAAATGGGAAACACTGCATAGTGTATATTCTTCTATTCTTAGTTTTTCCACTGAATAATATTTTCAATTATTGAAGAGTCACGTTTTTAGAAATGAACACACTCCATCTACACACAGCGATCTAGAGAATTTGACACTATGAGTCAAAGATCATCGTTGGAGTATGGAATTCATCATCTGTAGGGCATATATGGACTGCAGCCCGCGGCCAACTTTTGCAAAGCCGTTTCCTTCTCTCCGCAATGCCGTACAGATTTTTCTCCATAGTATGAAATTGATTTCTGTGTTTCTCGTGGTCTGCTCATAATCACATTTATCGATTATAGGTCTTTCTGTTTTCAAGAAAAAATTGCATATTCTTTTAGAGCACTGCTAACGTTGAAAATCGCCGCTTAAAAGTTTGTGGAAATGAAACCTGAAGGCACCCATCACGAGCATCATCTTATACCACTGACTTAACATTCAAAATTCCGAAGAGTGTGTCATGTTTATCAGCGTTCGCGATTCTCTCTGGACTGATACGAGAACATCTATGAGCACTACTTATGAATGCAATGTAAATAAACTGTTTACTCCTTCCGAAACACCGGGTGAACGCAACGGGATGCAGTCGGGATACGAAATTCTCTTCTAACGAGAAGTGAAAGGGGATTAGGTGGGAAGCAGGAGCGAGAGAAAACTGATCTCGGGATGCAGTCGGGATATGAAATTCTCTTCTAACGAGAAGTGAAAGGGGATTAGATGGGAAGCAGGAGCGAGAGAAAACTGATCTCGGGATGCAGTCGGGATATGAAATTCTCTTCTAACGAGAAGTGAAAGGGGATTAGATGGGTAGCAGGAGTGAGAGAAAACTGATCTCGGGATGCAGTCGGGCTATGGCTTCTGCGGAGTGCAGTGAACGGAAACTAGCTGAGCGCGGGATGCAGTGGGCCATGCCCCATCTGTCTTCCTGAACCGTCGAGAGCTCCGTGTGGCTATGGCTTCTGCGGAGTGCAGTGAACGGAAATTAGCTGAGCGCGGGATGCAGTCGGGCGATGCCCCATCTGTCTTCCTGAACCGTCGAGAGCTCCGTGTGGCTATGGCTTCTGCGGAGTGCAGTGAACGGAAACTAGCTGAGCGCGGGATGCAGTCGGGCGATGCCCCATCTGTCTTCCTGAACCGTCGAGAACTCCATGTTCGCGATTTGCTGCCCACTGTGTCCACTTCTTGCGGAGTCGGTCGATCGGTCGCGCCAACCGGGAAGGAAGTGTCGAGCGAACAAGTGCCTGCTGGTGGGCGTGGTAGCCGAGTGGGCGGAGAGAGGCCTGGCTGAGCAATCGAAGCGGCATTCTCGAGGGGGGGCAGGGGGGAGGAGGGGGGCAGGTAGGATAAGTGCGATGGAGGAGAACCAGAAGAATCGAGGCTGAGTGAGTTTGCGAGAAGTGGTGGAGGGCCGGGGATGAGGGAATGTGTTAATTGATGAAATTCGAGAGAGCGAGGACTGATTGATGTTTCCAGACATGTCATCCTCTTTGGTCATAAATCCCGTTAGTGTAGTTCGTGTTTTATCACAGGAGGCGGCTGTTCATTTTACCTAGTGAATGATGAGATGCGGGGCCGACCTAAAAGTCGACATGCGGGGGAGATCTCTCTCTTAGCAAATCACTCGCTGCCAGATCACCGCGCAAACAGGGTGAAGGTGTGAGCTCCCGGCATGTGAGGTAGTGTGGTGCATGTAAGTGTTAGTGAGTAAGTAAGGGGTGAGGATAGGACAAGGACGAGGAAGGAAAGAGCGTGCGCGGTCCGTGGTCCGTGCCGTTGTTAGGTACAACTAGGGTAGTGCCCGGAGTTGATCAAAGCAACCACGGAAAACGACCGATCAAAGCAACCAGCCGCTAGAGTTATCCTCCACATTGCAGCTGACCCCTGTCGAGTGTCGAAAATGCGCTGCCGTGGGGGGGGGGTGAGGAGTGGGGACGAGAAGCGAGAGAGGAGGAGGTAGAGGAGGGATGAGATGGGGTGAGGATTGGGTGGATCGGATCGAAGGGAATAGAGGAGTGGTATGAAGAGGAGGAATAAGATGGATGGAGGTGAAAAGAGTGGGATGGAGATGCAAAGCGGTGGAGGAGGAGGGATGGAACGAGATGGAGCGATGCGGAGCCGACTGAGGCCATTATATCAATATGGACATTTTCTTTCTTAGAATCACAAATACTAAAACTGAAATGTGATGTAATAGTGTGGGACGATAGGATGGAACGAAATGGGGTGAGTGAGGTGCGGGGGGGAAGGGTAGGATCGGTAGGGAGGATGGGTCCAATTGGTAATTGTATGGGTGAGTGAATGATTGTGTGTGTAACTCTCTTAAAGTGAGGCACATTGGTCCTTGGGACGCTTAGAACCCTTCTCCTTTTAAACACGAGCATAATCATTTTAATGGAAATGAACATACAATGGAATGTTTACTTTACGAAATCGAAGTTATGATCACAAGAGAAACAAAGGAATCAAAACGCAAGTGACTGTAAAAGAATAGACATAAAGGTACATGAAAGGTGGCATTGGACGCTAAGCGGAAAGATACGAATCGAGGATACAGTAATCTGTATTAGTACTAACAGATGACCAAATAAGAAATTACGTCACATGCTGTCTAAAGGAGTAAGGCGCAAACGGTGATCCAAGCAAAGAGAATAGTAGTATTATGAATGTTGATAAGATTATGAAGAAACTACATGCTCTGCATATCGCGTTTCTTTTACAATGGTTTGAAAATAATTAGGACAACAAATTAGCAGCAGTAATGCTGAGATACTGTTCCAATATCACGAAGATCAATGTACTGATTTTATCGAAACTGGAAGTATCATTACACTCGAAATTGAAAAGTATTGCTACACAATTTTAAATATATAAAAACTGTTATAAAAACTTAAAATTTTTCAGTATATTATTTTATAATTATAATTCAAATGGTGAACATGTTAGGATTGTTTATATCTATTGTTTAATGAAAATATATACAGAATGGTGCGTATTGGGAAAAGCCCAGCAATTTCTGTAAGGAGGATAAGGTAACACAAGAAATTAAGCCAAAGCGAATCCAATGGACTAAATCGTTGAAGAGAGAGATGCGAGTGTGAGTGAAGAAGGGAATTCGCTTGTGCGGCAAAATACTGTACGGTGTAAAAATCGTTATCTCTTTTATGTTATGACTCAGATCGTCAGGCGTTTTCGGCCAACCGCAGGTGCGTGAATTGATGAAGGGGTGACGTGAGAGGCAGGGGAAACCGAAAGCCTGACGCGAAGGTGCTTTGTCCGTCGCTCGATCCCATGGACCGTCGGGGATTCGAACCCTGCTATCGACAGCTGGAAAGTGAGCACTTAGAGCAGTCTGGGCACTACACAAGAAATGTGCGTAAGGACGCACTGTGTTAAGGGAAGGCGGGCGATCTGGTGGCAGGCAGGCGAGGCAAAGAATGATGTCGCAGGCAGGGGAAAGGGGGATGCGATAGATAGACGAAAGGATGTGGTAGGTAGGCAAAAGGGCAATATTGTAAGTGGGCGAAAGGACAAACTGGACGTAGAGTGAAGCGATGTCAAAATCGCCTGTTTCTCGCCCAAGAAATACCTCCTTTCTCTGCTAGTTGGTGAAAGGAGCGTAGCGAAATTTGCGTGGTCAGACGGAAGAGCAGGCCTAATGGCCTGAGTCTCGCCACGTAAAATAAGGCATTAATTCAATTCAATTCAATTCAATTCAATGTAACAAAGACGCGAAAGGACGATGGGGAAGTCGAGAGACCTTCCCTGTGGCCTGTGGGTACGTCGAATGGACGATGATGTGGGAAAACGAATAGGCGGGCGTAGTAGCAGGTAGAGGAAAGGGTGATGTGTCAGGCGGTCGAAATGGTGGTTCTGTGGAGTGGACGGATCGAAAGACGAGCGCTGTGTCGGGTAGGCGCAAAAATGACGTGGGAGGTAGATGAAAGAGCAATGTGGTAGATAGGTGAAAAGGCGACGTGGGAGGTAGATGAAAGAGCAATGTGGTAGATAGGTGAAAAGGCGACGTGGGAGGTAGATGAAACAGCAATGCGGTAGATAGATGAAAAGGCGACGTGGGAGGTTGGCAAAAGGGCAATGTATTAGACAAAAAGGCGACGTGGGAGGTTGGCAAAAGGGCAAAGTATTAGACAAAAAGGCGACGTGGGAGGTTGGCAAAGGGCAATGTATTAGACAAAAAGGCGACGTGGGAGGTTGGCAAAGGGCAATGTATTAGACAAAAAGGCGACGTGAGAGGTTGGCGAAAGAGCAATTTAGTGACCGCTGAAAAGGCAACATGGAGGTTGGCGAAAGGGCAATGTGGGAGGTTGGCGAAAGGGCAATGTGGTAGGCAGGCGAAAGGGCAATGTTGCAATATGATAGACCGAAAATGATATATAGGCGTGCGATGTGGCGGGGAGAATGCTGGATGTGGCCCGGGTGCGTAGGGTGCGGGCGGCGGTGTACGCCATGGGCGGGCGACACGTCGCGAGCAGGCTGACTCCGCAAGGGCACTCTGAAGCGGTGCGGTTCCTTGCGGCGCTCGCTTCGTCCGTTGCGGCGGCGGGGGCGGCGGCGGGGAAGCGGAAGACGTGAGGGCGGGAGGTGCCGGAGGAAGGAGGGAGAGGGGAAACCGGCTCCCGCTGAGCCGCCGCCTGAGCCGCCGCCTCCGCCGCCGCCTCCGCCGCCGCCTCCGCCGCCGCCGCCTCCGCCGCCGCTGCCGCCTCCGCCGCCGCTGCCGCCTCCGCCGCCGCCGCCTCCGCCGCCGCCGCCGCCGCCTCCGTCGCCGCCGCCGCCTCCGCCGCCGCCGCCGCCTCCGCCGCCGCCGCCGCCTCCGCCGCCGCCGCCGCCTCCGCCGCCGCCGCCGCCTCCGCCGCCGCCGCCGCCTCCGCCGCCGCCGCCGCCTCCGCCGCCGCCGCCGCCTCCGCCGCCGCCGCCGCCGCCGCCGCCTCCGCCGCCTCCGCCGCCGCCGCCTCCGCCGCCGCCGCCGCCGCCGCCTCCGCCGCCGCCGCCTCCGCCGCCGCCGCCTCCGCCGCCGCCGCCTCCGCCGCCGCCGCCTCCGCCGCCGCCGCCTCCGCCGCCGCCGCCTCCGCCGCCGCCGCCTCCGCCTCCACGTCGCGGCGCCCCGAGAGGCAGTACTGCTGAGCCCAGCCTCTCTTAAAGCGATAGCGTTCAGCCTCTCTCCTCCACACGTCCCGAAAGCCATCGCGAGTCTTTTCCTATTTCCCTATAGATAGTTTCCTCTCCTTCCAGGGAACCTTCTATATCGGGAGTGGTAGGCGGAAAAGGAGAAACGTCTTAACAAAGTTTCCATTTTTTCTGGTTGATTTTTTTAGTTTTGGTCTACTTTGGACCTGGTAACACGGTGACCCCCATCGCACCTAAGGCCCACACGATTTTCTTTCCAAAGATAGATGGGGACACTGATGATTATTCGAGAAGAAGGAAACGACTGCTGGTTGCAGTAAGGGTTGTAAGTCGTGTTATTGGACCGAAAGGTTGATTATGAAAGGAACGAGAAAGCACTTTTGCGCAAGGTAGTCCTAGAATCCACGTCTGCTCGATTAGAGGTAGTTATGGTGTTCAATTATTTCGTGGCGTGTCTTCCGTCAATAAAATAAAGAATTGACGCAGCCTTTCCTTATGAAATGCCTATAATACAATATCAGCTTTCTACCAATTGGCATATATTTTTGTCGATGATTTCGTAAATCGATATTACAAGACAGTAGCAAACAATTGCGAGCATCCCCTCAAAATACATGGGGAAAGGCACGACCTAACTCTGTCAAACCAACAAAGGTTCTGAAAGAACCGTTTGAATACACCACATGTCATGTTAGACCAAGCCTAATGGGTACCATTCTGACGAGGAATTTTGAACGTCCGTATATTTTATTAATAAATAAATTTTCTCTCACTTTCATCTTTGCGAACGACGCAGTACATTGAAGATTTTTCTTTTCAAATAGGAACGATAAAGAATGATAGACTCTGCGCTGATGTTAACAGCAGTATTATCGAGGTTTATTATGCCGGAGTGGAATATACAAAGACCGTTTTACTTGTTGATTCGCAAACATCACTGACTGCACAACTAGTCGATTAAAAAAAAAACAATTTCACTAATATTCATATGTTGTAATCCATTAGTTCGAACAAAAACCATTTAAAATGCTTGTTAGTCACCTACGTCCTTGAGGCACCGAAAACCCAATTCCTTCTAAACGCGATAATATTCGGGATGGAAGGTAAAGCACTAAGTCGGTTCTACAATATCGGAATATCGATGACATGATCTTTAGGGAAACAAAGGAATCGGCATGCCAGTGGATGTGAGAGAGAGAGAGAGAGAGAGAGAGAGAGAGAGAGAGAGAGAGAGAGAGAGAATGTGCAAAGCTACAGCAGAATGGCATTGACAGGTTCTTTGAAAGATAAAAATCGCGAGGTGCGCAGAAATTAACCGTGACTATAATCCCACACGAACACAGCGACCAAAATTAAGTGTCTTTAATTTTTATGAAGGTGACACATATCACTTCTGATGTGGAGTAGAACGTTTCGTATACCGTGTGCCAATATAGGTGATGTTCAGCTATAAGAAGCTTACAGTCGTGATACCCAAGAAAGTATTACCTAAGTGAAGCCCAAGAAATAGCCACGTAAATCCTGCAGCGGTGACTTCGAGTCTAGTTTGAAACACTGGCGTTCTGTACGTGGGAAAGGCCACGATGAATTTTGTCATCAAGATCATTGTATTATGTAACATCGTAATAGCACAAATATCGTATTGGAACCAAAATTTGAAAAACCTGTTTCTGCAGTTCACCCATCGGATCGATGTGGACAAGATAGGGTGTTAATCACCTCCCGGGTCGTCTTAGACATGTGAGAGAGTATTCATATAATGAAAAAGAAACTAATCGAAATGCATGCTATGTGAACAAAGCGGCTGGTATTACACATTTCTATGGAATCTTTCGTTCCAAATACTGACATTTTTACTTTGATGGCTGTAATTTTGGCTACGCTCTGGGAATCAATAGAGGCATATTTACGGAGGCCGCGGTACAGAAAGATCAAATGAGGCAAATCATCATCATTGTCACTTTACTGGGGGTGACGGGTATCCTAATATGGAACCCTTCACTTTGCCGTACACTGGCTGCACCAGCCTACCTACACCCTTAGATCGCGCACGCCGTCTTTATCATTGACTGAAACACATGCATGAAATTTACCTATCGTCAATGAATTATTGAGTATGCAAATATTTTTAACACCATATAATATTTTCTTTTAATTCCAAATACGACACAAAAATAATACGTGTAGTAATGTCATCCATGACCTGATATTATTACTGAGTAATTGTTTTATACTTCAAATTGTTAAAAGGAAATGCTACAATGCATGGGAGGAAACGGTAAAGAAATAGTTAAGTGACCAAATGAAGACGGATGATTTCAGACGTTTTACACCTGGAATAATTATGTCTCTCCCTAAATAAAAGTGAAAGTAATGGTGTTCGTCAGCTAACTCGTCCTAGAAGGTTAAAGCGGCTTCAATGATTCGAGAGACCCACGTAGGACTAACTTCCATAGACGGCAATCAACGTCCCAAAGTGATAATCCCAGTTTAATTGTGAGTGTGTTACAGGCAATACATCTAATGCGTAGTAAGGTGCGGTGAAGTGCAGTGGAGCAGGGCGGGGCAGTACAGACCGAAGGCAGTACGAGGGGGGTCGGGACGGAGCGGGTTGGGGCGGGAAGAGAGCGGGGCGGGCCAGGAGTGGGGTGGGACGAGAGCGGCTCGGGACGAGAGCGGCGCGGGACGAGAGCGGCGCGGGACGAGAGCGGGGATGGGATCGGGGCGGGATGAGAGCTGGAACGGGAGCGGGGCGGGGCGGGGCGGGGCGGGGCTGGAGCGGGGCGGAACGAGACGAGACGAGAGCGGGGTGAGGCGGAGAGAGGCAGGGCGGAGAGGCGTGGCACGAAGAGGAGCAGGATGGGCGGTGAGGAACGGGAGAAGCGGCGGGGCGAGGAGGGACGGGACGGCGAGAAACGGCCGGGGGAAGAGGAGCGGCGTGTGGCGGGGCGGCGAGGAGCGAGGCGGGGTCAAACGGAGTACTGTCGGTTGGAGAGGGGCGAGAAAGGGTTAGGGAACGGCGCGGCGATGCGAGGCGGAGTGAGGAGGGGCGGACTTTTTAATTTCCTATATCCTTTCCTTAATAGCTAATTTGTATAAATCCCCTGGCACCGCTCTTCACTTTGGCAAGCACTGTATCCAAATGAACCGTCTCTCCAAAACAGCGCGATAGAACTGGAACGGTCCATCTCCTGCGCCCCGAATCCCGGCGGAAACCCCGAGGCCAAGGAATAGATCACGGCGAACCGGTCGCGGGCGGTGCTGGGAAGAGGTTTTGGAAAGGCGCTGGCGCTGGCGGTGGCGGTGGCGGTGGCGGTTCCAGTCTGGTTCCCGCAACGCGTGCATCGCCGCTTGCTTTTCACTTTTTGGCGACCGCGGCGGCCGGTTCCCGGCGTTGCGTCGGGCCGAGAAGTGCACGGAAGCCCAGGTGGAGAGACGTGACGTGGCTAAGAGGGCAGGGCAAGGTGGCGGAGGCAGGATGTTAAGAGGCGCCATGGCGCGAAATAAAAAAAAAAAATGTTAAAAAAAGTAGTAGCTTACACGGCATGAACTTTCTCGTTTATTAAGGATAAGTAATATTAGAATTTTTCTGAATCGATTCTACTCAACCTCACACTCAACGAAATGATGTCTGAATGGCAAGAAAAATATTAATTTCTTTAATTTTCGAAATTTGAGAGGTGAAGTGTATTTCTGTTTCATTATTAGGAGTAAGTAACTAGGCACTCTTCGTGGTTGAGTATCGTAACTTGCATTTGGTTCGAACACTGAAATGATACTTTTTGCTTTTACAAATTAATTGTTATTTTTTTTATCTTATCTTATAAAATATAAACATCACTGGAATATAAATTTGGACATCACTGGATAATTATAAAAAGATTCGTCATGGAAAACGTAGATTACTACACAGTTTTATAGAGAATTGCTATCGGCAACCATGCCTACAAGTATTGTAATTTTGTTTCTGGGTCAATGACCCCATCTCCATCAGGATTTTTGTTCAGTTTCCTTGAACCACTGAGCAAATGCTCAGATGGCCCTGTGTTTAGTTTCTGGACATAAAAGGTTTACTGTGCTTCTCTTGATCTCTTCTTTTGGTAGTTGTGGTAGTACTAAAGCCGAGGTTTGGGTTAATATTTTGCTAGTAATACCATATGCGTTTGCTATTACTCAACAGCGGAAATTTAAAGTTTTCAGATGTTGCTAATGACGCTTTGTTGGTAATTTTAATTTCTGTCAAAATACTGCAGAACATTATTTTTAGAGATCCACATTGGTGAACGCGAAAATGATTTAGAGAATACGAAGCTGCTGGCTGTTCGCCAGCCCGCATCGATATTTATTACGGGTCTTCGATATTTGAAGTGTAGGAAGTTCCATTATGCGCAAGGTCACAAATGTTTCCCAGTTCGCAAATGATACCAAAAGTTCGACAAACGAAGTGTAGGAACTGCTAGATGTGTTTTGCACAGCTTGAAGTACCTTAATATGTATAATAGTTGAGCCTCTGTGCATGCAGAGTTCGAGTTGCACATGCGCATAATCCGAAGTGGTGCTTCGCGAAAATGTCTCTCTACTGTTGTGCATAAGGTCGCCTAGTTTTTCTCGGCCCGCCTTGTCGGTTCGCATTGATAACGATACCGTAACCGAAACTTGGAGTGTAGGAAGTACTGTTATGCCGGCCGAGCTGTTTTATCTAGCGACTGTGCCCGCCGTCCCGTATCGATATCGATATTCATTTCGCCACGCGGGGGTATTTGAGGTGTAGGAAGTGCTACGTTATGCCCGACGCGGCGCAGCGCTGCTGCCGGCTGCCGCCGTCCCGTTGGGAGCGGCCCGCCCGCCGCTTACCGCTAGCTCCGATCGCCTGCCAGGGGCCGGGGCCGAGGCCGGGGCGGGGTGGGGGCGGGGGCGGGGTTGGCAGGGTGGGGAGGGGGCGGTGAGCGGACTCGCTGACATAACGATAAGCGGCCGGGGCGGGACGAAGCGGGGCGGAGTGGAGCGGGGCGGTACGGGGCTGTACGGGGCGGTACGGGGCGGAACGGGGCGGGGCGGGGCGGGACGGAGCGGGGCGGGGCGGGGCGGAGAGTGACGGGACGGGGCGGGACGGGGCGGGGCGGAGCTGGGCGGAGCTGGACGGAGCGGGGCGGGGGCGGGGCGGGGCGGGGGCGGGGCGGGACGGAGCGGGACGGAGCGGTGCGGGGCGGTGCGGGGCGGGACGGGGCGGGACGGGACGAGCGGGGCGAGACGGAGCGGGCGGGGCGGGCTGGGACGGAGCGGGGCGGGGCGGGGCGGGACGGAGCGGGGCGGGGCGGGACGGAGCGGGGCGGGACGGGACGGAGCGGGGCGCGACGGAGCCGGCGGGGCGGGGCGGGGCGGGCCGGGACGGAGCGGGGCGGGGCGGGACGGAGCGGGGCGGGTCGGGGCGTGGCGGGACGGTGCGTGGGCGGGACGGGGCGTGGCGGGACGGGGGGCGGGGAGGAGCGGGATGGGGAGGAGCGGGGTGGGGAGGAGCGGGGTGGGGAGGAGCGGGGCGGGGAGGAGCGGGGCGGGACGGGGAGGAGCGGGGTGGGGTGGAGCGGAGCGGGGCGGGACAGGGACAGGCGTGGTTGGAGAGGGGAGGGGGAAGGGGAGCGGCGGGGCGGCGCACGGTCTCCCGTGAGATCACATCCCATTACGTCACAGCGGCGGCGGCGGCGGCGGCTGCTACCGCGTGGTCACGCCGGCGAGCGGGCTTTGTCCCTACGGCCGCCGAGCAAACGGCAGATGAATGGGCTGACGCAAGCGCCTCGTCTTTTCATCGCCTGCTTTCTTCTTTACCTCCTCTATTCTCTTCGCTTTATTCCCTTTACCTTCCTTTTTCTCTTCACCATGTTATCTTTACCTTCACCTTATGTTCTTTATCTTCTTTATTACCTGCGAGTCGCCGCCTCTTCTTGCACACTTTTCCATTTCCTCTCATTCCTCTTTCCTGTGTTTTCTTTTCATCGTTATCTGTGAGTCGGTTAACGTGAACGAGTTATTATCATTTTTCATTTTCGTGATAACGGTGCGGCAAGATTTGGAATGTTCGTGAGTACACTTGTTTGAAGGCTTTCTATTATATTTTGTAACGCAAGTGATAACCTATAGTAGGATGTCGTTTTCGACTGTTTGTTCCCATGGGTGGATTCAGCCATCAGCCAAATAAGCGGTTGCTTAAGGGCCGTACGCTTGGAGGGGTCCGTGTCCCCGAAGAAAAATGAAATATTCGGAAAATGCCATATAATAGGTTTGTTTCGGTAAAATATTTGCTCATTAAAAAACCGAAAGTACTAAAAGTTTTGTATTTAACAAATAAAAATTACTTGTATTTATCATTATTCACAAACAAATTTAACCCCCGTGCTCGGGGTCACGAAGATACATCTGGCCCTGCTTCTTCCAAAATTACTTATATTCATGACAATTTTTATCTTCAATTCAATGATGCAAATAGTGATAATTTGTATTCGGAAATGTAGAAATGAAATGTGAAAACTGCACTTAAAACGAATGTTCTTATTCGAAAAAAAAAACATAGGTGTTGATTTTTTAATTGTGATTGAAACGGAATTTATTTTAATTATTTCCGCCGTTTTTGCTATTTGTCGCCATATTCGTGAATGATACGTTTGTATATTAGGATGATTTCATGTTAATTTTAGCATTCTTTATTTACTACATGAAAACAACATCTGCACGAAAAACGGAAATATTTCAATACTCCATTTTTTCTTCTGGTACCTGACGTTTCCTATGTCGCGGATATAATGCAAGATAAACAAAGGCGATCCTGCAGATGTCTCGTTGCAAACATGAACTGGTATTTCGTATAGTTTGCAACAAAGCAGTTTATACACACGGCCATACAACATGCAGTGCATAGGTAATTGTATTTGCAATGCAGCTGCTATGCAAGGCCATCATTGCTACCTCTTGCGGGCTCAGCTATGAACGCACGTTGTGTCGGAAACCAGGGACAACTAAAGAAACGCTTGGAGGACGGAGTTGCAAGATCCTTTGCTGATTTTTCTTCTTTTGCATGTACGAATAACGTAAAACAAACGAAATACTAATTCCTTCACACTGAACTTATAGACGTCTTTAGCCTAACCAGTAAAGGCAACTTGTGCCCAGCTGCACGAGCAAGGTGTGAGTTTGATAGGGAAATTATACTTTTTCTTCGCTTCCCGATCGTCTGGAACTGCCCGCGGGCCCGTTCTACATGATGTCCATGGAGAACCGGTCTCTTCTTCAGGTTTTGGGATATCGACTGGGACGGGGAGCGCACCACTTAGGTCGTGTTTGAAATAAGAACACTCTAACCTTTTTTTAATTTTTTTTTCTTTTTCTTTCCATCCATCCATCTACCTACTTATCTATCAATCTTCTACCTATCTATATCTAACAGTGTTTCCATCAGCGTATTTATCTATGTATCTATATATTCTCCATTTTTTCCATCAACATAATTTTCAATGTCTTTCTTTCTCTTATCCTTTCTTTCTCTTATCCTTTCTTTCTCTTATCCTTTCTTTCTCTTATCCTTTCTTTCTCTTATCCTTTCTTTCTCTTATCCTTTCTTTCTCTTATCCTTTCTTTCTCTTATCCTTTCTTTCTCTTATCCTTTCTTTCTCTTATCCTTTCTTTCTCTTATCCTTTCTTTCTCTTATCCTTTCTTTCTCTTATCCTTTCTTTCTCTTATCCTTTCTTTCTCTTATCCTTTCTTTCTCTTATCCTTTCTTTCTCTTATCCTTTCTTTCTCTTATCCTTTCTTTCATTCTTTTATGCAATTTGTATTCTATAATTAGCTGCGTTCAAAATGAAATTCCGCATGTAAACGAACGACATTAATCATTACTTTTCCCTTTTTCCAACTCGGAAATTCTGTTAATATAATACATTGAGTGAATAAACATTTTACTACGATAATATTTTTTTACATTAAATTATAATAAATAAGAGAATACTGAATTTCTTTCTAAAAACGAAGGAAGTATATCCAAATGGAAAACACTCTTGTCATCAGTTTTAGAGAACAATTTTGAGAGAATACCGTTCTTTAAAATTATGATTTTAAATACGTTGTCCATCAGACTAGGCGTTCTGTCCGTGCCTGTTGAATCTCTATTTTCGAAACTCCTCCCCCCTTAACATTCTGGATGTCTCTTGTTGACGATCACTAATGAGTCACTAATTGCTTCACCTTGAGCAACAAACTTGACTCGAGCACCTTCGAGTCCCGCCGGAAGAAAGCTCAACGTTTCTTGCCGCCCTTTTTCGCCAACCCAAGTAGCACAATCGATTGCGTCGGTAGCCGTACAACGTGAAATCGAAGGTTGTGGATTTACCTCTCTGGTGACACAAGAATGTTTTCACTTACGTAGTGGCAGAGATGAGTCAGCCCAGCGTGTATCACAGACTCTGCTTCATCGCCAGGGTCGTTTTAACTTCATCGGGGGCCCTTGGGCCTAGGTTAATTTGGGGAGGCCCTATTCTTACTTTTTAAGCTATCTCCCACCCTCCCTAACATGGCGCTGTTCACAGAGAGAGAGAGAGAGAGAGAGAGAGAGAGAGAGAGAGAGAGAGAGAGAGAGAGATTTCTTGGATTTATGTTTGATTTATGAATTGTCATACTTTGTTACATGGTTTTTTACAATTTATAATAAAGTTCGACACCTAAAACAATGGGAATGTACACTCTACATCACTTTAATGGCAATGGTTTTTGGCCGAAGATAAAATCACACTTTTCCTAAGACAACCATAGGAAAACAAACAAAAATTGAGGATTTCTGGATGTAGATAGTAAATAACGAATTATATAAATAATATTCGAATAACACTTGCGTATAGTAAATATAAAAGAAAAAAATTATATGAATTTCTTTAAAATATTTTTATGTAGAGAGAATTATTTTCAAAGCAGTAATTCTGCGAATTAAACTTACTATATTTTGGACTATATTATTTTTTAATGTTCAAAAGAAACACAAACGCTTTCTAAATTGAATTACGTTGTAAAAAAATTGATGAATTGAAATACTTATTACTGATGCAAGTACAAATGGGAATCTGAAACAAGACAGATTCATTTGTACGTAACGAAGTTTGCAAATAGAGCGGAACTGTGCCACTGGGGTATTCAATATGCATCGTTATGAATGGGTGCGGTGGCACCCCGTCACGTGGCCCCGGCATTGCGATTTCCCCCGTTCGCAAAGTGGAAAGATCGATCCGGAACGACATTCAGGCGAGTCTTGAAGCTGTGGTCAGGCAGCAGGCACGTACTCAAGACAAATTCATTTAATTCGCAATTACAGTTAATTAGCTAATTACACAAATAAGGTAATATAACTAATACGCAAATTATATAAAAATAATAATACTACAAGAATACTACAATAATAATAATACTATAATAATATAATAATAATATAATAATATAATAATAATACAATAATAATAATACTGTAATAATAATATAATAATACAATAATAATATAATAATAATAATACAATAATCATAATAGTAACAACCATAACAGCTAACAAGACTAACAACAGCTCATACCTGGCTCACGTCCCTTCTTAATAAGTCAGAACTGTTAGTACCTACAAGAAGGAGTAATGCGACACCATTAACATCGATGCTAATAAAATAATACATCGTGCAATCATCGATGTTTTTTCAAAGGGGTTTAATAGCATCAAGTATTTACGTTCGCATGTTGGAGAATTTAATGTGACAATGGCTGTGGTTATTAATTTATAATTAAGGTTCGACTCTAAAAAAAAACAAACTAAATATAATAAGATAAATATTAACAACACTGGGTCTGAACGGCTGAGGATTTAGAGCAGCCGCAGAACAATGCGGGGGAAATGGGAAGGCACTAGGCCTACAGCACATGCGTTGACAACCTCGTGCGAAATGCAACCAAAGATTTAGTAAATACCAGAGCATCGGGGTTATCCGTCGGGCCAGAGGGAAACTGTTTCTTGAAAGGGTAAAAACGTGGTCAAAAAACCGACGTAGGTAAATACTCTTTTGCCAACCGGACAATAACTGACTGGAACAATTTACCTGCTGCAGTACTGGCGACTTTTCCCTCCAGTGTGCGTTGCTTCCGGAAACGTCTGGAGAATTGCGTGTGATGCCAAATAACTGTGTCTTCTTAGACATTCTCCTTAGCTTTACTTTGTTAGTTTTTACTTAGTTGTACTTTTCATATTATATGCATTCCTACGTATATAACATGTATTATCTCTGTATATGTGCTGTAAAACTGCCACCGAGCGAAAGCTCATTAGCAGAAAAAATAAATATTATTATTATTAATTATTATTATTATTATTATTATTATTATTATTATTATTATTATTATTATCATTATAAACAGCATTTGCTTCGTGCGAATATACGAACTGTCAGTGATATCTGTCAGTTATTTTATTTCTTAAATTCTGCAAAATTATGATTATGGCGCCGACCGGAGTGACTGAGGTGGCTAAGAGCGTGTGCCGACTCTGCACTTCACTCCGACGGGTCGCGGGTTCGAGTCCCTCCTTGGGCATGGTTCTTTGTGCATTATCTCTCATGCACGTGTTGTCGCGGAGGGCGGCACGTTGTGCTGACCCCAGATCATAGGAGCCCGCAAGTGCGTTGGTGCCTAGTATACGGTCGAATATGCGTCCCATTGGGACACGAAGGGGGACTATTGTCTGGATAAAGACTCTAGGGAGAAAAGTGATTAGGGAATGTTTTCTTTCACAACCAAAACATCGAGAACTAAAACATCGAGCACTCAACATCGATGTTAAAAAACATCGGCTTTAATCAGTCGATATTTAAATAATCTATTGTGCAATAAAAACAACGATGTTTTATACATTGATCAATTAAAACTGATGTTTTTTTTAACTTACATGTTTGGCGCTCGATGTTTTACGTTTTATTTTTTCTGTGTGAGTAAAAAATGACCATCATAATAATAATTTTGTAAAAGTTAAAATATGAAAAATAACTGATGGTTCTACTCTCAGTTTGCGTTCGAACGTAACAAAACCTTCGAGGAGACTATCCCTCACCCCAGATGACCCATTTCCTATGTCTTAAGTCGTATTTTGCACGTGGAGAGGTGGTCAAAGAATGCTCCTTAGAAATACGGCATCACCCTTCTTCCTTTACTCTTCTGTATTCTTCGATGAACTGTGGACTGACTGACTCTTTTAGATGACCCTGTGCAATCACGTTTGGTCCATTGTTCATATTAGATTTTAATTTTGTTTCCAGTAAAATATGAATTGTTAATTAATAGACACTGCCTCAGACAAATTAGATTTGGTGGCGCACACGTTTACTTTAGAGGTAAATGAACCAGCATTACAACAACGATGTTTTTTAGTTGATGTAGCAGTAACATCGATGTTTGTTTGATGCACTTCGATGTTTGCTAACATGGCTGTTATGACGCCTCATTAATCCCTACTGCAAAGAGGTAGGCATCGCCCACCGATTTGTGTAGGAATTGATTAGTAAATCCGGGCGCGTGAATTTCCAAGGCCATTTGTCCCGTAAGTACAGTGTATGCGTTTTTGTGTTGTGAGAGAGCGGTGATTTCCCCCCGCTGGATAGTGACACCTGGCGCCAACTTACATGTCGGCTGACGGGGACCTCACGAAACAGGCATCTCCCACCAGAGGGGCACCGCCCCAGTCGGGACAAGCTTTTAGACAGAAGTGACACGTGGAGTAGTGCGGAGTATGCAAGTGTAACTGTGTGTTAGGAGTGAGGGTAGGACAAGAAACACGGTGAAATCACGTGCGGTCCGTGGCTCGTTTGTTAGGGTACTACTCCAGCAATCGCCTGTTGTTGATTGGAGAAGCCACAGAAAACAATCGATCAGAGCAGCCGGTCGCTAGAATTCTTCTCCAGACAGCACATAAGTAGACCCAACTACCTAGCTAGAGTCGACAGTGCTCCACCGTCGGGGCTAGCACCGTATATAGTGTCGTGTGCCAAGTGAACATATGCGTGCCAAGTGAACAAGTGCGTGTGTCAAGTGAACATATAATCTAGTGTGAATGTGCGTGTGAATGGAAAAAAAATACCCAAGAAAACTAAAACTAATAAGCCTGAAGTCTGAATAAATCCTGTCTTGTGTTAATCTTAGGTTGCCGGCCAAAGTGCCGGCTTCATCCATAGGTTAAGTTAGAAATAAGTAAGTAAGTTCTGCCCCCTTCTTTGCCGCATAAGCCGTAGAGCTGCGGCGTATGTTGTACACCAAGAAAATAAACTCCCGCCTCGCCAGGGTTACTGGAGGGGGGAAAGTTGAAAAAAGGCCTGTTTGTGTGGGGGTGGCGAGGCCCGGCCGCGTGGCGCTGACCGGAGGCCGGCGCGGCGGTCGGCGGTCGCTGCGCTCGCGGAGTCAGCGCGAGTTGCGCTCGGCGAGGAGGGAGCGAAAGAGCGCTGCGCGCAGCGCGCGGGGATTTTCCACTGGCGACAGAGAGCGACGTCGGCGCCCCGTTCCACCGCTCGCTCGCCCGCCGGCCCCGCGCTCGCCCCGCCGCGCGTCTGCCGACCCCCTATCGACCCCGCGACGCCCTCCGCTGCCTCCGCGCCCTCCCGCCCCCGTCGGTCCCGGCTACACCCGCCCTCACTCTCATACTGCCATACCCCTACACTCCCCGCCTCTCTCCTTCGCACTCCGTTTCTTCGGGCCCCTTCAAACCTCTCCCCGTCTGTCTCCGTCTCTTGCCGCCCCTCACCGACTCATTCCGACCCTCACCGGACCCTTACCGACCCTACCAGGCCATCATCGACCCTACCAGACCCTTCATGACCCTACCAGACCCTTCATGACCCTACCAGACCCTTCATGACCCTTCCAGACCCTTCATGACCCTACCAGACCCTTCATGACCCTACCAGACCCTTCATGACCCTCACCACCTCTATCCGACCCTCACCACCTCTATCCGACCCTCACCACCTCTATCCGACCCTCACCACCTCTATCCGACCCTCACCACCTCTATCCGACCCTCACCACCTCTATCCGACCCGCACCACCTCTATCCGACCCGCACCACCTCTATCCGACCCGCACCACCTCTATCCGACCCGCACCACCTCTATCCGACCCTCCGCGTTTCTTACCGTTGCCCCTGCCGCTCCCCTACCGCCCTCGCCGGCGAGTTCATCGCTGAGTTACCACTGTCTCTTGCATTGACTCATTCCGCTTCCGAAGCCACCGTCTACCCCGTTCCGAAGGTAAGCAGGATGCACATGCAGGACTTTTTCTTAGTAGTCATAAAAAAGTACGTATAGTGTACAGTATTTCATTATAGCGCTGACATGTATAACGAATGGTCTCCAGTTACGATGAAAATCTGGGTTCCTCAGTTCTCTTGTAGTATTGTATATTCGAGTACATGTTATTAGATATGACGTTGCATGTAAGGTGTTCGCAAATAGATCATCGCCACGTTAATTGCGAACCCTCCGTGAAAGAAAATGACATCAAGCATTTCGGTTATCGTAAATAATAGAAATCGTCGAAACCATCGCTCTTCAGAACATAGATTTTTATTTCATTGTTTCTATTCCCTTTGCTGTGGATTTTCTGCAACATTCTGATTTGTTCTCTACGGCGATGCGCACTGTCACGGAAAGCAATTTTGCTCTGGGATAGAAATTACATATTTTCTACCGTTTGAATTTTTTTATTGCAGGTTAGCAATAACTTTATGCAAAAATTACTGCATATAGAGTCCAGTATAGAAATCCTATTCTACCTCGAAGGCAGTAAAATGTAATGTAAAACGAGTGTTATCAACAACTGGCTTAAACGTGTAAGAGATTTAATAATATATGTTTACGCATTGTTTGTTAGCAAGATCTTCATCATTGCCCTACGACAACCTGAATGCCAACACAGGAGAATGTCTCACAATGTTTAGAGGAACAATGATCAATTTATTTCAAATTCATTCAAAATAATATCACAGCTTTCAAAATGGCAAATGTGATCTACAAACTTGTAAAATAACAACTAAACTTGTAATATAATACTAATAACATCTAATAACATTATAATTTCAATTTAATTTGGTGAGACTCTAATTCAATATTTGTGTGTCCATCATGCAATTAAGTATCGTGCTTCAATGCAGGTAGTCCTGATAATAAAACCCACAGAAATGAAAAGCCAACCTGTTTTTTATACACCACTATGAGATGAATGCATCATTCTAATGTAGGGATTTCTAAATTATGAACCATGGGCCAGATCCGTTCCACTATGAGGTTTTGTCCCACCCCACATCCCGTCTTGACCAAGATCTGCAGTGGGCAACGGACATTTTCAAGAAGGCGACCGACGTTGAGAACCTTTTTAGAAGGAAAAATATGTCTGCGTACTATGGGAGGACAGGTCCATATCACTAGTGGAAAAAGTTAGTTACATATAAATCAAAAAATTGAGGAAACATTACACGATTAGCAGCTTCTGTCGATAGGGGATTCGGTGAAAATAAGCCTTCTGACATGTCTCGAGAAGCCCCAATGCTTGGAAAGGTCTCGCATATTTTCACTAATTACCAAAAAAATACACCATAGATTGAAGACCTTTTAATAAAATGCATCTGAGAAACCTAGCGTTAAACATCAGCTTTGTTAGAAGGACTTTTAATCATTATCATTAAGCAATTCAATAGATGCATATTGATGAAATCAATATGACCTCTAAGCGCATTCTCAGGTAAGGTATTAACAGCTCTTTCCACTGTAGTTAACTCTAGCGACGTATTCCAACAACTCAAATTCCCGTCCTATCAGTTCGATTTTCTTCCTCTGTCTCTGTCTCATGAGCTCCTTTTCAATACTGCTTTTGCCCATCTTTCCTCTTTTTTAAAACACAATTCTCATCAGTAAAAGAAATATAATTCGTACGCTACATTTTCGAATGTATTTTGTCAATGATCATTTTTGCTGCAGCTCTATCCAGTTGTCAAAATACGACCATCCTTTTAGAAGGTTCTGAAAACCCCACTCAAATGGCTGAATCCTCGAGAACGTTCGCCGCGGTTCGCAACATGCCAAAAAAAGCGATCCAAAAAAATCAACACGCTGGGCTAGCCTTGAGCTGAGTCTCCGGCATGTTGCAGGTTGAACATCACATCATTAGCACAGGGAAGAGGGGCTTTTTTTAACCACACGTAATACCTTGACATTGGTTAGCGGTGAAGGTTGCTAAGATTACGTGTCTGCTCGCCCTATCTCATCTGAGCAATCTCATGAAAGTAAAGCACAACAAAAACGTCAACATTCTGCAGAACATTAACTTGGCAATACTTAAGAAAGCATTAGGTATATAAAAAGTTAATTTTTTATATACAATAAACCTCGTACTTATTGAAAGTTGTCGTCCATAAACAAGGCCTTAAAAAAGGATTATACCACCCATTATTACCTCTGCTCTTGCATTATTTACGAGATCCTTGCGAACTAGGACAATGCTAAATATTCATATTTGACACACGGATGAGGACAAAAGGTTAGGGATGATGTATGGGTTCAATAATGCACTGATCAATTACTAACGTATTCGTGACAATCAGGAGAGGAAATTGTTAATTGAAGATTCAATGAAGAATCATGTTCACACAACTTCTCCTCCTTAAAGCAGAATCAGGCCATCATTGGTAAGTTCTCGCACCTGTATTAACACAATTCAGCGTAACCAATGACTCTTGCATCCATGAGGGTGTCTGTCACGTGGGTTTTTTGGGGGGAGATTAAAGAAAGTGACCGCGAATTTTAGTTCAAGTCACGACATTTTTATTGATTTATTGAATGTACAAGGTGCATGCGGTATATTAAAAAAGGCCATGTATCGCAGCAGTTCATGATTCAATGAAATATTATATTCTGACTCAACTTGAAAAAAGACGTCGCTACGGAGACGATGTCGGTCGCAGTTGTGGATTGATTGATTAGTAATTTCAACGTCGTTATTCCCGTAAGGTTAGTGTAAGTTTTCATCGTGGGAGGTATTAATCCTCCACCACTAGCTGGCAAAATCCAGCGCCGACCTACGTCGGTTTGTAGGGGTTTCCCCAATCACGTATCTCCCACCAGCGGACCACATCCCCAGCCGGAACAAGCTCTAAGCTCCCGACCGGTCTCCCAGCATGTGTGGTGGTGTAGTGCATGTTAGTGTAAGTGTGTGTGTGTGTAAGGGGTGAGGATACGTCAAGGAAGAGGTAGGAAAGACCACGAAAAATACCGACCGTAGTAGCTGGCCGCTAGAATTACTCTCCAGACAGCAGGTGATAGTAGTTGTGGAAAGCAACTATACGGTACCTCTATATTTGCCACTATGGCAGCATGTTCATAATATTCTCTTCCTATGCTCATTTGACTTTTTAACTAATAAAGGTCTATAAAACATTTTTGGCGCTGTTATTCTTTCATGACTTGAAATATATATAAAACTAAAAAAATTGAAATTCTTATAAAGTTGTACAGGAAACATCTTTAATTAAAAATAAAATTAACGTAAGAGTGCGCAGCTTACGGTAAAAAAACAGGGGGCAACTATATTTCTGTCCCCTCTTTTCCATTAAACTTTATTACTACTAAATACTGTACCAGTATCTAAATAAAATATAGAAGAAGAAATAAACTACCATTTTAATAGAAAGAAAGTATACACATTTGATTTTATGTTGAGCCATTTACAGAGTTGCCTCTTGGCTTGGAGGGTCTCTTCTACAAATCTAAAACAATTTCCCACCTTTTCAGGTTAAAAACTGTGAAAATATGTGTTTGAATATATATTTTTTTACTGAAATAAAATGTTTTATTACTTGACGCTATGAGGCGTTTCAATATTTTTCAGGGGGGTCGACCCCCGAGCGCACGCATATGGAAATTAGATCAATATTTGTGGATATGCTTGAAAATATTCGGGGTGGACGCCTTGTTCCCAGCGTGTCCCCGCCGGAGATCTCGTGTCAGTACCCGGCTGTTGCATTTTCGCGAAGTCCCGGACACCGCCTCGACCGAGTGAGGTTCCTGTTCACCCCCCCCCCCCCCCCCGCCCCCGAGACCACTGCAATCTCGCGGTGGCGCCCGCCTCCTGTGCCACATAGCTATCACTCAACGTCATTGTCCAAAAGACTCGTAGAATTGCCCGGTAATAAGGTAGACTCGGGGAACACGAGCAAAAGGAAAGTAATTGCCTTCCTCTCGGCACCGCGACTTACAAAAGGTCATGCGCCGCCGCTCCTTCCCTGAGAGAGGTTGGTGCATGCCGAGGTCAGGTGACCTGGCAACGCACATCTGTGATTACGAAGGATGAGGGAAGGATGAGGTTTACTGAGGATGGAGTCCCCGAGCTTCCATGTTAGACTTATTTCTAAAACCAGCAAAAAATTCTTCTCACAAATTGCTTTTCATTATTTTGTTTTTTAAATTGAAGGGTTCAGTGAGAAGATAATCATAAGTCGTACGCACGCAGTATTGCGGGACAGCTCATTTTGTGTTCGGTGAAAACACGCAAATCAATGGAAGGCCAAGACAATCAGACAGGTGTTATCCTGTTACATGGGTAAAAGTTGAAATCACTATACTAAACAGTGACGTTGCTTTGAGATTGTCGTATGTCGAGCTTGAAAAACAAAATGTTGGCAGAAAAGACTGTCCCATTCAATTATATCAATGATCTAGGCATTCATAAGATTACACTGACTAATTTTCTGAATACATATTGATGCGTGTATGGATATATGGCTGTTCCACAAAATCCTTTTGGAACACTAGTGATCGTTGTCTAATTGTGAACGATCAATTTTCAGATGCCGAGAAATAAACAAAAAAAAAGAAAGAGTTGTTTACAATCTTCAAAATACACTATGCCACAAGTTTTTATACCAAAACGTATGTTACTGGAAGTAATGCAACTCGCATCTATATCGGGCCATGCCATTGGACGGGGTGGGGCCGAACAGGGCGAGGCGGACTGGACAAGAAGGGTGAGATGGGTCGAGATTTTTCAGACATAAATACAAGTGCAGCGTAATATTATCAGCTAGTAAATAATATAAAGCAACAAAAATAAGATCTGATTTCCTTAGCCAACTTTGCAGATAAAGTTGTGGACAATTAATCGGCTTAAAGAAATTGTAAGGCCTAGTGCGACTTCTAAATGACTGCAATAAATGTTACAGGAACGTTAATCATTGAGGAGGAAGTTGCAGAAATGCAGGATGGTTCCCCAAATATTGTGTAGCCATTGGGGCTCATGAGAGGAAAGAATTACACCGCGCAAGAATGAATGAAGAGAGAAAAGAAAAATAAGCAGAGTTGAAATAATGGCTCATAAGAAGAAGAAAATTGTAGAACGACATCACGCACAATGAATACAAAGAATTCTGAACTCAGAATTTCTTCCTTCAAGCAATTACATTGAATGAATGGACATAGTACATTATATATTTCACGTTGAATTTCAAACCGGTTTAGTTCCTTTTTTATAAGGAAAATTCTGGTCAAAAAAATTCACTAAACTTCTCGCTAACAAAGAAAACAATGTGTGTGTGTGATAGTGAGAGAGGTAGAGAGAGAGACAGAGAGTCAGAGACAGAGAGTCAGAGACAGAGAGTCAGAGACAGAGAGTCAGAGACAGAGAGTCAGAGACAGAGAGTCAGAGACAGAGAGTCAGAGACAGAGAGTCAGAGACAGAGAGTCAGAGACAGAGAGTCAGAGACAGAGAGTCAGAGACAGAGAGTCAGAGACAGAGAGTCAGAGACAGAGAGTCAGAGACAGAGAGTCAGAGACAGAGAGTCAGAGACAGAGAGTCAGAGACAGAGCGAGACACAGAGAGCGAGACACAGAGCGAGACACAGAGAACGAGACACAGAGAACGAGACACAGAGAGCGAGACACAGAGAACGAGACACAGAGAGCGAGACACAGAGAGCGAGACACAGAGAGCGAGACACAGAGAGCGAGACACAGAGAGCGAGACACAGAGAGCGAGACACAGAGAGCGAGACACAGAGAGCGAGACACAGAGAGCGAGACACAGAGAGCGAGACACAGAGAGCGAGACACAGAGAGCGAGACACACACTTTCTCGTGGAATACATTACAGAATGAATGGGTGAAACAGGGTAATTTTATCGACAAAATTTTGTGGAAATCAGTCCACCGTCTGCATGTGAAAGCGACTCGCTGACGCCCTGCGATGCGAATGAGCGAAAGGATGACTCATTCGCGTTAGAGCTTTCGCGGGCGCGAATTTCAGGATTTTACTTGCTTCGCGCGGATGGCTGATGGTTCCTGCTTCAGTGGCCCAGTTGGCACAAATCCCCTCAACACATAATGCTCTAAGAAAATATGACTTTTTGTTCATTTACAAGAAACCGTCGACATCAAATCCCGTAAACACCACAGTGCTGCGTAGGGAAAATTCCCTCCACCCCTCTCAGACCTGCGTTAAAAAGATGTTAGACGAAAACTTTACGAATCTTGCTGATTATGATGTCATTTTAGGAAATCTGCAGGGGCAAAGGCAAGTTGCCACATAGGCTTTGTAACACCAGTTTCAAAGTGTGTGTGGCGAGTTATTGTACAGAACTCGGAAAAGATTTATTATACACTCTTAAGACTTTATGAAACAATTGACGTCATCGTCAACTTAATGGATTTATTGAGAAACTGGCTTTGCCGTCATCAGTCTACAAGTAATATAAATAAAATAGAAAATTAGAGGATAAGACAAATAACTCGATTAATAAACGTATTGAAATTAACTTAAGAACAAAAGGGGGATTAATACGAATAATGAAATTACAAAAATTCCCACAATTCGTAAACCGAGGTTTTACGGATCATCAGTTATGTTTCTTATTCCATTATCTATACAAACTGAGGCCTTTTGATTACAGTGAGATCGTTCTATTACATGCGTTGAGGTTTAGTTCTTCTGGGTATCCCGCTCCGCGGCATGGATTTTCAAAACGTTCGAAGTTGACGGATAGAATTTATTTAATTCCTCTTCTAGAATAAGGATTTTAATGCCGAATATTCGCACGAATCGTACTAAAATAATTTACTTCATTTTGCCACACATATGAAAAGCATCTCACCGGTATGGGGGGGGGGCTCAGGGCCTCCCTCTCAGAAGCCAATTATTCATATTAAAAATATAGTCTATGCTAATTTTCTGTAATAACGAGTCATTCAATATATCAATTGACTACGTTATAAATATTAATTACAAGTCAACAAATAAAAATATATTTTTGTACATAACTGAAAAATTGTTAATAACAAAACATCAATTCTGCTGGACACTAAACACATAGTCTTCCCCCTGCCCCACTCCTCCTCGAGAACAATTCCTGGGTACGTCTCTACGTATGGCTAATGGTCGAAACAGAAACTCTGTGTTCTTGACATTAGCCAAAAACGACGTAACCATTTTTAAGCAGTTGATTTTGATATCAAATCTCGAAACGACGACCCTTTCTCGAAATGCAAACCACTACTCCGCAAGGAAAAAAATAATACCGCTTGTAACTCAGGGCCTTCCTCGCGGTTCGCACTGTGGGCGCGCTGTCGTGACCGCCGCCACCAGCGCAAAGAGAGATCAGCGGCCGCTGTGTGCCTACGCCGCCTCCACCGTCGCCGCCCCCGGCTTCGCCGCCTCCGCTGCCGCCTCCGTTGCCGCCTCCGCTGCCGCCTCCGCTGCCGCCTCCGCTGCCGCCTCCGCCGCCGCCTCCGCTGCCGCCGCCTCCGCCGCCGCCGCCTCCGCCGCCGCCTCCGCCGCCGCCGCCTCCGCCGCCGCCTCCGCCGCCGCCTCCGCCGCCGCCTCCGCCGCCGCCTCCGCCGCCGCCTCCGCCTCCGCCTCCGCCGCCGCCTCCGCCGCCGCCTCCGCCGCCGCCTCCGCCGCCGCCTCCGCCGCCGCCTCCGCCGCCGCCTCCGCCGCCGCCTCCGCCGCCGCCTCCGCCGCCGCCTCCGCCGCCGCCGCCGCCTCCGCCGCCGCCTCCGCCGCCGCCTCCGCCACCGCCTCCGCCGCCGCCTCCGCCGCCGCCTCCGCCGCCGCCGCCTCCGCCGCCGCCGCCTCCGCCGCCGCCTCCGCCGCCGCCGCCTCCGCCGCCGCCTCCGCCGCCGCCTCCGCCGCCGCCTCCGCCGCCGCCTCCGCCGCCTCCGCCTCCGCCTCCGCCTCCGCCGCCGCCTCCGCCGCCGCCTCCGCCGCCGCCTCCGCCGCCGCCTCCGCCTCCGCCGCCGCCTCCGCCGCCGCCTCCGCCGCCACCTCCGCCGCCGCCTCCGCCGCCGCCGCCTCCGCCGCCGCCGCCGCCGCCGCCGCCTCCGCCGCCGCCTCCGCCTCCGCCGCCGCCTCCGCCGCCGCCTCCGCCGCCGCCTCCGCCGCCGCCTCCGCCGCCGCCTCCGCCGCCGCCTCCGCCGCCGCCTCCGCCGCCGCCTCCGCCGCCGCCTCCGCCGCCGCCTCCGCCGCCGCCTCCGCCGCCGCCTCCGCCGCCGCCTCCGCCGCCGCCTCCGCCGCCGCCTCCGCCGCCGCCTCCGCCGCCGCCTCCGCCGCCGCCTCCGCCGCCGCCTCCGCCGCCGCCTCCGCCGCCGCCTCCGCCGCCGCCTCCGCCGCCGCCTCCGCCTCCGCCGCCGCCTCCGCCGCCGCCTCCGCCGCCGCCTCCGCCGCCGCCTCCGCCGCCGCCTCCGCCGCCGCCTCCGCCGCCGCCTCCGCCGCCGCCTCCGCCGCCGCCTCCGCCTCCGCCGCCGCCTCCGCCGCCGCCTCCGCCGCCGCCTCCGCCGCCGCCTCCGCCGCCGCCTCCGCCGCCGCCGCCTCCGCCGTCGCCGCCGCCGCCCCCGCCTTCGCCGCCGCTTCGGTCTCCGCCTCCACCGTCGCCGCCCCCGCCTTCGCCGCCGCCGCCCCCGCCTTCACCGCCGCCTTCGCCGCCTCCGCCACCATCGCCGCCGCCGCCGCCTCCTCCGCCTCCTCCGCCAACCGCCACCGCCATCATCGTCTCGCGGCAGGTGCCGCCCCCACCGCGCCCTTCTCTCTCCGCGAGCGGCTATCGCGACTTCTCCGTTTGCTCTAGGGATGCGATATCGCTAACTAAACATCCGTGATTCCAAACATCCATGTTTAATTTTTTTAAATCGATGTTCTAACAACATCGACCCAAAACCATTAATATTTTTACATATTGATATTTTTAATTGTTATTTATTCGCTTAGGGCTTTATGCGAGTGCTAGTGATAAAAATCCCGAGGGCTTTTTGTCACCTGATATCATCAGAACTAGTTAACGCCCGTGGTGCTTACAACATTTTATTTTTACGTAATTTTACTGATTCACATTTACTAATTTACTAATTACCTAAATGTGAACTTGATTCGGATTGTCTTTTCATAATTCCCTCCATAAGGGAATCGTAACATCCTTCATCTGTTTTTATAACGTAACCATAATGCTCTGGATCCATGAATGTGTCGCAGTGTATATCGAGCTCAGTATCGAAAACAGTAACAAGCAATAATGTATCAGTAAAAAATAAACATTTTTACAGCACACATTTTTTTAACTGCAAATGGTATGAATATTGTTTTTCTGGCAGATAGGCCGTGGTCAAATGGAAATTGTTTTTCCAAACGTTTCGTCTACTGCCTCTCAGGATGTCTGCTACAGAAACGTTTGGAAAATAATTTTCAATGGACCACGCTCTATCAGTCCGAAAAAATAATATCCATATTGAGCAGACCGTGAAAGTCTACATTGCTGCATGAAAATGGTATGTTATAAAGAGCAATGTTTGATCCCCTCAGAAACGGTGCACGTTTACACAATCTTGTTGTTTATTTCATACGACAAACCCTATCTGATTTAAACGACATATATCGGACGATATATATCCAATAATAATTAGTACATTAAAATATTAAACTAAGTACTAGATGTGCCCGTGTGATCATTCTGAACTTTATAAAGCACTATCTGAAAAGTGAAAATTACTTCATAATAGAACTGAAGTTCGAACGACCAGGGTCAGAACTGTGCATTCCACCATATACGCGCTGTTATGAGCTTGGGTACAGACTTCAAGTGTGAACTAGCAAACAAATACTTCGATCTATTAAATACTGCGATTTTATTGGTGATAATATGAAAAAGTCTATTTAATTTTACCTATATAGTTTTCGGCGTTCTACAATGTCTCGCCATTCTGCAACGAAGTTGGATATCTAGAAGAGGTAAAGAATAAAAAATAAAATAATAATAGAAAGTTCGAAAAGGTCTTTTTGTAGAGCACAGACTCCGAATAATCAGGATCTCTGGTTGCCTGAACACTGTGTTCGAAGGTCCTAGAACGCACCGTTTACAAGTTATTGGCGACGGTGCCTCACGTGAATTACTTTTGCGGCTGCTGATTTCTTTGTTACGTCGAAATTCTACATTTTTCGTTTTCATCTATTGAACATTAACACAATTACGTAGTTTCTCGTCGATTGCTGTCTTATAAAACGTAGAAAACCGTATTAGTTTTCAGAAAAAAAAGGATAATATAAACATTCAGAAATAATTAAGAGGTACGTATACACTTTCTGCCACTTTATGGCCCTTTATAAGTATTAAAATACTTATATATAAAACTAATATAAATTTTACTGCGGAGCCAGTCCAAAAACTTTCCGTTGGGAATAATAAAGCAGCTTCGTCAGTTAAAACGAATTGTTTGGGAATGGACGAACTCCCAATAAAAAATTTTTTTAAAAAAATGGTAAAATGGTTGAATCAAAATGGTAAAAGCACTTGGCATACACGAAAAGAAGAAATAGGGATGTAAAATGTTTTTTCGGCAAACAATTGAAATATTTGTTGCGTAAATACAGCATTTGCTACTAATTCCTTGCACTGTGTTACTTTCTGACCGCACACCGGGCTACAACAAAAAAATTACAAGATTTACCATCAACTGGTAAAATATGTAGCATGTGATGTTCATTGCATCACTGTTATGAATCCCACCACCAGTCGCCAATGTTAACGTGATGTCATTGCCGCCAAGCCCCCAGCCAAGATTGCCACCCACGCCAATCAACGGCTGCCGCCAACGCGGCTTCCACCACGTCATCAAAGCGAACGCATCCGCCCTAGTGACTCAGTTGCCGCTGCAAAAGCCAGCGCCTGCCTGCCGCACCAGGCACCTGCAGGGAGGCCCATGGCGCCTTGCAGCCTTGTCCTCCCACTAGAAGCGCAACCACGGTCAATGTCAGCCCTGATATCGTCACTGTTTCCATCACACGCCGCTGGCACCGCCACGCGCATCGTCAATGCTGCCAACGTCGCAGCCACCGTCACAGTCACCTAATTTTCCCTCTGCAGGCGTGAGATTATTTTTCTACGGGACATTTACAGTTCGTACTACTGTCTTGTGGCTTTAGTAGTTACAAGAGGGTTGGCTTTATCTTAAATACACTAGCTAAAACTAGATTAATTCTATTGGTAAACGTTTTTGATACACTCAGTGGCCTATCTAATACCATGATATAATTAAATGAGTTGTCATTGCCAACACTATTGTTTATTACAATAGCAACTGTCGATGGCTTAGCCATCATCATCATCATCATCATCATCGTCAGTTTTCTGCTGTATGGAAGCCACAAACGACGAAGTAGTCGTTTTGTGCCAACGAAAACTCACCACAATACCAACTATCTAATACCAGCATAAATCACAGTCAATATCACAACCATCGTCTACACAGCCGTAGTCATCGACTCATTGAGACCTAGTCGTTGCCGCAGATCGTAGGCCTAGGCACAGCTATAGTGAAAGCTGCACGCAGTCGGAGAAAGACGTAAACTATGCTACACCATCAATGCTGCATCCATCGCCCTACCACCATTTCCACGACCTACGAGTCAAAAGTTGTGAGTTTTGGCGAATGTGATGATCATACATGGTGTACAGTGTATCTTTTGTCAGATATACAACCTATTAACAAAGTTCTCATATCACATCTGAAGTTAACCTATGAACAAAATGAAAGTTCCATTTGCATTTCTACTTCTCTTTATTTGACACCTCCAAATACTCTCCTGTAAAAGATTGTATGCGGTAGGTCACAAATCACGACAATATGAAAGCGCGGTATCTTTTAGTACCAACAACAGCGGTAGGGGATAGAGGAGCAAGCTACTAATGGCCTGAGCCACGCCACCAATAAAGACATTTATCTATTTTATGTATGTATCTACCTATTAAACGTCGCAGTCCCCCGCCGCGATCACCCACACCACATCCTTAGGCCTCCATTACCTTCCCCCAGGATTCGAAGTTACAATTACCTGGAGGAGGGGGCGTTCAAAATTCAAGGGAGGGATAAATCGACAAATTGACGAGTGCCTCGCACACGATATTCGTTTAGGTAGATAATCTGGATGAATCCGAAAAATGTTCTTGGAAACGTTTTCTTACCAAACTGGTAAGAAACTTGAAATTGGCCTTGTGGAAACCATATATGATGTACCTTTATTGTGTTTCTGGTCAGGACAAAAAAACTACTTATCCAGGAAGAGGCATCAAAAAGTTTTTTTTTTTTTTTTGGGGGGGGGGGGACGACAATTTGTACCCTGCCCCGTCGAATCTTCTCACTACTCCCTTACACATTTTGCCTACAAACTCTGAAAACTACCGCCTACAACGGATACCAGTCATCCTCACAGGGAACATAGGTGATTATCGACACAATGGAATCGTCATTCAGAGAACTGGCCACATCACCATCGACATTTCTGCAGGTATGCCCTTCCCCACCTTCTTCCTTCCACCCACCCACTACCCTTCCACCCACTACCCACCCACCCCACCTTCCACCCACCCACTACCAGCAGTAGGTCTATTGTCTTTGACATTTCTGTCATTGCCATCATCACCTACGTATATTTCCCGGACAATGCTCTCATTGTCCCCACCCCGCACATCCTTTACCAGGGGTTCTACTGCCTCTGCCACTACAAGTTTCTGACATGTGTACGAACGCCGCCGTGACCAATATCTTCCCCGCCCATTTCCCTCAATTCAGTCGATCTTAAGAACGCAGCGCCCAGCGTTGTACCTGTCACACCGAAAACGCCAACGCCGGTCACTGCACCACCGTCATTATCAAACCCCTCCACCTCCTGCCCCGGCGCCCCCCCACCCCTCTCCACCAGCGCGGCGGCCGCCGCCGCCTCCACCGCCACCGCCGCCGCCATCGCCGCCGAGTTGCCAGTAGTTTTCCACGAGCTCGGGGCCCGCGGAACCGGGCCGCGGTGGCGGCGGTGGCGGTGGTAGCGGTGACGGCGGCGGAGGCGGCGGAGGCAGCGGCGGGGACTGTGGAGGCGGTGGCGGCGGTGGCGGCGGTGGCGGCGGTGGCGGCGGTGGCGGCGGTGGCGGCGGTGGCGGCGGTGGCGGCGGCGGCGGCGGCGGCGGCGGCGGCGGCGGCGGCGGCGGCGGTGGCGGCGGCGGTGGCGGTGGCGGCTGTGGTGGCGGTGGCGGTGTCGACGGTGGTGGCGGTGGCGGTGTCGACGGTGGCGGTGGTGGCGGCGGCGGTGGCGGTGGCGGCTGTGGTGGCGGTGGCGGCGGAGGCGGCGGAGGCGGCGGAGGCGGTGGCTCTGCGATTGAGAGCGCACTGAGCTGCACAGTGCACCGCCTACCCGTGCGCGCCTACACGTGGACTACCAGGACTCTCCGGACAATGCACTGGCTGGCAGTGATGCACATCGATGTCCATTTTTCAAACCGTCAAATTCTTGTACAATCATCGATGTTTTTATCATCGATTTTTTTAAGCTCATTTTTTTTGACATCGATGTTCTGCGTTCCATGTTTTTTTAAATCGATATTCATTGTTTACAGGGGTATTTTGTTTTTAATAAAAACTTCCCACCAAAACAAAGAATTATAATAATTCCCAGAAATCCATGAACTAAACATTATTCAGACCAAAATGAACAACGCGTGAAAAATAAATAAAATCGCATTTTCGGCTATCAATTAATCGATGTATTGTTGGCGTTGCCGCATCCCTAGTACTGTAGCCTGCTAGGGTAGAACGTCTATCCCCGGATTCTTCGTCCATGGGCGCTACGACAACTTCGCCCATCCAGGGTGGTAACAATTGAAATAAATATGTTGAATTTTATTTAAATAAGACGAACTTTATGGAAAAGCGGGCGAAAGACTTTTCCCCAGAATCACTCGATCAGTGGGGTAGTGGTCCAACCTCTCCCGTTGTCGCTCCGGGGACCAGGGTTCAATTCTGGGTCGATCCGAGTGAAATTTATCGGAGGAGGTTCGCGGCAGCTTTTCTCGGAGTGCTTCCGTTGTACAAATGCGCTCATAGAACTGCAGTGTGTGTATAGAAAGTCGCAGCAAGTAGTATAAATGTACTGAGAAATGTGTGAATTTACAGAAAGGTCGTCATCCGTTCGTTCGGCTTACAAACATGGCATTACTGACATGAATGATATTTTGTATGTTACTTCAACCCCTCATGGAACTAGTCACAATATCCTCTATCACCAAGTGACTCAAATCCATATTTAACACCCTTTAATCCTAAAACTGGCAACCAAAGTCAACTGCTTTTATGAAATGTCTGATAATACAACGGCGTAATGAGAGGCACAGGATACAGGAGCACCCCGAGAACAAGTGCTACGAACCCAATTTGTCCAGGAAAATTTCACACGGATCGGCCCGATTTGAACCTGATCCCTGCGATGGAAGGCGATCTTTACACCACTAGTCGCTCTTAATCGAGGATAACCTTTTCGCCACGGGACTATCAGTTCAATAAAGTCCCCCCTTTTTCAATATAGTTTTAAATAGTTATTTCAATTTTATGTTACCCTGAATGGGCGAGGATCTTATACCACCCGGGTGGGAAGTATCGTAGTTTAGAATCTCGTACAGGTCATGGATGTTTGCCAAACCAGATGACTCTTGCTGTGAAAGGCAAATAAAACTGAACAGCAATAGTCTCCACATTTCCTGAGGTCAATTAGTACACATTTACTTGTGGACTGTCAGTGCATTGCGAACAATGTGCTGACCATCTAGTGTGATGGGATTTGTGACAAAGCGTTTTCGCACAGGTTTTCGTGGGATAACCTCCAATCGGACATTTCATCAGTCTCCATTTCAATAATTGTAATTTAATTAAGGCAATTCAATTTAGCGACCAGTAATAATTCAGGATTAGGAGATATTGAACATGCATTTGACAGCTATTGATCTAGAGGATATTGTAATCAGTAGTTCGAAAGGGTCAAGGTAATATGATAACCCTCGTTTTACAAATCCAAGAAGAATTACTATTTTTTTTCTCCTGAACAAACTTAGGATGAAAGAACAACAAGTTTAAAGATAACAGTAACAAGTACATGCACAAACAGTGAAGTAACTATATTTGCAGAAAGTTTGTTTCTTCTCTGACATTAAAAATTACAGAAATGATGTTATCTCTAGCTATCCCCGACTCTCGAACAGTCTGGCCGCTTCACCGCCGGTCCAGCAACTCCAAGATTAAACCTTTCGTTCCGAAACTTCTTTGCAATTCCAAATCTGAAATATTATGTTAATTTGTGGCTAGTCTAAAGAATGATGTGGTTCGGGTGCGAAGTACCGGGGGTGCGATGAATTGGGCGTGCGATAAATCATGTGTGCGATGAATTGCCAGTTGGAAGGATAATGGGTGCAAAGAATCGTGGGTGCAAAGAATCGTGGGTCCGATGAATCGTGGGTCCGATGAATCGTGGTGCGATGAATCGTAGGTGGGGTGAATTGGGGGTGCGACGAAACGTGTGTGCCACGAATCGTAAGTTCGCCAAATCGTGGGTGCGATGAATCTTGGCTCCGAAGAATCGTGAGCGCGGCGAATCGCCGATTCGCGCCCTGCCTGCGTCGGTGCGTTCGTCCCGCGCGAGCGCGGCGCGGGGCCACTGGGGAGCGCGCGAGCGAGAAGGAGCGACGCGGAAGGAGAGCGCCCCGAGCGCTGCGGAGCGGTGGGGGGGCAGAGGGGGCAGCGACGAGCAAAAAAGAGACGAGAGGAGCGGAGCGAGCGAGAGCAGGCGGGGCGGGAGCGAGATGGACGCACGCGCTGGAGCGGGGACGCGGCGGAGAGGGGGGGGGCGGACAGCGCCAGCAGATGAAGGGCCACACCCCCTACCGGTTTCAGAGAGGACCGACAGGAGAGAGAGACAGGGAGGGAGAGAGCGGGAGGGAGGGAAGCTAACCCGCTGCCGCTGCAGGAGCAACATAGGCGAAGTGGGGAAGTGGAGAAGAGCAGAGCGAGTGTATGCGGGATGAGGAGGAGGGACAGAGAGGGGGAGATGCGGCCCCGAGAGGAAAGTAGACGGCTTTTTATGTCAGAGGAAGCGTGTGCGTTTGTGTATGTAGGGACGTGAGTGAGTGAGTGTGTATCAGCGCGCGCTCGCGCATGTGTGTATATATGTCTGTGTATGTGTGAGTTTGCGTGACAGGAAGACGGAGAGGGGAACGATGTGAAATAGAGACGAAGCGAGTTGGGAGAGGCCGACAAGGGAGGGGGGTGCAAGATAAAGAGAGACGGAGAGATAAGAAAGTGTGCTTTAATGTGTATACGAGAGAGTGTGCGCTCGCGAGATACGGTGTGTGTGTGTGTGTGTGTGTGAGGGGGATGGGGAAGAAAGAGTGCGTATTCGAGGACCGGGCTCCAACGCGTGAGCGGTAGGAGATTGTTTCAGCAGGGACTGGGGGTGGAGAGAGGGAGAGAGAGAGGGGGGAGCGGCGGGGCCAGGCCAGTGGGGCGGAGCGGTCGGAGAGGGGGGAGGGAGAGAGAGAGGGAGGAGTGGCGGCGCGGCGGGGCCGGGGCAGTGGGGCGGCGGGGGCGGGTCGGAGGAGAGAGAGAGAGAGAGAGGGGGGGGAGGGAGAGAGAGAGAGGAGTGGCGGCGCGGCGGGGCCGGGGCAGTGGGGCGGCGGGGGCGGGCGGAGAGAGGGGCGCGAGTGGAAAGCTAGAGGGGTCAGCGCTGGAAGCTGGCTCCAGTCCGCTCCGCAGCCCAGCCCAGCAAGAGACCTCAGCCCGCAGCGCTTCGCCTTCGCACTCGCGTTGCCTCTGCCACTGCCTCTGCCACTGCCACTGCCACTGCCACTGCCTCTGCCTCTGCCTCTGCCTCTGCCTCTGCCTCTGCCTCTGCCTCTGCCATGGCCCGCGGTGGGCGCTGGTACGCTCATTACAGTGTCATTGCTGATCTTATGCTCAATTACCTCATTCCCTTTAGCACTGCCAATGCCTCATTGTCTTTGGCAAGCACTCGCACTGCCGCATTGCCTTCGACACGCACTGACATTCTATGTGTTCGTCAAGCACTGTCATTGTCTTTGGAAGGCATTGTCATTGGTTCACTGTATGTGGTAGGCGTTGTCACTGTCGCAATGTATTTGGTACTCACTATCCATCCATGTGTTTGGCAGGCACTGCCATTGCTCCGATCTCTGTGACAAGCACTGTCGTTTCCTCGGCTTCCATCTCTGTCGCAGGCAATGCCATAATTGCTTCTTTGTTGCGGTCATTGCCAATTCAGCCTTTTCTTTGTCATTGCCGGTTAATGATATCACTGTCATTGTGATATTCGTCAATGTCAGTGTCACTGTCATTTTCAATCGTTCTCATCTACTTCTTCAAAAACATTATTCTTTTCACAGTTCATGCCTTCTTACTCGCCATCTTTTTCACTAATTCATTTCCTCTTTTGCAGTTTCCACATTGTCTCGTGATAACGTTAATATCACAATTCTTTAATTAACTTCCTTCTTTGGACCACAAAGCGGTTGATACGAGAAGTAACTGTTCGATATAATAATTATCTTGTCAGTATCAGATTGGACTTTGAAACTCATCAGATTGGACGTTGTTTGATTCTACTCTCAAAATATACTGTCATAGTTACAGCTGTTATGCAACATTGTAGTAATCATCTTTGTTGGCTTTCAATCCATCTTATTTCGTTCCTTCTCTTTCAATAAGTTGATGTACTGCTACCATCAGCAAAAAATCCAGTCTAGTTGAAATGAGATGAAGAATGATATTTTCAGGTAACCAGAAGTTCGCTTTTCCAATTTTATTTTCCAAACCTGAGGCAGATGTAAATGACGCGAGTTTTCTAATAAAGTGTAATCTCGTACACGTCATCCTAAAATCTACATCTAAAGTAGTCTTATGCTTTTAATACGAAGAATATCGGCAGGTCTTGCTCCGAGCCGAATGGAGCTAAACCGAGAACACGGAGGATTTGTCCTCGAAACCTACCGTTGTACATGGAGTCGCGGTCCTGTTCTTCAGGCGTTCCCGCTACCGTACACCGACCGACAAGGCGACTTCCCCTTCACAAGCGACTTGTTCTCCCCTGCCGCCGCTCACGCAGAGCCTGTCTTCTTATTCTTCGTCTTCCTCCAGTGCACAGTATCTCTACAGGCATGTTTGCTCCATAGGGAACACATATCACGGCTTCGAATCAATTACGAAACGATAAAGCATTGTACACGATATGGATAATTAAATATGAAACAACACCGGCATGAAGAGAATCAAACATCCATGTCTTTTATGCGAAAATGGAAGCAGTAGCACTAGTTTGAAGCGAGTTGTTGAAATCAGCTTGGTCTAACATCAATCATCAACGACCACCAGCATCATGTGTTTCTGTGCAGCTTGTGGCCGGCGAATTGTCGTTTATCGTCTTCTGCCGTGATACGAATACTTCCTTTCACGTTAAGCTTCTTCCGAAATATATATCTTCAAACTGAGTCTCTCACGATTTCGTCTTTCGATAACTGCAAATGTTGGGCTACTACTCTGAAGTGAATTAAATTTTACATTTAGTGACTCAAATAAGTTTTTTTTATTTCGCTGAAATGAAAATATCACATTTTCTAACGGGCTTTCGCGCAATATCCATGGTTAAAGCCGACAGTAAAAATAGTCTATGATTATGTCCAGACCCCATCCCCGAGGCATTGAGGAAATGCGTAGAGGCTCCGTAGTTCCCAGTTTAGAACACAAAATATAAAACAAATTTGCTTAGAATCTAGTTGAACTGAGTAAGTCACATATATACATCCTTCTTTTTGAAAATAATGCAACGATGAATCCTTGGCATCTAGTTTTTTGAGCCCGAGATCCTGGCAAACCTGTAACGCTATTACTTTTGGCAAAACACCTCACGATTTCCTTCCAATCACCGTTTTCTCACGAGAGTTTTCGCTGCCCCGTCGATACAGAAATTATTAGCCGCACCGTTCGCGAACTCATTGCAAGACCTCCCTCCTTCCACAGTCCTCGGAACCCCACCAAACCCACCACTCCGCCACCGCCACCGTCCTCACCACTACCCTCGCCACCGCTACCGCAGCTTCCGTGCCCATCGCCAACGCCACCGCCCGCGCCAACACCACCACAGCTGTCGCCGTGCACACGGCCGCTTCCCCCATCGCCACTACCGCGTCACACGCCTCCGCCGTTGCCAACGCCGCCGGCACCGGCACCGCCGCCGCCTCCGCCGCCGCTTCTGGGAAGGCAGCGGTGCGTGGCGGGCGGGCGGGCGGGCGGGCGGGCGGGTGGGTGGGTGGGCGGGCGGGCGGGCGGGCGGCGGCCGCTGGAGGCGCCGCGCCGTCTCCTGCCTGCCCGGAGGCCTCCAGCCAGCCGCCGCGGCTCACGCTTACTCACTCCGCGCCCGCCACGCCCCCGCTGCCGCCGCCACCCAGTCCCCACCCGCGCCCGCCTCCGTCACGTCCCCGCCTCCGTCACGTCCCCGCCTCCGTCACGTCCCCGCCTCCGTCCCGACCCGGCCCCGCCTCCGTCCCGACCCGGCCCCGCCCCCGTCCCCCCAAGACACCGCCGCTCCGCTCCCAATCTCCCCCACCCTCTCACCCTCTCCCCGCCACGCCCCCGTCAACACTCGGCCACTGCCCTCGCACGTGTGTAGGCTCAGTGGAAGACCAGCCACTCACATCCACAATGATATTCATCGTACAATTGCGCAGAGGAGGTTTGCCGGCACAGAATTAATCGTGGAGCCGGAGCCCACACCCCGAACAAGCACCGAGGTGGCGCCAGCAAATACCATGGGCATCCGCAAAGGTACAGGACAGAGAAGGCATACGCGATGTTCGGGATCTGCGAATGTGTTCTTCGTCACCTCCAAGAGGCGGCGGCGATGGTGTAACTGTTAGCGTATCGGACTGTTATACAAGTACGCGTGTTCAAACCCGATCGAACCCGTGGATTTTTCAGAGCGGAAAAATCCTTCGTACGCCTTCCTTCGGAGGGGAAGTAAAGCCGGCTGTCCCATGTAAAAGATCATCAAGCCTAAATGACGCCTCTGAGCCTGATTCAAATCGTCTGTTTCATCACCCAAGAAATACCTCTACGCTAGTTGATGAAAGGAGCGTAGCGAAATTTGCCCGGTCTGGACCTTGTCCTGGCTGGGGCGGTGGCCCTCAGGTGGGAGATAACTGTAGAGAAAAAACCTATAAGCCGACTCGACGTGTATATTGGCGCTGGATATCGCCATCCGCCATCACCATCCAAGATAAAAAAAAATGCACTCTCAGGTCTAATGACCTTAGCACTTGACGCGCCAGGAGTCACCAATCAATCAATCAATCAATCCTAGAGGAGCGGTAGGTACCGCGAGATGCCTTGTAGACGCCGAAAGGAGATGAGAAATAATCTAATACGAGAAAGTCTATGCCATTTCACGGACGGACGAACGGACGGACAGACACAGGTTACCCGATTATTGTACAATATATTATCATTATTCTTAGCATCCCAATTTACATAATGTTCGGTATATCATACTTCAAAGGTCCAAAGATTATTTTATCAGTATTTTTGAAATAATATTAATTTTATCTTTCATTTTCCCGTCAGATACGAGATTTAGACGTTGCATTCGGTAATACATTATATAATAATAACAATAATAATAACAACAACAATAATAACAATAATAATAATAATAATAATTACAATAATAATAAATAATGAAGTAATAGCAGTAAACTATTATCGACCACGAAAAATAAGTTGCCCTGAATGTCTGAGGTTGTTAAAGTGTTCCGTGTCAGCAGCTTGACTGAAAGGGTCCAAGGACTTCTGCCTTCTGCATATTATTTTATCCGCTGCCTCAAGAGCACGCGCGGTTGTGCATGCGTATGTGTGCGTACGTGTGTACGGCTGTCTGTGTGTGTGTGTGTGTGTGACGGAGAGTTTCGCGTTGTACTGACCTCATAACCGAGAAGACCACGAGATTATGTATATAGCGTATGTGTCGAGAAACATTCCTTCGGATCCTTTGGGTAAACTTCGCCAGCTGGATAAGATCCAATAATAATAAACAAAAACACACTCATGTCACTGTCCCTGATACGTAAAAATTCCTCATCCATTTTAAACTCACAGGAGAGAAGATAATGTAAGGAATACGAACAAGTTGAAGACTTCATCATTTACTATTTTACAGTGTCAATGGATTTAACATATATCACGATATAAAAATAACTCACGTACTTGCAAGGACAAGTTCCATTTCAATTATTGCTATGATTATGAAAATCATATTAATCAAATCGTAACAAGATAGAAGGAAGAATATTTGGCGCCTTAACCTAACGTCATTCGTCTATTAGTAGTCATTCGTCTTACCCAAGAGTCATCATCAACACGATACAACGGAAGTAAGAGAGAATGAAGATAGTACCTAGAATTCGCAGTTCTAATTAGACATGAATTCATTGATTTTTTAATCATTCCTTGTGTCATATCTTTCCACGTACTAATAAAAATAATAATCGTGTATGGATTTTTTAACAGTGTTGGGAGCAGAAATTAAAATGCACATACAACAATGATTAGGGAGGAAGTAACCTGTTAAAATGGTTCTTGACGATGTTTGTATTTCGCCAAGTTTTAATGATTATGTATCTTAAATTACATAATTAAAATGTAACGAAGGAGAAAAAGTACTGCTATGCGGGACAACTACTTCAGTTTTAAAGAGAAAGTTTCAATTGCATTTAAATTAGTTTTATAAATGGCAAGGAGAGGCATGTCTGAAATTGGAACGATGAAAACAAGAATATTGCTCATCAATTCATTTTCTTTTATCTTTTTTATATCCGATTGAACTTCAACAGATATAGCTTTAAACAGATTTAGCAGACGCCTTTCTTTCTTTCTTTCTTTCTTTCTTTCTTTCTTTCTTTCTTGCCAGTATCGACTTCTCATTTTTCTATAGTGTAGCTATTTCAATGCAGTGCTATACCGATACCGAACCTTTCTTGCACTCTATGTGTACTTAATCGAAACACTTAACCGAATTTTCATTACATATTCAATGAAATTAAATTTATTTCTACAACTTATCTTTAGACTAAATATTCGATTGTTTTATATATATTAAATTGAATCGAAAAAATTAACCGAATTTCATTACATATTCAATGAAATCAAATTTATTGCTACAACTTATTTTTAGACTAAATATTCGATTGTTTTGTTTATATTAAATTTAAAGTTAATGTTTGCTTGAAGTTATCAAAAATTATTGATACAATGAAATATCATTCATTTTTATGCTGGGAAGTCAATAGAGACTTATTGGACTCTAGCCCACCAGAAGCCGATGACACATATTCAGAAAAACAGTTTTTACTAATTTGTTATTGTCACGAAAGTCATTCACTATATCAATTGATAACTATAAATCAACAAATAAAAATATAATTTTAATTCGCATTAATTAAAAATTCTTAATACGGAACCACAGTCGACAGGCCCCATAGCACCCTAGAAAAATTCTAGTTGTACCTTTGTACGTAGATATGTGTATTTGTTATTCTAAGATATTTTCAATCTTGATTTTTTAAAATATTTTTTTACTATGAAGCATACTGTGAAAATGATGACTGTGATGCCCACGAAGACCTGTCTGCCAATAATTTTGACCCATTGACGTGTTTTCCATCGGGATCATGGGAGATTGGCTGAGACCCACATGACCTTGCATCCTGAGGGCCTTAACCACCACACCTCGGAGGCCAGCGTGACCTTGAATCGCCCTGCAGCGGGATATTATCATCTCGCTGTAATCACGACCACCATTTGGAGAAACTAAGCTCGAGTCTTTGAATTACCGAATATTTCTGCAAGCAAACAACCGCCCTGGCACCGTGTTTTGATGATACCTTTGAGTGTACATCTGTTCTTCTTTCTTTTTTTGGTCTTTCTCTGTCTCGTCATTTCATTGTTTCATGCGTTCGCCCACGCGGTAATTGAGCTGACGCGAAGTTCTCCCTGGGGACTGGTTTCTGCTAATTGGTTGCCATTGTATGCAACGAAGTCCAGCGAGCTTGCCAGCGCGCGGTTGTTCCTGCTTCTTTTGTCCGTTATCCTCAAGTCGCAGCGAGCAAGTGGTCCGTGCAAAGAGGCGGCGCTAAATTGCACGTAACCTTCTGCGTTTTGTAGCTGCACTCTGGCCGACATCGGTCCAAGTGAAGGGCTGTTACGCCGATCCGAACTCTCTGTGGGAACCGCGAAAGGTTCTAGTAGGTCATGAAAAAAACCATAGACTTGTAGAAAGATATTCTGGTTTTCATTGTAATCTCCAATCACGTTTCAAGAACGAAAAATGGATGAATATCTCTGATATTTATCCATTTTTTATATTATCTATTTTTATTCTCGGGTCAGGCCAAAATCTTTTAATTTTTAATTTTTTGTACTAAAACCAAACATAGGAATATCACACTCTTTATTCCAGCTCTTGCGAAAGTGCATACAGAGGTGACCAAAGTTTTAGGCTTATTGAATAAGACGCAAATAAATTTCCGTAAATAGATCGTGACAAACTGTGTTCACGTTCAAAATATTTTATAAATATCCCCTTATTCATTACTAAAGTATTTGTTGTCAGGCAAGTTGAAAATAAGATTTTAACCCTTTCTTGCAATTTCAAGTTTTTTTTTTGTTTTTTTTGTTGCTAGATGCGAATAAGTTGTTAAGTGAACTAATTTTCTATGCCCTTCTTTTCTTCATTTTCTTTGCTATTGATTGCACGTTTTCCGTGGGATTCACGTGAAAAATTTTTCTAGCCCTTTGGATCAGAGGGTGCACCTGTTCTGGTATGCTATGCACCTGTTCTGGTAGAGAAGCGGCAGTCATCAGTACCTCAGCTTCGAAATATTCTGGCACATTCGTAAACTTGTGGTGAAATATACGCATCGCCATAGTTATTTTCATCTGCGATGAATTGTGATGGTTTTCGTTCTATCGTAGCGCCAAAAACGAATACCTCATTGTGCATTGGTGCATACTGGTGCAGTAGGTACGCTTCTTCCGGCAACGCCCTGGTGGTGTGTGGTAGCAGATACTGCAGCGAGTCCGTTAATGTTCAAATTATGGTTGTCTACGCCACCAACTTCAAGAAACATTGAACGTTGTTTAGAATATTTATAAAACGTTTAGGGCTTTCATTTGTCTCGACTCTTGTGCGTAATAAATAGATAGAGATTATTTTCACATTATTTTTCTCCCCCCCCTCGTTGTTGAGCCATTTTATTTTGCGTTTAGGGCAAACAATTTTGGAACAAAAAGCCGGAGAAGTCTGAGTATGTGGTTTGTGAACAGGCTAACGACCCGGATTGTAATGCAGAAAATTCACTCAGTTGGTCTTCACCAGATCGACGATAATTAAATATGTAGTGAAAAATTTGAAGTATTTCAATTGATACTGTTTCCTATTATTTTCTATGAGCGAGGATGGACGAACCAGGCAAATGTAAAAGGGTTAAAATTATTTTTTTATTATGAACCTGCATAGCACTAACAAAAGTTTTAAATACACAAATACTCGCTAGCTAGGGTTTAATATTTCAATACTATGAGTGGGCTTCATAGATTGATAATCCTTAGGATTCTTGAAGGCATTAAACCGGTCTCGACTGTGACGCAAAGCTTTGGCTGGTCCTATTTAAGCTGCAATGAATTTTAGCTGGTAACTTTCTGTACAAAGAAATCGCGTTCTCTTCTGTCTGTCTCTCACGGTCAGACCTCTCCCGTTGCAGCGTTAATGAGCTTAATGAGGCTTAATGAGCTGTCATTCGAGGCGTCTCTATTGTGATGTTGCTTAAAATTGCTTAATTTTGTAAATAATGTTATACAGTTTGCAATTATTAAAGACAATAAATGACCTATTAATGCAGTTTAGTTCTGTTTGCTCTGCTCCGTATTATCTGTACGGCTTAAAAAAAAGAAAATTGTAGTCCAATAACACACCGTAACATAAAATGTAAAACTTTTACACACATTTCACTGATAGTAGTCCCACTCGGCTCCCCGTGCCACGGGCGGTAACGTAGCTAAGTGATAATGTGTGTGTGTGTGTGTGTGTGTGAACCAATCCTCTCAAATAGAAATGGTGATGGAGGTTAATAATAAAAACAATATAATTATTTTCTTTTCAGTTTACATGTAAACTTTATGTTAAATGAAAGCAAGATTGAATTGTAAAACAAAATATTTGTCAGGGTAAGAGTTCAGCTCAGTGACCGGCATATAGTTCGCCAGCCAAGAAGACAATTGTGTTAAGAGAACGTACAAACCCAAATAAAACAAATATTATTCAGTAACTTCTAACATTATGAGAATACAAGTGAATGCCGATCAGGAAGGTGTTTAGAGCTTTTGCCAACTCAGCGCCTCGTTCGGAAGGGTCGCGGGTTCCCGCCGTGGGCATGGCTCTTTGTCCATTGCCTTTCCTGAATTTTGTCGCCGAAGGCTTTGTGAGTCTGCTGACCACAGACCGAGGATCCCGCAAGTGTGTCAGTGTCTAGTGTGAAGGTTAATAAGTATCCCCTGAAGGAACGGAATCCCCTGAAGCTGGAAAAGCCCTGGAGGAAAGAGGGAAAAAAAATCAAGCGTATCCTACTGAATAGATTTGTGACTTATTCGCGAAATAGTCCAACCGAATTTTTCTAGCGGTTTGAAACTTCTCATATAAGACCGCGGTCACCACGCGTCTGGCAAACTTGTCTATAAGTTCCAATCTACAAGTAAAATTACTTGCCGAAGTGTCACCACTTCCCCGACGTGACAAATAGCTCCTCCCAGCTTGGCGACCCGCAAGTGCGCGCCGTCGTCCTTCGCTTGTTGACAGAACCGCTCCCGCCGGCCTGGCTGTCTGCCTCTGCCTCTGGCTCACCTTTACCTTCGGAGGCTGGTGTGCCCACTGCACTCGCTTGCGACCGGAACACGCGAACGCCAAAGCTCTGCTAACGGCGGATTAACGTTCCGACGCGACCTCGGAGTAAACATGTTGACACAGAGGCAGGAAATGGCGACTGCGGCGGGGGCTTTCATTCTACACTGGCTGCCGCACAGAGCACCTGCGGTGACGTTGGGGAGGTTTTTGCACGGCGTGGCCAGCAGCAATCGACTGCGGTTTTCAGCCTCTGCGCATGCCCCAGCGGGAATTAGAACTCCAAGTGATATTCCTCTGGATATAGCGGTCAGCTATTCCTCTGGATACAGCGGTCAGCTATTCCTCTGGATACAGCGGTCAGCTATTCCTCTGGATATAGAGGTCAGCTATTCCTCTGGATATAGCGGTCAGCTATTCCTCTGGATATAGCGGTCAGCTATTCCTCTGGATATAGCGGTCAGCTATTCCTCTGGATACAGCGGTCAGCTATTCCTCTGGATATAGAGGTCAGCTATTCCTCTGGATATAGCGGTCAGCTATTCCTCTGGATATAGCGGTCAGCTATTCCTCTGGATATAGCGGTCAGCTATTCCTCTGGATACAGCGGTCAGCTATTCCTCTGGATATAGCGGTCAGCTATTCCTCTGGATATAGCGGTCAGCTATTCCTCTGGATATAGCGGTCAGCTATTCCTCTGGATATAGTGGGAGACATATCGTTTGGTAATATATCACTCATGCTATATCGAATTTATTCTCAACTCTGGCGGCAGTGTTTGCCGTGATCTGTATATTCCCATGAGGCTACATGAAGTTGGAGATATTAATCCGTATACGCAACTATCTTTATACACAGTAGAATCCGGGTAATCCAAAAAATTGGGGGTGTGGTCTGTTCAGATTATCCGAAAAATGTACCGTACGTATACAAATCCATCTGTAGGATCACCAGACAATGCACCGATATGAGAAAATGACAACGTGTCATAGCGATCGCAGCATCACTTTGCGTCTTCAAGCAGATTCAGTTCCTTACGGCAAAAGAAGACTACTGATTTTCCAAGTTCCTCTGAATGAAAATTACCGTTGTGTAATAATATGACATACACCGTAGTTACCAGCGCAATAAACGTTTCATTTCGACAACTTGTGTTTCAATAATTAGTTATTCAGTTTTACGGTAATTCTAAAATCATTTCTTCTGCCTTCTGCCTCTGTCACCATCTGCCTCTCTCTGCACCTGTCTTTCCCCAGCCGTTATTTCACAAGCGCAGGGGCAGACGCAGGGGCGCTTTTGTCAGCATAAAATCATCACCAACGCGCATCTATGTGCGCAGGCATATGTGCATTCCCATCGCACTACGCCTATACACTTCCCGGAAGTGCAAGCAACACGTTGACAAAGTTGCATCGCAACCGGATGAACGGTACAGCAGTGCATTAAGCACGATCAAACAAACAAACAAACAAACATGATCTCTTATATATTAGATATACAGATTCAGTTGATTTTAGCAAAGGAGTTTGGGTAGGTATTTCGGTCTTCAAGAAGCCACGCGTGTATACTGTGAGTGTATGTGTGTCTGTATGTGTGAGTGTGTGTGCGCGCGCGCGCGTGTGTGTGTGTGTGTGTGTGAGTGTGTGCGCGCGCGCGTGTGTGTGAGAAGCGCGCGCGCGTGTGTGTGAGAAGTGCGTGCGGCGCCTCTTTCCCCGGCGCTGTTCCGGCGCGCGTCAGGGTCCATAGCCCGCGCCGCGCCCCTCACAATTAGTCTCTGATAATAATGAGCGCCGCCTGCGCCGCCCCCGCCGCTTCGACGAAGCCGCTAATTCGCCCTTCCCAGAACGCGGCGCAAGGACCCGGCGGCGGTTTGCGCCCGGTGGATTTTGGGCACCCCCCCCCCCCCCCGCGCCCGCCGACGGCTCCGATTTGGTTGTGCGCGCCACTGCGCTTCTCGTTTCCGGGAGCTCGCAAGGGTCTTTGATCCTCCCTGTTTCAATTGCAGTACGAAATGTGTGAAGTACTATCATAATAGTTAAACAACATTAACACAAGTCATTGAGCACTTGAGGTTTTGTAGTACTTAAGCTGCATTATTGTGTACAAGCAGACGGTAGAGGTAGTCCTGTGCTGTACGTATTTATTACAGGGCTTCCCTTAGGCTACAATTCAGAACCACAGAAGAACCTCGGTAATCCGAGCTAATTGCCGGTGTGGTCTATTCCGATTCAGAAATGTTCGGATTACCCGAAAAAAATGTACCATACATACATACCATAAATACATCTATACGATTAACAGACAAAACAATGTAGCGTGCGACGTGATAAAGTGGCCACGTAGCGTAGAGTGATATCACATCACTTTGCAACATCATGCAGATTCAGCTGCTTTCGGCAAAAGAAAATTATTGAGTTTGCAAGTTCCTGTAAGTGTAAATTATTGCTACATAAACATGTGATATCCACCGTAGTTACCTATCCAAATACGGTTCATTTCAACAACTTGAGTTTCAATAATGAGTTGTTCAGTCCTATAGAAATTATTCAATACTTTCATAACACTACAAATAAGCATTTTATTTATTTTGTGTCATTTTCCTCCACACCGAATTTTGTTCGGGTTATCAGAAATTTCGGTTTTGAGGGGTTCGGATTATCGAGGTTCTACTGTATTTCATTAATAACTACTAAGTATTCTAGTAAGCAAAAAAAGTGAGAGCTTAAGTCACTCATGTTACAAGGAGCACACACTTGTAGGTAAACGCTATTTTAAATGTTCGACCCCTGAAAATTCAGTTATATGTATAATGAAGTTATAAATAACGTTTAATAATGTTTAATTTCTTGCTGAATACAATATTTTAATTTTTTCACTAATTTGTTGTAATTTTAGTAAGGAAATTAGAATAGTACAAAAATTTCAGCTAATTGCAGAAATACATTAGCTGTTTTATTGTGATTTTATTTGTGTGGTTTTCTCGTAAGTTACAACTGATAATTTACAAAGTCAAAATGGTTGTAATAAATATATTGTCTACACTGCTGATAGTTGCAAGGTATGATAATCATGTATTAACTCCTCCTAAATTATTTTCAACTGTATCAAGATAGTGATTAGTATTTGACACGTTTTTCGAGGCATTATATAAATTTCGTGTTTCTTTCTCATCATGTATAGCTCTGAGGATGGAAAACATTTTTCGAAAAATTGGCAAACAACCATGAGTTAAATTTTTTTCCTCCAACTGACCAGGCCCCCATAAACCTGACTTAAGTAAATATATTTTATTTAAAATCATTCCACTTTTTTGTTTTATATTAGTGTAAAATGAATTATATTACATAAGGCAAGCACAATACTTTGATAACCCCTTCTCGATAGGTTCCAAAGTTGTCGATTGAGAAGTTACGTATCGTGTCGATTAAGAAACTTGAAAACAGTATCTGTACAGGACAGGCGCCTTATAAAAGTTTGAAAACAAATTACATATTGAAACAAATGATTTTCATGTCATCCACGTAGACAATTAAAGTAATAAGTAGTGTTCGTCATATAAACGAAATACTGCATTCTGAAGAAGAAGAAGAAGAAGAAGAAGAAGAAGAAGAAGAAGAAGAAGAAGAAGAAGAAGAAGAAGAAGAAGACGAAGACGAAGACGAAGACGAAGAAGAAACATTCTTTACTTTAACAAATATAAAAGCGATTATTTAAAAAAATGAAATTAATAATTATACTAAAACAAGAATCAACCTGAATTCTTTCTTGTGTGATATTTAATTACACAGCAGAGCAGGTTCCAAGAAATTGTAATTTGCAGCTGTTACGCTCAATAAATTTCCTTGTCTAACTCTTTTAATCGTCGCTTTTTTTTTCTTCTTTCTTCTGTTGAGAGAGCGTACGCTGCCAACTAGATTCTCTTTTTCCAACGCGAATCCGCAATAGTTTACGGCCGTTGACAGATGTCGGTCAGCGAAAAGGATAGCCGCAAGGCAAGCACCCGCTGGAAACGTGCGAGCCAGGATTTCAGATGCGAAAGTGGGGTTCGTGCACCTCCCCGTTCGACTGGGACCTCGAGCGATCCGTAAAACGCAGACCCGAAACCCGTTACGTTCCCGCGACCCCTGACCTTCTGCCAGTCGCTGTTTATGAAACAAACAGACCCTGCACCCGCGAAGACCTTCGCGATCGCGTATCGCAGCGGGCGGGCGGGCGGGCGGGCGGGCGGGCGGGCGGGCGGTTCGCCACGCCGTGGGGAATAGCAGTGGGTTCGCTGTCGGGGCGAAAACGTAACTGGTTCAGTAGGTCCTCTCCCCGAAAAAGAGCCGCGCGATAAATATGCCGGGGGCGGGGTCGCGGACCGCGCCTGCCGCAGCGTCGCCCCGCCCCCCCCCCCCCTCCCCACGGCTCCAGCCCTGGCCCCGTCGGGCCGGCCGACAGTATACTCGCTTCTTTATGAGGTTTCTCTTTTCGACGCCCAGCACTGCCCCCCCTACACACACACACGCACACACCTCGCTGCCACCAAGAAGAGGCGGGTCTTAGGCGGCCGTTTGCGCGCTCACTAACGTCCAGACAAAATTTATTTTATTTATTTTTATTAATATTTATTAATATGGTTATTACTAATGTATATTTATTTATTAACATTTATTAATACATTTATATATATTTATTGACGTCAATATCTGTAACCTATATATTCGTCAAAGTATGAGGAAATCTTCACTTACACCCTACAAGCAAAACTAGGAACCATCACAATATTTGCTCTTAAAAATGAGCGAGAAGAGTCATGAACCAAAATAACAATAACGATTACGGGATAAAAAAATAGATCTAAGGTAAAATATTTTTTGTAATCTAATCGATACATACTACATGCATTGGCTGCAACAATTTCAATTATTATGATTTGATAATATCGTGGAATCTTTTCAAAATTGGAATATCTCTATTGAATAACATTTTACGCCTTTTGGTCGATTTGTATGAATTTTTAAGAATTATAATTTTTCTTCCCTAGCAAGGTAGGACTCTTCTATATACTCTCAAATGAAATATTAATACCACTTCAGTGAGGAAAACTTGAATAAAACATAATTACATCGAAATATAATTCGCCAGCACAAGTGAACTCCTCCAGTGGCCGATTCTTTATTTAGCACAGTCATTTTATTAAAAAGGAAGAGAACTTTTGTAATATCTGTAGGGTAAATTGAAAAGTAAATTTTATGTTCACTCGTGCATCGCTCCGTCCCGCTCCATCTCGCGGTGCCATGGCCCAGCCCTGCCCTGGCTCTTTCAAATCTTCTTCAGTTTTAATCTTCAATTATTCTGAGACTAACAGCGCTAATTCAATGGATCAAAACGAATTTTGTACGAAATATTTCGAATTTTTAGGAAACGCCTATGCTCTGTATCCTTCCCATTTTCGAGATATTTGCGCAAATGTGAAAGAGGGCGCACTTATATTTTGCTAAAAGGGAGGGCGAGGGGAAGACGTTCTGGTTTTCGAAATATCGTGAGGGCAGTGGACTTCCCCTGATTTTGAAGCCCAGAGTTCAACATTTCAACAAGACAGAAAGAATATTGTGGGTTTGTATGAAACACACATACACACAAAACCGTTCTGCTTTATATTCGTATATAATAAGTGTAATGGTCTGAAGAAAAAGTTATGTCCAACAAAATACTTAACTTTTCAAAGAATAACCTGTGGAAATCAGTTTAACTGTTCCAGAGATTAGCCCAGACGGGTGGACACAAACATTGTTTTCACAATTTAACATTTTTATATCATAAAAATAACCAATTGTGTATATAAAAAAACTTTTAAAACACATTCAGACGCTTTAATTTTATTAATGTACATTAATCCGAGGATAATAGTCGTTCGTTTTTTAACTTTAAGTACAATGCATATTTTATATTTATTTATAAACATACATTTTCGAATTCCAAGATGGTACACATTCGTTTTTTCTAACTTTTTAATGGAACCAATGGTCGCTGAAAACAAGCCTCAGTACGTCATTAAAAAAATCATCATACTTCATTAGTTCATGTCTTATTGACGAGTACACGAAACGTGTGAGTTTTCATACCCGTGAGTAGAGATTAAACAATTATTTTTTACAGGAATATGGTTCGCTAGAAGTAAAAATATTAATTGGAAGAAATGTATTATTTTCTCATGAAAAATAGTGACCGCTGTTATCTTTTCTGATGTGTACGGAAGTTTATATTGAACACTTAGACTTAGAAGAGTTTGAAGCGTCCTTCAAAGATAATATGAAAGCTGATAAAATACTTTACTTCTTCACCCGATAATGACTAAGTACACTGAATTCAACGAACTTAAAATGAGTTAACGATATTGCATTTCTATTAAATTATTGCGAAAAACATTCTTATCTCAGATTCGGAATTCCGTTCTAAACCATTACTTCAATGTTTATCAAAGAGTATGCCATGTAGTAATATCTTTCCATGCCTTGTTCTTTCGAGTTTGGTTTCAAATTTTTCAATGACACCGTATCGTTCGTGGGCTACAATAGTGGCACAACCCAAAAAATAAGGCCTTGAGATAAATGAGTTTGAACTTTCACCTTGTAAACTGAAACGCATATTTCTTGCATTGACACTTCTGCTATTTGTTGGCGGAAGAATGTACTGTAAGTTATGCTGCTGTTGCCGCTGGAAGGTAGACCAATCTGCAATTCTGGATGCTTAAACGATTTTCACTTTTAGTAATTCTCAATAGTTACCTACAGTTAACGAACTTCGATTTCCCCACGTAACATCTGGTCAACATGACATCTGGTTATGCATTTCTTTGCACAATTAAAACAAAACACAAAGCGGTAAGTCTTGGGGAGCTCTTGGCAGAGATTCCGGACGCAATCCAGTATCTCGCGTGTTAGGGGAAAATCGATAACCCTGACTTCAGACATCCATATTTTACCGTACTAGATATTCTCCAAGAAGGCAAAGACAGGCTCTGTTAATCCAAAGAATGAAACGTTAGGTCATTATTATATGTGGGTAGTTTCAGAAAGTGGTTGATTGTGGTTGGTTGGCTGCTTGTTAGTGATGCCGGGCGCGTCAACTAGCGAGGTAATTAGTCCCGTAAGTGTAGTGCATATTTTTCATCGGGAGGTGGCGGTGATCTTCCCCTCGCTGGATTGCCGACCTACTCGTCGACTTGCGAGGTATTCCCAATCAGGTATCTCTCACCATCCGGGACAAACTCGGAACTCCCGACCTGTCTCCCGGCATTTGTGATAGTGTAGAGCATTCAAGTATGTGTGTAAGTAAGGAGTGAGGATAGGACAAGGAAGAGGAAGTAAAGATAGCGCGCTGTCCGTGACCCATTTGTTACCCACTGCTCTGGCATTCGCCTGGTGCTGATCGGAGAAACCACGAAAAATACCGATCAGAGTAGCCTGTCTCTAGAATTCTCCTCCAGACTGCCACTAAATTCGACCTAGCTGACAAGCTAGTGTCGAAACTTCTGCTACCGTCGCGACTCGAACTTAGGACCTCCCGATCAGAGAGAATGCAGTGACATCAGTTGAAGTCCCGAGCCATCTCTCCCGGTAAAAAGTGTATTATGCAGTTGTAGAAAACTCTACATGTAGTACAGATTCAAGAAGTTCCGAACATGGGTTCAATTTCTCTTGGACACCAATAACATCAAATTATTATAAAAATTATTGACTGGCGCAATTTTTAGATTTGAAAAGCGAAAATTCTACGCGTGAACCTCTTAGATTTCGTTATTGACCTGTAAGCAGTCACCAAAACGATTATCGCACTTCGTGCCTGCGTCGAAACGATGATTTCTCGAGGGAGAAAAAATTTTAATAAGAAAGGAAAAATGCAAGGCAATGACTGCATTCAAAGGGCAAACGGGCTTCATGTTAATGAACATACCGCCCATAATAGGCCCCTAATTTTGAAAACGTAACTCCATTAATTTTTTGAAAGTTTGTTTGCTACCTTCCGATTTGCAAAGGATAATACATTGATCGCACATTTAACGCTTATGAGATTAAATCTCCAAAAGCATATTGTTGCCACGGGGTATTTTTTATTATCAGAGATATCTGATTAGAACTGGTTCGCACTGGTATCGGATGGAACGAATGCTAAATACGCTAAAGAATTATCATATCTTTGTTTTGAGAGAAAAGCGAATACCCTCAAGTCTATCAGTTGCAGATAACTTAATTTATAAGATAACCATCTCCACGTACCTATAGCATGCGCTGTCAAACAGCCCTTTAGAGCACTCGGAGTTAAAATACAGCTGCAATATAGTGAGGTGGATGGGGGAGGGGCATAAGGGGGTCCAGGTTGCAAAAAGTGAAGCTGAAGATTTCATTTGTTAATTTTTTTTAATATTGATATTAGGAACAAAACCCTAAGCTTTCCTCCTCGAAATTCTTCGGGGAATATATATTCGGTGGCCCAATAATCACGAAATGTTCGAGCATTTTTTATTGTTTGCCTAATAAACTTTTAATGGTTGATCAGATTGCAAAACCTATTAGATACAATTTTAAACGCCATAAGATTCTCTAAAAGTTTCCTTGATGAATTATTTTTCTTTACCAAATAATGAGACAAACGAGAGGTTTTAATATTTAATTAAAGTTTCCTTTTTATTCTGAAGCTGTATAACAGAGAATTCAGTACTGTCCAAGGGGTGAAAACCACCATAACCACATCATAAGAGCCTGCTCTAATCACATACTCGAAACGTAAGTACAACAAAAAAACATATCATCAATTGGCTATTTCTCTAATTACATAGTAATGAGAGTGATTAGTGGTTACAAAACACTAACGTGTTATTGTAAGTTTAAATGATACAAGCGATTATCAACTAGCAACTTCATCCCTAACGTTGACAATGTTGGCGAATAACTAGAGCGAACATTCATGTGCGGTTTGCACGCAACGTTGCCAGATGTATCATCCAATTACATAATTTAGACTGTATGTCGGATACCGAAATAACTAATAATAGCTAAAGCAGACCGAGCGTGCAGTTGCCAAGTCACGAACATTACTGCATGACGTACAACACGCGAGAAAACAAGCTGAAAGACCGTGATGGGAGCAGACTCTTCAATTGTTTATGTTGCGGCTGAACTTCATTATTTGGATCTCGTGAATGAGCTTTAACCGACCATTTCGAGGATTAACCCTATTCGGACTTGGGTCGTACCGTATACATCAACTGTACACATAAGGAGATGTCTGTCCACAACACTAACAATATGGGTTTTCGTACTCCATCACGTACTCCACGAAAACAAAGGATTTTCGGGTTTTGGAGGACATATTTTGGAGTATTTTAGAAAACTACTGCAAATTATCACTGGCGGATCCAGGGGGGGGGCATTGCCCCCCCTGTAAAAGGCATAGAGTTTTTGTTTACCTTCCTTTATGTGGCAAAATTGATTTAAATATTTATATTCATTCGAATTGTTTCATTATTTAAACAATAATATTGTATAGTATCATATCAACAGTACATAAATAATATTCAATATAATAACAAATGTTTATTATTTTTAAAAAATCTACGATAATCCCCACCACAATAATCGGTTGGATCCGCCCGTGCAAATTATACACGCTCAAAACTACAGGAATTAAGTATGAATTGTGTTCGAAATTAAATAACAAGAGAGTTTCGACTTACAGACATATTTCATAAATGTTAATGCACTTGAATCTCAAAATTACAAATTGTGACCGATGGTCGATGAACCGAGGGGTAAGGTTTGCTGAATTTCTTGTGACCGAAGTAAACGGAAAAATGAATATTTCCATATCATCATGACTTTCATAACGCCAGAACATCACGAATTTCTTCATATTCTATCCACGGAGTCACCGGACAGTTCACCCCTTTTTGTGTTATGTCAATTAGTAACTCAAACCCCGATCTGCAGGAGTTTTCGACTCTTTTTTCCCCTTCCAGAGTGGACGCATCCACATTCCACTGTATGAAGCCATAATCATCATTTACTTACAACTTGGCTTCTTTCAGAGTTTCAGTTCCATTTGTGCGCTGATTATTTTCGGACAATATAACAGTCCCAATTTTGCAACTGCGAACACTTTCCTAATTTACCGATGTATGTCTCCCTTAAGTCTTTACTGCCTGTATCCTTTGCTCACTAATCCGTCCCTTCTTCCATCCGTTTCTCTTACCTTTCCTGCTCCCTTCCGATTGTCCTCTAAAATGTTTTAAAATTTCTTTAGCCTTTTTCGGTACCGTCTAATATCCCTTATCTCGACTGTGTTATTACACCTTTCAAATACGTTTTTCCGCATCTCCACAAATCGTACCTTCCCTACTCTCTCTCTCTCTCTCAATACTTCCTCTAACTTCTTGTTGTTTCTTTTACTTAAAAGTTGAAGTAAAATTTACTAATATCCACATAGAAATATCTGAGAATTGTACAATTATAAGAAAGCTGGTTATAATAAAAAAATAACAAAGTAAGCAATTCAAAGTTTTCGAGTTATTGAGATTAAAACGGCACTTGCTGTTTGTTTATGAAACGCGTTGATATGAACAGTTTATTCAATGGAATGGAATGTGTACGTAATAATAATATTAATGCCGATCCGATGGCCGCGACCGCTAAGGCAGTAGAGCCGTAGTGGTCTCGGACCAGAATATCGCTGGTTCGAGTCCCGCCTCAGGCATGGTACTCCTAAACGTCCATCATATTTCGAACACTAGCACCGATATGCGTATATTTACAGATATGCATAAAAAGGAAGGCGCGCCGTCGGATCACCTTGGGCCTCCTGCCCGGTCGTTGGTATCAGCGACTGAACGACCTTCCGCTGCGACTTCCGGGGTCGTTGGTCTGACGGATGCTCGCCGGTCGATCCGCGCCCGCCCGTCGACCAAACCGAGCGGTCACTAAGAGGAAGCCTCGCACGCGCCTAACGGCTGTCGACACCGCGTCTCGTACGTCCATTTCCAGCTGCATCCGCTCTCCCGGCATCGGCAGGCCGCGCGATATTTCGGCTCGGGATTGAATTGAATTGAATTTGCCTTATTTTACGTGGCGAGACTCGGGCCATCAGGCCCGCTCTTCCGTCTGACCATGCAAATTTCGCTACGCTCCTTTCCACTAGCAGAGAAAGGAGGTATTTCTTGGGCGAGAAACAGGCGATTTTGAATTTAGCTCAGAGGCGTCATTTAGGCTTGAGGATCTTTTACATGCAAGTAAATCTACGAACATGGGACAGCCGGCTTTACTTCCCCTCCGAAGGAAGGCGTACGAAGGATTTTGTCGCCCTAAAAATGCCCCGGGATGGAGGCGAAGGCGCTGCCAAGCAGGAACGGATTGCGCGTTTTTCAACGATTTCTAAAAATACACGATCCACGTTCACGAAATTCATAGCGCCGTAAAACTGTCCATTAGTCACTGAATTGAATTCGGTGGACGTAACTATATTAATACGTAATTTTAGTAATGTGTACATTTTATTGGAAGAATAATAAATGGGCTGTTAAATGAAAATAGTAAAACTTTCCTAACGATCATGAAAATCCCTTGAACAGTTTGCTTCCGGAAATCTCGTCCGTTTCCTTCCGGCAGTCTCGTACAGCAGCGTCCTAAACATATTGACCTAGGTGGGTGCCAAATACATAATTTTAAATCACATGAACCTGTAACTTGAATTTAAAAAAAAAGATTAATACATTTGTGAACTAAAGATGAGTTTGTTTTAATGAGAAGCTATAATATGCTAAGCATCATTTAAATCGCATTCCTTGCAACTTTTGCAATTTTTGAAAATTGACAATTCAAGAAAATAGGACTTTACTATAAGCCTACTTCGCACTATCCTAGAAAAAATTATAGACAAAGTTTGGAGCTATAAGTTATAGAGCGAAGTTTTTGAGAAAATCTTGTCTTTAAAAAGTCGTGTAGTTTGCGCGTAACTTTGCGAAAAATATTCATATTTCATTAAACATTGCCGTAATCTCATTTAAAGACCTATTTTTGAAGAACAGATTTTATTTCAAAAGAAATGTCTATTTACAATATTGTAGTTCTTGGATGAGGTCGAAAGGATTTTAAACATTTGAAATTTCCAAAAATTCACCGAATTTAACAAAAACATGACATGTTTTATGAGAACATTTTGTTCTATTCAAGGGAAATATTAAATAAAAAAATTGGAACATTTTTTTTAGAAAATTTTGCAAATTTCTTTCGAACTTGTAAACTATCCTCAAATATCAAAATATCCATTTTGAATTCAAGGATCCGCGACATCAGTCAGATTGATCGGGAAATCTCAGGTTAAATGAAAAGCTGATTTAGCTGTTAAAGTTAACACAGACGGACGGACGGACCTTTTACCGTAAACGAATTTTTCGGTACCAAGGACCCACTGGGATTCTGACTACACAATATTAGGTGAAGATTTTAGTACATAAAGTGCCAAATTATACATTTGTTCTGTATCAAGGGCCACTGAGTTTTTCACAATGAGTCGAATAACCGCCATTTTCCTACAACATTAAATACTTTCTCTATACTACGTAAGTAGGATGCGAGAAAGCAATAATGCATTTGAAGCGTTCACGACACTGGATTTGTCATTTTCAGAAGCAATTATTACATTTTCTTCGTTGTTTAATATTCTTTGATTCGTCACATCTTTGCTGGGCGTTCAAAGGTTCACATTTGTTCTTTGTGTTACATTCAACATAGTTCAGGTTATGAGGATGTGCACAGAAGACGCCAGGGGGGCGTGCACCAGCAGCACAATTCGTATGAAAAACCGTAACCCTACGTAATAAATATTTTATATAAAAAATGTGATCAATTCCTTATTTCCCTTCCCCCTTTTAAGCTGTAAATTTGGCAAATGTGTACACAACTTTCGGGAAAGAAGCTCTTCAAACCATCAGACACCACTGTACACGTTTCAACATAAAATCAAGCGTATTTGTTAATTGAATCATTGAAATTATTTTGTTTTATTTACTTTCTAATAAAGTATTGCCGGTACAAAAAAGTGTTTGATTGAAAAGGGGGCCCCAGAAGGACCTCCACTCCGGTTTTCGGCTGTTGACACCTATAGTTGAGGTGGTAGACCAGGGAGCATAATTCAATTTATTTCGAACCACTGTGCAGCCGCATTCGCTGCTTAAGCCGATGATTACGAGTTATGACGCCGAATGAAAATAGCTTCAAGCGAGCTAATTCCATGTGACTGGTTTATTTCCAAATGCTGACGTACTTTATGGCGAGAGATTCATGAATAAATATTCTCAGGCCGCTGTTATCGCTGAAATATGGGCGTAGTTTTAACGCGCGTCATTGCGGAGGGAAAAAGTTCTCGGAAATGAGGAAGAGAAAGCACGGGACCGGCAGATTAGTGCATCTGTGAGCACTCTGAAGAAGGGTGTGCATTGGCCGTTGCTTCCTCCGTTTGACAAGATTATCCGTACCTTAGAACAGCGAACGATTGTATTGGACAATCCTTAATATTTTCCATAATTACTGGTCGTCACAATGGGGGGGGGGGGCGAATATTTGAGGTGACTTTCATGTTTCACCATGTTTTAAGGTTTCGTAATTATCTGTGCACTAGAACTTAAAAAATACATGCAAAAAAAGTATACATGGCAAATAAACGGAAACCGATCCGGCTCAGAAATTAAGTAAAAGAGACGTTATATATTGAAAAAAAAAATCAATTCTCGAAATTAATTTTAATACCTTATTTATACAGTACGAACAACTCTAAATAATGCAATACTTCCATACAAAAGATACCCGAACTAAATTAAGTTTATTAATATTTTTCTTGCAAAATCGGTTCGAATAATCGGAGTTATACTGTTCAACAACTCTATGCTGTATATTACTTTGTAATGTTCGCTTCATTGTGTTTTATCTTACATTTGCTTATAATAGTAGAAATCCTCAAGCCATAGTAATGCATCACAGATTCATGTACCTAACGGAAACTAATAATAGGATATTAAGTTATATTTCAACTTTAATTTACATTTTTGTATAAAAATATTCATAATTAAAAATGCATAGTGTTTAGGCAGTTTCACAGAGTAACAATTTTAATTTTTTGTGGAATTCACACTGCCTTACTAACGTAAGTTACGTATAACATCCTACGCACCAAATCGGCGAGTAAATTTGCTGCCTACAGAAAATACTGTTTCCTGGACAAACTTACCTTCACGCAATCCACTGGGCAACTAGGAATGATAGAGGGCAGCCAGAAACCGGAGCAGATTCGTCCCGGAGAAGGTAAATAGTGTTCGTATAGATGAGATGATTCTGAAGATGTGTTGCAGTAATGAATGTCTTCCTAGAAACCACAAGTAATTCTTGAGACGCAGATACACCCCTATGTACCCATTTGCCTTAATCACCGAATGTAGTTTTGGAATCTAATCCCTTAATATCCTTTAATCCGCAGTCCTAATCTAATCCCTTAATCCCCATAGCCCGCGAACGAATTGGTCTCCAGAGATCGAGCGATCTGTGAACCTCCACAGCGACAGACGGGAACGAGGGCATTCCGTAGAATGAATTTCGTAAAAAGGCTTATTTTAATTTCGTACCTTTGTTACAGTAAAAAATGCAGGATTAAAATTTCTCGAAAAGTTCATTGTGCACAAAGAAAGTGAACGGGCAACCATATACTAATACATAATACAATAGGTGAGTATGTTAGAAGTGATACAAACACACCCCAAAATTGCAAAAGGATTCTTTTCAAGCTATTTTTAGAAGCAATTGCGCAATCGCTACTATTAATAACTGTATTTTGTGTCAATTTCTTCATTACATTCAGTAAATTATATTTCTGGCATTGTCTTTTGATTGTAACCAATTGTGCGGCAACAAAGTATTTTAGCATAAAATGCGTTGTGCGCTGAAGGTCGCTGTATGCTCCTTGCGGAGGCTGGAGGTCGAAATCTCTTCGCAAACTTTCGTCGAGCGAAAGCGAAAGGTCAGGTTCCCCTAAAAGGGTCAGATCCATTTCATTCGCGGGTCCCCTTGTCGTTCTCCATGTTCTCGCCATCAGGGAATCGATTCCTTCACCTTGGGCATGATTCGGTATCAGAGCCCAGTTTTGAACATACTCTTACTGTCTTTCGCGCAAGGCTAGTTCAATTTATTATACGAAATCATTTCATAAGGCTACAGAACCTTTTAGATTTCATTGCGAAAATAAAAAAAAAATAAAAATGAATCCACCCCAAATGCGAACTCTACGAGATTTATCGCACAAAGTTTGTCTAGTTATGTTTGCACAGTCTTAAGTAACAAACAAAAACGCGAAAACATAATGAATATTTTCTACAATCAATTTCTTAATTCACGAATATACTCCCTTCAAACGAGACTGAAGGCAGGAAAAATTGTAACTTGGCAACTGAATCACTTGCAAATAATTTTGAACATAAACTTGCACATATTTGACGAAAGATAAGACGGTATCACTTTATTATAATACGTTTCAAATAACTGCTCTCTATAATTTCTAAAATAACTATTTGATAAACTATAATGTTTTCACATACGTACTTCATCACTGCAACAACACGGAATGGTAAGTTTTCGAGTCCTCTCATTTCCACAAATCCACTTCGTCGGACGCGCTGCAGAGCACTGAGGGATGATCTGGTGAAAGGAATGGTCCGCTGAATAGCAATCAAACACTCGCATCCAGTCTAGAAGCTATCCGAACGCTAGTATTTCGCTGGCCCGTTTATTCACTCGCTGTTGCTTTGAACAGTAGGAGAGAGATGGCGCTACCGCGTAGCAAGCAAACCATTGAGATCTCTGATGCGAGTCGACATTAAGGAAACCATGATTTAGTTCCGTCATTTTCGTTGTAATACCTCGAATAAATCTGATTTGTAACTTTCGAGATTAACTGAAATTGGAATTTAATTTAAAAAATTCAGTATGATTGTTATGATTTTGATGATTCAATCTGATAATCCAGATTAATATTGTGTTGTGAAAGTTATACCTGAGGAGTTGTGGTAGATCAGATTTCTGACAAATTCATTAAACGCAACAAATTGTTTACTCATTAGAAACATTACTCGTGCGCCCTTAAAAACACAAAAACGTTCTGATTTTTAGGAACAATGCTTCAGAGTTATGCACGAGGTAACGTGTAAACCTGTAGTGTAGGTTGAATATGATCCTGCTATATTTCTTATATTATACTCTGAGAAATACGAAATTTTTCGTCTTAAATCTGATGTCCATTGAGAAGCAATTCATTGCTTGGAGTACCCACAGTTTAAATTCAATTCGTCATATTTTCTTAGTGTACTATAGAGATGTATTTCAGTTTCTTGTTAGTATTACCAATTGACTGACACTTCTGCATACAAAATTTACGGTATGAAGAATAATCGCTAAAACAGAGAACTCATAGTTAAATCTGTGTAACACGTGTTTTATAAAAAAATATTTTTTAATGCAGAACAAACGTTTGTTGTATTATTTCCAATTTTATTTACACCATATAAATATTGCTAACTATACTTACTTGTCTTTTACATTTTGCGATAAATTTTACCCTTCTTTTATGCTAATTCGTTGAAGATATCTAGAGACATGTTAGAAAACAAAAGTCTGTAGAGTCGAGACTCATGGAATAGACCGAGCGTGAACTCAGCGTGTATTGAAGCTACCAAAAACATTACTAACCTGGCCCTTACACAGCACGTGCGCAATTGTATAATCCGCGAACAGGGGAGTTGATGGGCACCATTACCGTCAGCCTTTTTTCATCTATTTCCATCCCATTATGGATATTGCCCGTCAGTGATCCGTTAGTGACGGAAATTTTTCTAATCCATTAAATAAATTTCGGGAATATTATTGCAATAATATTATTGGTAATAATACAATTACTTGTAATTTGTCGAGAATTCTTACGAAATGCCTAAAATAAATTCGTTAAAAAAATATGTGTCGGGATTCTATAGTCGAATGTTTATATTTTAAAATAATCTTCCACTTATACAGCACGCGCGTCAATTGAATAATTCGCCAACACGGGAGTTGATGGTCTCTATTACCGTCAGCCTTTCGTCATCCATTTCCATGCCATTATGCACATGGCCCGGCGGTGATCCATTATTGAAAGGCGTCGGTCGCGCCCTTGGGTACGGGGCGCCCCAGACAGAGCAGTCGCCGCCGCTCATTTGTCATTCCCACGCGCTCGCCTCGGCGAATGTTCGTTGCTCTCAGACGCGCCGCGCAAAGGACGTCTGGAGCCGAGAATTCGATCATCCACCCCCTTCAGGGGTCATTGTGATGGAATAAAGCTTTTCCCGTCTCTTGGGATAATCGCCATGCTCTTTAGTAACAGATATTCTTGTAAAAAGAGACGTTATTATAAATATATTTAATAATTTACTTCATTAATAATAAGTTAATTTAAATATTGTAAACAATACTGCTAAAATATATATTATTGTTAAAAAGAGACATTTTATTTGTGGGAAAACAGAGGAAACCAGATGTTTCTATGAAAAAAAGTCACAAACACGCATAACTGGGGTAACGAATTGACTTCTAGGCAGTCCGGGTGACGCCGCGTCGTTCGCAGATAGGCCGACGTTTCGCCTATCATGTCGCAGGCTTCTTCAGGGTAGTGACACAGTAAAGCTCCGCCTCCGGTGTTATATCTTTTTTTTTTTTTTTTTGGGGGGGGGGGGGGGGGGGTTGGCCCAGACCGCGAGCTAATCAGAGGGACCTCTCCGCCAATCACGGCGCACTTGCGTTACCCGACCTCCTAGGCTGAAAAAGATATAACACCGGAGGCGGAGCTTTACTGTGTCACTACCCTGAAGAAGCCTGCGACATGACAGGCGAAACGTCGGCCTATCTGACAACGACGCGGCGTCACCAGGACAGCCTAGAAGTCATGAACTCGAGCCGCGGAAGCCTACGTGTACATGGAGTAACGAATTGCCTAGGCACAACTAGAAGGCCCCAAAAATATTTAATGAAATGTGAATTAAAAATGAATATGTAAATAAACTATCATCTAAACTAAACAAAAAAATATATTCAAGTAGTTAATTAATACTTATTTTAAGTATTCAAGAACTAATATTTTAATCTTGAATTAATAATTTGTATCTTCAAATTCATTTTGGGGTCCCTATCCATCAGGAGTCATTAGCATATGCTTAGTATGTCTACGTATTAATTTGCCTCGCTAAATAGGCACTCAGGATGAGATTTCGACCTTTTCTAAGCAAAATATTTGACATTCCCTACGCATACTTTCATTTTGAGCCACAGCGTCCTTCCTTGCCATACATTGGCCACCGTATACTGAAAAGCTGGGAGTCTCCATTCCAGACAGATAAATCCGTGCTTTTCTTTCAGATAAAGAGGTATTTGGTAAATCGCCAGGTGTACGCATAAATATGAAATTCCATCTCGTTTAAAAATATAAATAATAGAATCATTGGGCAATATAACTAAAGCACAAACGACATTGGTCCAAAGTCAAAACAAGCAAAACGAAAGGATACAAAAGCGGACAATATACAAAGCTGACGTAAAGGTGGAAAACAGGTGCAATCATTTAAGAAGAAAGAAAATTGTAACGTAGAAAGGGGAACGGAGAATGGGCAGAAAAGGGAAATGAAATTTTTGAGAAATGTTTCAAATTGCCCCTTCAAGCAATACGGAAGAATCATTAACGTAACTTTGTGGAATTTCAGAGAATAAGGGCTCCGCAAATTTAAGATCCAATATATAAAGCTCGCCTAGTTTCTTAAATTTCAAAAATTGACCTTCCAGTTCCTCGCGTCGTCCGACAGTTAATAACCACTTCGGATATCTCGTGTGTGGAGACGAGGAGTGCCGGAGCGAGGCAATGTAGCGTATCGGGCAAAATTGTAATTCACCTCTCCCACAAAAAGTGCATAATTCACCAAAGAATTCATTCGTTTTATTTATTAAATTCAATCAACCGTTGTACAATAAAATATTAAATAATACAAATATTGTGAAGTAATGACTAGCAAATTTATGGTAGGTCTCCAATTTTCTGCAAGTTGTATCAAAATGACAGACTTCTTTACTTCGATGTATTGAATCATGATCTCTTTTGTATAAGTTGGTTTCAATTTTTTTCTTTTCTTTTCTGTGTGTTGTTTTAGGGATCCCTGATTTTGAGGACCTCAGGACTGAGGATGACTACTGCCAGCACTCGGCTGCCCTATACTAAAACATAGTAATGAAATACCAAATATTTTGAGAAAAGAAAGTGTTAGTAGTTTTTCTATGAACTTCATGGTGTAGATACTGGGTTTAAACTAGAGAAATTATTGAACCTACTTAACATATTCACAAATAATCTTGGTTTAAAGATGCAACTTAACGCAATGGACTATACAGTATATGCAAAAATGGTTCTACCAAGAGACTGCCCTTCTTTGCATGAGAGCGATCTTCCTTTGCGAGTCAACGCCTTCTTCTCTTACATTGTTCCGAGTGAGAAATGTCCTTTTCGATCATTCTCATCTCTTCTCTTCGCTTCCCCTTCGGCTGATGAGTTGGAAATGGAATTCGCCTGATGAAAAGTTCGACGCCCCGCAAATCTTTTCCTTGTGCCTGGGGCCAGTGACCGTACACCGTCCCACCGCTCAAGGCGTGTGGGACGAGGGAGTGTAGCAGTCACTGGCTGAAATGACTCAGGGCATCAGCTCAGGGATGTCACTGCAGAGTCTCTGACCAGGAGGTCGTACGATCGAGGCCCGACAGTGGCAGGATATTTGGTACTAGCTACATAGCAAGATCGAATTCAGTCGCTGTCTGGAGGAGAATTCTAACGGCCGGCTGCTCGGTATGTCGTGGCAGTACCCTAACAAACAAGCTGCGGACCGCGCGCGATCTTTCCTTCCTCTTCCGTGTCCTTTCCTCGCACCTTACACACGCTTACACCTCGTATGCACCATACACATGCCGGGAGACCGGTCGGGAGCTTACAGCTTGTCCCGACTGCGGTGTCCAACTGACACCTGGTTGGACCAAACCCCGGAATCCGACGCGTAGCTCGTGGCCGGATCCTGCCATCCATCCAGGGTAAGATTACCGCCACCTCCCGCTCTATGCTCTGCGTTTATGGATCTCATGACCCTAGCAGTTGACGTGTCCGGAAAGGCTAACCAATCACATACGGCCAAAGACAAGAAAAATAATCCGTACGAATGCGTTTCCGAATGAATCGAAAGGAAAAGAAGGAGAATCATTCTGATTAGAATAGAAATACCAGCTTAGATGGCTCAGGGAATCAACTTATGTCCCTGCGGTGCCTCTGACCGGGCTGTCTGAGGGTTCCAGTTCCGGCGCTGGCAGAACCAGATCCCCAGGTGAAAATTCAGCCGCTGTCTTGCTGCGATAGTTTTCTGATGTTTCTCCGATCAACAACAGCGGAATGCCAGTGTAGAACCCTAAACACGGGCCATGGATGGCGCGCGATCGTTCCTTCGTCTTCCTAGTCCTATCCTCATAACTTATTTACACACCCTCACACTCACTCCACTACCACCCATGCCGAGAACTTAGCTCGTTCCGGCTGGGGCAGTGTCCCTGTGGTGGAAGATACCTGGTCGTGAAAATCCCGGACCTCGACCTATAGGTTGGCGGGTTCTCACTATTCAGTGGAAGAAGAACATCGCCACACTCTCTAATAAAGCATGCACTTCACTTACGGTACAAATGACCACAGCCGTTGACGCGCCCGAAAATTTGAAATAATCAATCAAGAATAGAAGTGTTCAAATCATTGACGAAAGGGAAAATAGAGAAAGGCCGAGAGCTCCAAAAATAATTTGCAGCTCGTCAAGGAAAAGGAATGCATAAAGAAGTAAAAAAAAAAAAAAATAGAAAAGGAATTTCATCAGCAAAAGGAAATGAAAAATTTTAAAATTAATTTCAAATCCATTAACAAACGAAAATTCAAAAACTACAGTAAGATTCAACGATTACTTTCTCCGTGGATATTCTCTAGCTGCTCCATCACCTGGCGCTTCTCCCTTATATCGAAGCGTCTGTGCCATCGTTCACGGCCCCGGGTTCGCGACAAGGCCGTCTGGCGCACCAGGGCGACGGACGTTTCATGAGCTGTTTACGATTAGCAACTCATTTTCCAAAGAGAAACAAAGCGAAGATGGAAATACTGGGACACGATTTTTTATCGTTGCTGAGGCGATATATATCTGTGCACAGAGTTTTGAAATACAATTAATCACTTCGAGGGAGAGATTTATCAAAACAAAAGAGACGCGAAACGACTTCTCTGAGAATTTAAAATCACGAATTGTGTTTAGAGCTATATTTATTGACTATTTCAAAACAGAAAATAACAAATAACATTAAAAATATGATTGCTCATATAAATATTTGTATGTAAATATTGCCTTTTCGTCTCTAATGCAATGATATTTTACGAAGGTGTCAGATTAGAAAGTTAGTTTCTACGGATTTTAACGAAGATATGCAGAATCATTTATATTATATTAAAGGCTGTCCTTTATATTTCCAGGGATTTAGAAAGTTCCTCGTAGTTTCAATTATTTTACTCTGTTTCTACGCCCTTAGAAACTGAATATCGGAGCCTGATGGTCTACACTTCAACATAAAAACCGACGATTTTTTATATTTTTGGTGCGTCGCTTTCCAGGGTATTCAGTCCGTGGCATATTTGCCCAGAGAAGTACAGAATCTCAAACATATATATCCAACACGTAGCAAATGGGTAGGAGTTGACTCCATAATTTTATGAGTAAAATAACTTAACAATAATAATAATAATATTATAATAATAGTATTTTTTCTTAACCTGCTGTATGTCGGGGGTAGTCTAGCAGAAACAGTTGTCAAACACACAAATACAAAAATTAAAAAATAAACAATACATAAAATAACATAAATAAACAAATACAAAAAAATGTGTGCGGAATTCTGAACTCCATTCCCATCCTATTCATTGCACATTCCGTCGCTACGCAATAATTTCTATGTTAAAGATCAGTTAATTCACTTGATTCATTCTCGGATTTTAGCAGACCTCTCCCCATCCTGAAAAACATCACTGCACTTCACTACTCTCTACACTTATACTGGAGAGCCCTCAAAGGCAAAACTTGCGTGCTTCTGGGAAAGTCACTAGCACCTCTGCAGGGAAACTGTTCCATTCCACAAAGCTGGATTTTCCCACATCCATTCTTTTTTTTCTGTATTTTATTCTGTGCGTGTGGTCGCCCCTACTTGAGTAACAGGGATTCTCAAATTCATCAGCGATAGCTTTTGGACTAGTTCAGGAGTCGTTGCCCCTTTTTTCCTTGCGTCCTTGGCGTCAAATCTCTCTCTGTCTCAGAGAAGATGTAAGAGGGCGATGAACGAATCATTTGCTGAATGCGATCACCAACTCATCAAAGAAAGGAAAAGAAAACATTAGAGGAGAAAATATATGTGTAGGCTGGTGCAACGAACTCTTTATACTCCCTGCAGAGTGTGAAGCAAAACCCCAATAAATACATACAGAAATTGTTGAAAACTGAACGTTACAATTATAATTAAAAGAACATTTCAAAGGAGAATAAATATATATATATATATATATATATATATATATATATATATATATATATATATATGCGGAATCCGAGACCGATGATGTTGTTCTGCCCTTCATCTCCCTCTTCCTCCCCTTACCTCTCCCTTTCTCCGTCTGTCCCTGTCAGCCACAGTGAAACCTAGGTGGAGCGCAGTTAGAGTAGAAATTGAATTAAAATTAAGCTGAATCTTGTGCTGCAACGCTATCTAATGTGTTTACAACAAAATTAATAGCACATAAACCTTCTGGGCGAAAACCAACAACAAACAAACAAAAAAAAAAACACGTAGATGTGCCAACGTTCATGGAGATTCAATCGGTCAGACGGTGTGGGAGTTCACTGCTCTGGAATATATCAACACACACACACACACACACACACACACACACACACACACACACACACACACACACACACACACACACACACACACATATATATATATATATATATATATATATATATATATATATATAATGGCCGATCAGATGGCCGAGATCGCTAAGGCAGTAGTGCCGGAGTGGACTCGGACCAGAAGATCGCGGGTTCGAGTCCCGCCTCGGGCATGGGTGTATTTGTGTGTGTTTGTATGAGTGTGTCGTCCTTTCACCCCTCATTATCATCATCATTTCATCTTTCATACCCCCTGGACTAACAACCCTGGGGGATAAAAATCGGATCCAGCATAATGCTGATCCCCCTAAAGAAGTGTTCGCAAGCACCTGCCACCGTGATATTAAATGAAAAACTGAGCCACGGTAATTGCAGGTTGCTTGCCCTGCGTGGTCCTAGTTGGCCGAAACGAAAATAATAATTCTATTGGAGGAAGAAATATAATGAATCGAAATATATAATTCATTTTTCAATCGTAGAATAATATTTACATTGTTTGAGTCGTACAAAGATTGCACTGATGTTGATCTTCGTCCAAATTCGGCCTGTGGTTTCAGGCAAAGGCTCATTCCCAGAAATTGATCTGCAAAAATAGTTGTCAATATGGAACCTGCATTTGTGTAATGATGCATGCAGGAAAATAGAAAAAAGAAATAACATGCTGTAGACAGATATTGTTTAACATTTATTCAATATAAGGCCCCGTGCAAAAGAAAGGGGCATGAACAAGTTTTCGGTTATCGCTTATAATGGAAGCAATTTTCCGGTTCTCTTGACGGCGTGTCGCCAAAATATGTTGCCCGCGTGTCACTTGCTATCGCCTCATACTGGTTCCTAGAAAGAAAAACAAAAATTTATATACATCAATATAAGAAATGTCATTACTTTAATAATATAGTAATTTGTTCATTAAGCAAATTAATCAACGCACTAAACATAATGAAAACCATGATATTATTTATCTCGTATTTGATTGTATTCAACTGTCGTCGGTCATTATATTACCCAACTCTAAATTAATAACAATCTATATTGCTACACAGTAATGCACCGTCCTCGTCATAAAAATCCAAGTGTTCATAACTGTACCACGCTGACAATTACTCTAGATTTTGACCAACCCAAGTGGGAAGGGATTTGGCCCCAACGTCGCCGAGACCGTATTAACATCACGGGATATTGGGAAACGCGTTTAATTTTAGGTCGTGAGGGTTCTCGTGGGTGCTTCGGGTGAGGATATAATTGCACGCAATTACAGCGATCCGAGTCCAACAGTTTCCTCCGCCCCGAGGACATCACACAGTACAGGGAAACCGGGGCAAAGAAATAAATGGCGTTTCAGAGGTTCCATTTTTTCGCAAAGCGCCTCCGTCGCCGTCCGCCGCGACCCCTCCCGCTCGGCGGTCTGTGGCTTTTACGGCCTGATAAAGCCGCCCCCCCGCGAAGGCGGCATAAAGGAGAGAGAGAGAGCGCTCGGCGCGGTTTAGCGCTCAATTTCCGGTGTGGGGCGGCAGGCGTTGCCGGCGGCGCCGCCAGCGGCCACCACCGCCGCTGCCCGACGACGCTCTGGTGCGCGAGGGGCGCGACGCACGCGTTGTATTGAATTGAATTGAATTGAATTTGCCTTATTTTACGTGGCGAGACTCGGGCCATCAGGCCCGCTCTTTCGTCTGACCACGCAAATTTCGCTACGCTCCTTTCACCAATTAACAGAGGAAGGAGGTATTTCTTGGGCGAGAAACAGGCGATTTGAATTTAGCTCAGAGGCATCATTTAGGCTTGACGATCTTTTACATGCAAGTAAATCTACTAACATGGGACAGCCGGCTTTACTTCCCCCCCTAAAAATCCACGGCTTCGACCGGGTTTGAACCCGCTTGGGTATAACAGTCCGGTACGCTAACCGTCACACCATCGCCGCCGCTTGCACTAGTTATTACAGTTTTTGCGCAGCGTGAAGCCAGCGCTGTGTCGTAGGAAGCATTTGGAAAGAGATGGGTGGGCTCTTGCGCATCGTAACCGACTGCAGCCAATGAGCTCCAGGCACCAGTTTGCGGCGCTATATTAGCGAGAATTTTAAAAGCAACCAGATACCAAAATTCGCGTTCGTTCCGAGGAGCACTTTACATAATTTAATTTCCCCCCTCTTCTTTTGGATACGACTTGGTGTTGATTTTCCTCTTTTCAGGATGCAATACATCTCAGCATATTTATGTGTAAGAATAATAATTTTTAAGAACATTCCATAAGGTTCTTTTTAAGATAATTTGTTTGTGTAGAAACAAATGTCGTGCTGATGTACCCGGGGACAAAATAATAATTATATGATAATGTAGTTATGTATATACATACATATCATATACAGCTTGCTGAGCAGCTCTAGTCGAACAAACGCAAATTAAAGAGGATGTTAGCTTTATGGGACTAGCTATTTTAGCTTTAGGAGGCTGAATGGGCATTTAGCGCACACGCTGTCGCCACAGTTCGGAACTTCTATTTCGCCCACACGCTCTCTTAAAAAAACTCTTTTCCCTCTTCACCCGCTACCGGTTGAGACTTTGCTTTGCGAAAATGCTGTAATGGATGCAAACATGTGACTTGTATTCTGTACAATTCGAGTGACGTGATTGCCAAAAAAGGGAATTTGTTCCCAACTGAGACGGCAGAATATCGAACTCCACCTTCCCATCAAGTTGGTGGACAGACGGAACGCGAACAAATATGTAGGACAAGGCGTTATAAACATTATGTTAAAAGTCCACATTACCTTCAGAATTAGAAACACGTTCCTCTAATCGAAGTGTTAGAACGAACATTATGTAAAACGCTTTTAAGACTTCGAAAGTGAAGTGCATTGCAAAAACTCCCTATTGACGATACATTTTGATACCTGCAATGGAACCGGTTACGTCAATTTGAGAAATCGCGATTCCACAACTAAACATTGCCAAGCCAGGGAAGTCTTTGGAAACACAGGCTGAAGTCCTCAGCTGGTGGAGTTTTCAAACAGATTCGAAGCCAATCTTTGCCTAACTGAGAATTCCACAGGCCGCCTCCTCTGATCGGCCCATTCTTTGATTGCAGATAAATTCTTTGATTGCTGATAAATTACAGTGTGATGCCGGTTTAAGAACTTAAACCGCTTTCATTTGAGATTGTAAGTGTATGAAAAGAAATGCAGTACTTGAATGTATCTAAACAAACACTTGTGTGGTTATAAAGCTTACAAAATTATCTGCACTGTCATCAAGACTGTCGACACTGCTTGCGAAAATGATGTTAAAAGTCGGATTGTGATAGTTAATTATACATATTTTATATTCGAAATGAGGATAGGATATGATGACGAAAGTACCTCGATAATCGCGAGTCTTAATATGAATCTCCAAAGATCGCGAGGTTCTACTTTCGAGTTCTGACGGACATTCTACACCAACAGTTCCAAACGGGCGATGCTGCTCCAGGCAACTAACATTTTCGAAAGCTTACAGGAACATAATACACACAGTTTTCAGTACAATTCATTGCCATATTACACTTTTTTTCAAAACCGCACTTCAAATTAACAGAGAGGGGGCAAAATTAAATAATCAAATGACTACGGATAATTACTATACATAACAAATAAAAGAGTCAATCTTCCTGGTAAACTCATGTAATGTAGCGTTTCATTTCAAACACAAAATACTTACTTTACTAAAAAATTACCTTACTTCTGGAAGACAAATCTTGGCTTGTTCACACGTGAACGTAGGGAATAAGGATCAGGACATGTGTTGTCTGTACGATTCATAGACGCACAAGAAATACGCATTTTCATTTAGAAGACAGGTTGCGAGCTGCGAAAAATATCTCACACCCTCAATTAATGTCTGCTTCTTGCCGAACATTCAACCTGAAACAAAAAGAATGACGCTATAAGTTAACTTTCCAATAATTCTACATAGGTAAAACGGCACAAATTGTAATGAAGACCAAGTATTCAGCACATCTTGACGTCAACAAATACACCCGAGCACACTTATGCAATGTTGAACTGAACCAACATAAAAAGTCGGGTGTGACCGGGAAGGGGTGTGAAGACACCAACGTAGATTATAAATAGTTAATTCTAATCCTCTCGGCAAGGAGAACTGTTATTCGATCGGCAGTATTATGAAATGTATTTCTAATGCTAACATTTATTAATACAGAATAGAAGTTCGCAAGTTTTGTCTACGATTCCAAAAAGACGAAAAACTACAATTAATTTATAAAATGTAATTCATCTTATGAACGCAATTTACCCACTTAAGTGGCTCAGGGCATCAATTGATGTCACTGCAGGGCCTCTGACAGGGAGGTCTATGGGTTTGAGTACCGACGGTTAGCGACATAGCTAGGTCGAATTCAGCCGGATGGTCTGATCGGTAGTTATCCGTGGTTTCTCCGATCAACATCAGGTGAATTCTGCAGCAGTACCCTAACAAACGAGCCACGGACAGCGCGCGATTTTTCCTTGCTCTTTCTTGACGTGTCCTCACCCCTTACGTATAGACACTTACACTATCATGCACTACACTACCGCACACACACGGAGACCGGTCGAGAGCACAGAGTTTGTCCCGGCTAAGGGACAGGGGTACATTGGTGGGAGATACCTGTTTGGGGAAAACTCACTTAAGTCTCGGGTAGGTCGGCGACGGATCTCGCCATGCAGAGGGGGAAGATTATCGCCATCACTAGCAATAAGAGCATATACTACACTTACGGGACTAGTGACCTTAGCAGTTGACGCACTCGACATCAGAAATCAATCAATGAACGGAACCGAAGAAAAATGTAATACTGTTTAATGATACAATTGCGAATAGACGTTTTCAAGACGGTCCGAGATTCGTACAAGACGAACGCACTCCGGTGCCTCCCCCGTATCTCCAATTGCCTGCGGCCGCCGGGCCGTGCCGTGCCGTGGCGTGGCGTGCAGGCCGCTCGCGCGCGCCCCACTTGTGGATTTTGCGAAGCCTTTAGAAAGTGGCGGCTCTCGCGCAGGAAGTGCGGGGCTAAGTACAAGGCGCGAGGGCGAGGGCGGGCGGGAAAAGAAAAAAAAAAAAACAAAAGAAATAAACGACGCCCTGCTCGTAAACACGGCCGGCGCACACGGCCCGCGGGTCGCCCCCCCCCCTCCTCCGCGGCTCAATAGCGCACCCCCCCTCCTCTGCCCCGCTGCCCGACACCGCCAACTGCACACTAAAACGGTACCGGCGATATACCCGCCGCGCAGCAAAGAACCCGCTTTATAATGCGGGACTCGCTGTGGAAAGCCCGGCGGCGACTTTGGTGTACCTGCAGCGTGGGTGTTCCTGGTGTCTTGAGTTTGACGGTGGACCTAGCTCGGGCGACTGCTCTGAGCCATAGGTTTCTCCGATCCACACCGGGCGAATCCCGGAGCCGTAACCTGGCAGGCGACGGACCGCGCGCGATCTTTCCTTCCTCTTCCGTGTTGTATCCTCTCCCGGGATCTACGTTCTCAGCGGAGACGGGCAGATCACCGCCACCTCCCGCCATAAAAACATGCACTAAACTTACCGGATTAATGAGCGTAACAGTTGACACGTCCGAAAACATGAACCAATCAATTAACCAATCGACAGGAGTGGATTTTCGACTGAAGCTAGGTCAAATTCACTCTCTGTCTGGAGGAGAATTCTAGTGGTCGGATGCTGTGAACGATAGTTTTCCGTGGTTTCTCCGATAAATTCCAGGCGAATACTGAAGCAGTACCCACACAAATGGGCTACGGATTGCAATGTTTCCTTCCTCTTCCGTATACGATCCTCTCACCTATTAAAACACGCGTGTATTTACATACACGACCACACATTTCAAGAGTCCAGTCAGGGGCTCAGAGCTCGGCCCAGCGGAGATGGTGCCTCAGTGGTGGTGGTGGTGGGGAAGTATTTGCAGAGGGAAAATGGCAAGCCGTCCGTCGTCCAGGTCGAATTTCATGTTGCAACGAAGGAACACCGCCACCTCCAGGGACATAACATGCACTACATATACGGGATAATTCCAGTAGTTTACGAGCCCGGTATCACTCACGCCTAATGCGGAAGTTAAGTTCAGGTTTTTCACCTCACAGGACGTGAGGAGTGTTTCATGCGGAAAATATATTTTAGTGGATTAGTAACAACATATAGTTCAAGAATTCACATCAACAGTAAATTTGTTCAGAGAAAACAAATAATTTTGCTATTGACGCTATGTACGAAAAATGGACATAAGTGAGATTATCACGTTACAGTCAGTGTTCGGCAAAAACGAACAAAATATCAATTTTGAGAGACTGGGAGAGTATACTACATGCAACAGGAACATTTACCAGTTTAACCAATATTGGCACGAATATGCTGGTAATAATGAAGGGCTCATTAGAAAGGATTTTAATCACACGCACACACATCGGTAGCACTAATATTTGCAACAATAAGCTTTAGTAACGATTTTCATGTGCAAAGCAAATTAGTGGGGAGTAATGGATTAATCCACGTACCGATAATTGTGCAGCTGAATACGCTGGAATGGCGTCAGCTTCAGTTAGTGCTAGACGCATTGGGTGCAATGAACTTCGCAGCTCTCTCTATTGCAACGTCACTCGAGAGTAGTGTAGGGTCTCTCTCTCATGTCAAACATTGGCCAACACCCACGACTATTCGTGTGAAAGGTCTCGTAGGACCCTGCACAGACGACACGACGTGTAAGATCAAAGACGAGCTAAGAACGTTTAAGACACGGCGCAAAAGCAACCTCTGAATCACTTCTATAAAAATATTATAGTAATAGTTTTTAATAGCGTGTAATATTAAAGCATTTTAATAGTAATTCTTAAAAATAATTTACGATACTGTAAATGTACATTTTTCAAGAGGTTAGGGGAAAGTGCAGGTCGATAGGACGGAGTGTCTCCGATTTGGTTACTCTCTCTGTAACTAATATGCTAAGGCACAGTTGTCTAAATCGTCCGTCCTTGGGCATAAAAAGCTGCGTGAAAAATTATTGATACAAATACGTTTTAAAAAATGTTTCATTATAAACTTGAGTTTAATTAACGACTATCTGATGATGTAAGGGATCACTAGGGATGCAATATCACCAATCGATGTTTCACACATCGATGTTTCTAAATGTCGATGTTCAAAATTAAAATATCGATGTTATCAAAACATCACTCCACAACAATCTATATTTTTAAACATAGATGTTTTTAAAACTGTAACAACTTCTAGTAACCATTAATATTCACGGGAGGGGGTAATTGACGGTGGACGCGTAAATTAATTTTTAATTGAGATCTGACGAAATACAAGACATTTAACGAAAGTCGTATTTTCTGGCTGGATATATCAAAAATAATATAAACTTCATTTATGGACGAAAATCGGAATTTCGGTTTGAAAATGCACAATTTATGGATATCTTAAAATTATTGCTATGAAGGTACTTTTTTTCAACTATACATAAACTACGTCAAAACATCGATGTCAAAAAAACATCGGCTTCAAAAAATATAGGTTAAATACATCGATGATTTTATAAAAACTTTGATGTTTTGAAAAGGTTGACATCGACGTCACATCCCTAGTGGTTACGATTATTATTATATCGGAAAAGCAGCGACTTTTAAGCCTTTTATCGCTTTAGGGGCACTTGAACCCCTTTCAGTAAGTGTTCTTTTAACCCTTCCACAATACTTTAAAAGTTCCCGGCTGAAAATAGTCCAAATTAATTTATATTGTCGAGAGGAATCGAAATGAAGTATTGACTACAATTAAAGATGTTTCAAAACTAGTTTTAGGTGCTTAACCCACCCCTTCCTCCACCCCATAAAACACGTTTTCCGAGAATTATCGCAGAATATTCTGGAAATATCTGGAAAAAGCTCATTCCTATCAGTAGTCCGAGACATGTCGAATGACACCTCACTCGCACTGAATGGTGGGCCGGAAGAGTTCAAACTGTGAGAAACGAACGGACACACTGTTAGTCGAGTACAATCTGCAGAATAATACTAGCAAAAAGTGAACAGGATGGTATAGATTTTTTTACGTCCCACCTTATATAAATGAGGGGTAGCATAAAATCGGAAAATCTTAATGCGCTGCGGGTCTACGATACTCGCCTTCTTATTGGGTGCGCCGTTGACGGATGCTTAATGATGCTGTAGCCCTAGGAGTATCCAAACTAAGGTCCGTGAAGTCGTTATTTCGGCAGCAAAATCATCAAATAAATAATGCATGCTCTCGTGGTAGTGAGTCGATCCCTTCCCGTGAGACCCGATAACGTATACAAGCTAAAATATGTACCTCATTTGAAGTGTCTCTTGTTCCTATTATTTTAACTTTGTTGTCAGTTAAATCTTAATTATAAATTAATAAACACGGCCACTGTGAAAAATATATTTTGCGCCCGAATGTAAAAACGTGTTGTATTTGTATTTTTGTATTTAGCCATCATATAACCAATTAACAGGGCAATTAACCTCGGCGCCGATGGATCACGTGGTTCGTAATCGGTTACCCATCCAGGAACCCGCGATGTCTCGAATCCGCTTAACCGTCGTGACTTTAGGAAGTTAACGACTTCGGCTAGCGTCGCCGGTTTCGCGGTCGCGGCTTTTCAGTAGAACCATCTCAGCATTCGTCTGGATGACCGAGGGAATCCCCAGTCAGCATGGCCAACATGGGGATTGAATCCGGGCCTCCCCAATGCGAAGTATGAGAGCTATGCCCTGAGCCACTACGCTCGGTAAATGTAATGTGTTAGAGGTTATTAAATCACCTTAAAAAGATGGTGTTTGTTCGATGGTTCAATTTTGAACGTCGATGATACGTAAGAGGCAGATTTATTGTCCTAAAACATCCTCAAATATGATCAATAATTTGCTCTTAATATCTTTTTTAAAATGCCCCGACAGCAAGGAAAAATGACGGATTTAAAAAAAAAATCAAAACTATTTCAGATGAACAACGCAATCTGTTGAATATGTTACTGATGTAATAGAGGTTTCTTCCTTTCGTTCAAATGAACTCAGCTTGCAAACTTTTGGTTTTCGCCAGGAAATCTTTGTCTTGAGTTATCGTGAAATTCGCCGGCAATGGTGCTGAAAGCTTCAGAGCAATTTTACATACAACTACTGCCATTACAATTTCTGAGCGATGAAATCGAATAGGCTGCTCAGGAATTCTGTAAAGAATATTCGTTGCATCTCGTAAATAGCAAGTAGCATTAAAATGATACTAAAATCGATTAATACCGTGAAAAATGACGAAAAATGTTAAAAAATGACTTATTAATCAAAATCGAAGGAAAAGAAATACAATTGTCATCTAAAAATGGGCCATTTCCTTCTGTAATCGTTCGTGTTGTTCTAAAGTGAAAAAAAAAAATTCATTAAAATCCCCAACCCCTAATGATAAGCTATCGATATCGCATCACTATACCGCGATTTATATAAATGAACCCCTGGCAGGCCCATCAGCTGTTGACTGACATCCAGTCGGCAGCTTAGACGTCACCATACGTAACGTCCTAGCTCCTAATTGGATGAAACCGTCAACAGCAGATACCTGCCAGGGGCAGAGTCGCGAAAATCACGGAGTAATCCCTAGCCCGTAGGCAGCTGCCTGGTGTGCTCAGGCGGAAGCTCGCCCTTGGTCGGGGGCGGAGGCGGGGGCGGTGGCGGGAGTGGAGGTGGGACGGGGACGGCGGAGGCAGAGGCGGGGGCGGGGGCAGAGGCGGGGATAGAGGCTGGGGCGGGGCGGAGGCGGGGGCGATGGCGGGGGCAGAGGCCGGGTTGGAGGCGGCGGGGATCGGAGGAGGGGGGGCGGAAGCGGGTGCGGAGGCAAGGGCGGGGGCAGAGGTGGGGGCCGGGGCGGAGGCGGAGGCGGGGGCGCGAGCGGCCGTAGGGCACCGGGGCTCGGCGCTGCGCCGGCCGCCGCCGGCCGCCGGAGAACGACTATGTAAACGGCGGCGGCGGCGGCGACCGGTAGCGGCGTGGGGGTCGTTGCCCCGCCGCGCCGTGCCGCCCAGCGCCCGCGGTCCACGCCCCGTATCTCGGGCGTCGCACTTCACTTGCGCTCTCCATTCCTCCTCCTTTTTTTATCGTTCGCTTTTTCTCTTCTAGGCGTGTGTTTGCTCATTGGGCTCACTTGAATAGGTTTCAATTTAAACTGATTGGTGTATTACGAGGGACACGTTGAATTTGGCTTTTTGTTGATGACTCCGAAATTGTGTTACGTATACATGAATGGAGGATTGTTTTTGTCATTTCTTCTTGAATACTCTCACCCAGAGAGGCATCAATGTTAAATGATAGGTATATTTTGAAGAAGTGGAAGTGTTTTTTTTTTCTTTTTGCGGGTAATCCGAATATTTCTACTTTACGTGCGTGTGAGTGTGCAGTTCCCGATCACATGCTTTTGATGTCTTGTTAATTTTTATCGTCGCTTTTTACTGTGTCTTTGCTTATTGTGCTCACACGAGTAGCTTTCAATTTCAACTGATTGGTATATTACGGGGGAAAGGTTGAATACGGTTTTTGATGATCACTCTTTTTGCGAACAAAATGGCTAATTTGACTGTGTGTGTGTGTGTGTGTGTGTGTGTGAGAGAGAGAGAGAGAGAGAGAGAGAGAGAGAGAGAGAGAGAGAGAGAGAGAGAGAGAGAGAGAGAGAGAGAGAGCACCTCACGTTCTCGGTCCTTGTTTTTTATCGTTACTATTGTCAGTTTTTTGTGTTTCCTCATTGTCCTCTCGCATTGGGTTCTTTTTAAACTGCTAGGTATACGACGAGGGCGATTTTTTCTTTACGCTGATCAGTCCTCAGTGATTTTACAGGTATGTGTCCTATATTTTTCATTCCTTCTTTAATACACTACTCACGCCAAAAAGGCATCAATGTAAAAATATTATTGTTTAGTGAAGACGATGTTTGACTAGTTTTATGTTCAAGTCATTTTTAAATTGTTTCATAACTATATCTCTTTGAGTGAAATTTCGCATAGGGCATAGGAGGAGCATTTTTTTTACAAGCTGAAATGTTAGTAGAGCACCATGTTTGGAATTTTCCACTCCATTAGGTTCACACTTTCGGGACAATTTATGACTATATTAATAACACATAATTTATTATTGCAATTTATAGCATACACCATTTATTGCATCAACGTCGCTTCTTTCATTAATGAAGATTGCTCTGTTACCTGAGAGATACCACGATGATTGGGGAGGTACAGAAAGATCTCTGCAATCTAATACTCCGCCTCAGCGATGAAAATAATGGGTCCATCTTTAATACTGAGACATCCTCAGGGGCAGAAGATATTTGTTCTCTGTGCGAACCTCCGAAACGTTCAGGTCATTCGGAATGGAAAAAACATCCCTGTATGGTTTCCAACCCCAGTCGCCGAACACAAAAAGCCACTTACATCGCCTAATGAAATGGGGCGGCTCCGTTACATCGTTTAACACGCCTATTTCTGTGGATATTCTGTTTTAAAATATAATTTATTGCAAACAAACATTTTCTATTTGACTTATTATGTAAGAATGTAAGTAAACGCTTAAAATTTCAATGAATTTGATAGAAAATATCTTGCAGAGCAGGCAAAAATTCGAATCGAGTTCGACTCCAACACAAGAAGCTGACAACCAATTAGGAATGGGTTTTCATTCGTAGTAGAAGATGCGGTGAAGAAGAAGAAGTGGTTGGTTCGCGAAATTCAGCCCAGAATAAATTTTTGAATCACGAAATGTCAAAATTTCAAAAGGTCCTACCTTTTACTTTCTCGTATAAGTACTTATATACGGAGTAATATACATAGTACACAGAAAGTTATGTAATGTTTGAATTTGACACATAGTAATTTCGATTTACATCTTTGTTTTGTTTTTACAATCGTGAGCCTCTGTGAACACCTGAGTTAATATACAATCTAATTTCCGTTTTGATCTTGATCATCTGCCGTACATCCTACAAGCATCGTGAAGCAGATCAAATTAGTCTTCATTTTAGTTTTTGAGAATATTTTACTTAATCTGAATTCCGACTTCATTCCAGTATCTTCATAATGACTTATAGTTGGTCTTCGATGATTAATTGCTTTTTATCGGAGCTATCGCCACAACTAGTATTTTTGGCATCTTTTCCGAAATTTAGTTTATTTGTAAGCTGTTCAAATTACAGAACAGTAGACAATGCAGTTTACAATTTTTACAGAACACGAGTGAAGAAACCACCATATAATAATACTACTAGACTTTTGTTCCATCTGCCGGTGACTTCTATACCATACGAAAAGAACGGTATGGCAAAGTAAGACCGGCTCTAAGGATGGGAATAGAGACAGGGTGGGGAAATAAGGCCCATGAGTATTGCTCCGGCATTAGTCAGAAGCGACCTATCAGAGTAGTTGGCCTCTATAATTTTCAACCAGGTAATTGTCGGCTGCGGTCAACCTTTTTTAGTTTCTAAATGCTAACAATAGTTTCTTTTTGTTGCAGGTGAGTAACACATTTTGGAGTCATGGAACCCGAGAATTACGAACACGAGGATAGAATGCATAAAACATCTACAACCAAGCAAGTTCCGGGGAAACCTCCCCCATCATCAGAGGTACATTATTCTTGATTTTGTAGTATACGAATCTGGGCTGAAACTGTTACAATACACAGCTACCCATTTTCGTTGTGCAGTTGACGTTAATGAGCTCATTCCCTTTCGTCTGAGCTTTCCTTCCTTTTTTGGTTTCTGTGACGAATGACTCCCGTTTTAACTTTCCCTCCCCTTCCCCCATCGATCGCGCACAGTGACACGCCCCCCACCCCCACCCCCACGCGACGGAAGCCGAGTGAACGGCGCCTTGCGGTGCAGCGATCGGTTCTTGGTGATTCGTTCCCGTCGGGCTGTTGTCGCGGGGGGGGGGAGGGGGAGGGTGAGTCACCCACTGGCCGCACCGTCGGTGGCCCGGGACACTATCGGGCACGGAAGCTCACCGGAAGAAATGTTTCCAACAACAAGTTTTAAAAAAATCGTGTTAATAGCCGTAATAAAATAAAGACGTGACGTATTGAAAATTATGCGCAAGTAGTGGCAAACGTCACTTCAACAAATCTGTATTTTATGAATTGCTTCCTTTCCATGCGGGTGTGGGAACGTAAGGAACTGTAATACGTTGTCTATGGATCATACATACGTATTTCGTTTCCACCTAGCGCTCAAAACACTTGACGGTTGGTGATTGGGTACTATCAGAATTACTTTGAATTTCCCCATGAGTGTCCTATGCTGCATTGCCTCAAAAAAGTTTGGCGAGAATAGCAATAGTTATTTATACACCCAGGGCGTTATAGAGGTTCTAATGATGCGACACGAAGGTCCAAAGGCTTTTTGTTGCCCGTGGTCAGTACAACTAGTTAGCGCCCGCGGTACATACACAATTTTATTTACCTTTTTTTATTCAGATTTACTTATTTACTAATTAACTAGTTAACGTGACTCGATTAGTCATTTCATAGTTCCCTCCGTAAGAGAACATGTAGCAATATTTAACTGTTTTCATATTTCCCTCGATACTACACATTTCCGTGTCCGGTCGATCCAGATATGTTATGCAGTGAATACCCAATCGAATAGCAATAATGTATCAGTGAAAAATAAAATATGTTTATTATAAAATGCACGTTTATATGAAGTGAGCTAAATAGGCGCAACCTATTTTTTAAGAATCTAAAAGTAGACAGCAGCTCTACAAAACAATTTTCTTCTTAACTATAGTTCTTCTTCGCAAGTGTTATGCCTTTTCTATAGAATTATTCCTATCGGCGATTTGAACCTCTACATGTCGAAAGGTAGGCAGCTTTGAACTTTTCCTGTTCCACTTTATATTCGAAACTTCGAGGTTCCACGACACGTATTAACATTTCTTCAGGTCACAAGTAGTAGTAGTAGAAGTATAAAGTGATTTGATTACTGAGCAAAAAGCTTACGATTTCTTCGATACATAGCGCGATCGTTGCAGAACAAGTACAAGAACGCCGTTAACATTTCCGACGAGGAAAAGTCCGCCACATGGCCGTATCATGGAGCAGAGCGTGGAGAGCGTGGAGGGCGTGGAGAAAGGAGCAGTTAAGACGAAGCTAGATCTGTTCGGTAGTCCACCTACAAGATTCCGCATCTGACAAGCTGCGTCCTGCCTTTCTCAGAGGCCGTTTGCGGCAGCAAGAAGCGACCCCAAACCGATAGATTACGCATCGAAGAAAGTGTTAGGTTTATCGGCCAGGCGACCACCCTGGAATGATTACACACACACACCTCTGTTGGACTGCATGCCTTCGGAGGCGCAAAACCTTTACGAGGTCCACGACTTGGAGATCGGGTGATAATGCAACTCCTGCCACCTGCTTACCGCAGTGGAAATAGAATCTTTGAGTTCGTGAACGGCCCAAGTGTTCGCGAAATCGTTGACGTAGTCAGGCAACAAAATTTAAGTAACATCTTTGTCAGAATTAGTATGTTCAACTAATCAGTGAAGTGAAAACAAAAGGAAGGATGAAATTACTACAGCGACTATAGTAAATCAAAACCAATTTCCCTACCGATATTGGTCAATTGAAATCACGTTTAGGCACACAAATTGCGGAATCGGTTTCTAACACATTGCTATCGTGGCGTACTGTATACATCACTACCATTAAACGTTAACGGTTTGTTTCAGTGATCCAAAGTCTCATGCGATTTCGATGACCATGCATTTTTCAGAATGTTTACGTACTTTATTTATTCAGTATTTTAGTTTATGTTTTTGTATATTTCAATTTTTGAATTCAGAAACTGTTTTTATCTTTATCATAAAACCTCGTTTCAGGAGTTAATTTAGTTGTCACATGATTTCTATTAGGCGTGCGCACAAAGTGGAGGGCTAGGGCTGCACGGCAGTCTTGTCTCCCTGAACAATTTAAAGGGAACCCGTCGCGTTTCGAAATAACACATTTTCTTTTCTTAAATATGACCAATTTTGCTTAAATACGGTCTATACAATTTCACTCCTCAAGGTATTTGGCAACCGTGTAAATTGTTGAACCTCAAATGAGATGTACGAATGTACATTAACTGTGTAAAGAAAGTTACAATTTTCATTATTCTTGCTGAAACGTTTAAACATTTAATGGAAAAATTGTCGTATAAATTAAAATGTCAAGGGAAAGGGGGGGGAGAAATGTGATTGCCCCATTCCCCTTTTTGCTTTCGACCACACACGCTCATGGGTATGATGACATTAAGTAGTGGCATCAATTCAAGCTCGTATAGATAAAATCAATTTCTGAGGTTCGACACTGTCGATGTTCTGTACCTTGGTGACGCAGGTCTTGTTCCGTCGTTCACATACGCGGACGCATCAGTGAAGAGTATATAACACCGTGACACACTAGGAACCCATTTTGGTGGCTCAGCGTATACGCGAACTCTTAACATTACGATCCAGTTTTATCGTAAAAAGATAATCCACTAGAACGTATCGTGTGTGATCACGTGCCCCATACAATACACACCGCAAGTCACGTGATCACGAAATGGACCGTAGTCCAACTGTGGTAAATGGAATTTGGACCAACTGGGCACCAGTGTGTGCTCGCAACTCGTTCCTATTGAATGGACAGCACTAGACGAATAAATGTAAAAAAGATATTAAGGGCATCTAGCTTTAGAAGTACACTATGCCATCACAATTCGCAACTACGACTTTCATTTATTTTATTCTTTAGAACGAAACGTTGCGCACGAATGGCTCTTGACCCTTCGATCGACACAAGTCACGTGACTGTCTCTACTAGGCATCATCGTTTTACGATACTCGGTGTATAAAACTCTCTAGTATCGATTAATCAATTGCTTGTTCTGTCACGGCTCTATAGAAAACGTACTGAATCGCGTATCGCAATGCTCCCCCCCCTAGCGAAATGACTCATCCAGGGGCGCGTTTCACTGCGGGGCGCGGGCGGTGGCCGAGGGGCGATGGGCGGAGACGTCACGGCCAATCGACTCCCGCGCCCCTCGCCCCGCCCCGCCCCGCCACGCAACCACCCGGCTTCCGGAAACAAAGCGCCCCCCTCCCTCCTCCTTCTTTTCCTTGCCCCCCTACTCCGCCCACGCCCTCCACCGGCTGAGAAAGCTCGGCGGCAACGGAGTTGCTTCTGCAACATCATTCACTGGGAAGTTGAATTGAATTGCATTTTGAATTAATGCCTTCTTTTACACGGCTCGGGTACGAGACTCGGGCCATCAGGCCCGCTCTTCCGTCTGACCACGCAAATATTACTACGCTCCTTTCACCAACTAGCAGAGAAAGGAGGTATTTTTTGGGCGAGAAACAGGCGATTTAAATTTAGCTCAGAGGCGTCATTTAGGCTTGAGGATCTTTTACATGCAAGTAAATCTACGAACATGGGACAGCCGGCTTTACTTCCCCTCCGGAGGAAGGCGTACGAAGGATTTTTTCGCCCTTAAAAATCCACGAACTTCGATCTTCGATCGGGTTTGAACCCGCCAAGTTGGGTACAACAGTCCGGTACGCTAACCGTTACACCATCGCCAAGTTCGAAGGTTCGAACCCAGGCGGTGCAGTATTTCCCGGCTTAGGTGGCACACGACATCCATTTCTATTACACTCCCGATGATATTCGACATTAGCTTCATACTATCCACATCCACTTCAGGGGCTGTCTGGAGGAGAATTCTAGGGCGAGCTGCTTTGATCAGAAATTTCCGTGGTTCGGCGGAAAATGTCAAGTAGCGTTTTTCGGGTTGCGTAGCGAGAAGTAAATAAAATACTGGGTTCACGGAAGTAAACACAAAACTAGGGTGTTGAATCAACATGGCTGCCGTCTCACATACTATGAATAATTCCCTCACTCCATACTACTTCTTAGTTTCCATGAATTCGTATTAAAAATAGGCCTATTGTACGTAACTTGCATGCAAGCGTCTTCAAAGTAACTCTTTTCAAGTTCCTTTTTCATTCCCTTGCAACAGATTCACTTTCTCTACTAGTTACGTACAGAATATTTCCGAAAATATCACAATATATGTTCCGTATCTACATACAGGATTATTGATATGTCGAGACACACGTCACACACAATGAGATGACAAACATTTATAAAACTGAAAGTTTGAAAACAACGATCTAAGTGCAGTAGACAGTTTCGGCGATATTCGCTCTTCATGGAACAAAAGGTTCGAATCTCGTGCAAGGCGAGGGTGTTTCGATTTTGCTACACACAAATTGAAAGCAATGGCAAATTAAAATCCTTCCTTTCACTTCCCTCCATACCGTCATTCATTAACGGCCAGTGGAGTAAGGCAATAGGGCAGCCGAAAGGTTGAATACTACAACACATTTACCCGAAATTCCCCGCTTTACTTTGCTTCCGGAATATCGTAGAAGAGTTCAAACGAGTTTTACTTTCTCGCTACGGAGTAGAGAAAAAGTTACGTAATGCTACGCGAAAAACCGGCGAATTTTCGACAGAAACATTCTTATTACAGGGTACTGGTTACGAAAAAATGGATAAATCCAGTTGCTAAATTTAGAAAAAAATATCCTCAAACACGTGGTGTAGCCAGAACCGATGTTTTAGGGGTCCTTGGTATCGAAAATCGAAAGACGGCAAAACGTCTGTCAGCCCATCCGTCTACGAACAACGCTAGCTGATAAACCGTTCAAGAGATTTTCTCCCAAATTGATATTCGTCCAACGACCTGGCTCACGTCACGGCCCCTCAAATTTGAAATCAATATTTTAATTTTGGGGGGTACTTTACACGAAGCCCATGTGACATTATCCAAATTTTCATAAAAATTCCTCATTTTTGATTAAATTTTGTAGATGGATAATGTGGAGAACGATTAAGAGAATGGTGTAGGTTCGATAAAAACCCAATTTTTTCTAAAATTTCACGCGTTCTAAATTTTTTCGGAGCCTTCCCACAAATAAAATATTAATGAAAGAGACTTTTTCACTAAATGAAATTTGTTTCTTAAATACAGATTTTGAAATGAGGTAAACGTACAATTTTTCGAAAATTTGAGTACTTTCCTCTATATTTAGCGAGAAAACACGGGCGAGAAAGTGCACGCTGTGTTAGCACCAGTAGTTTTTCCGAGTGCTTCCGCCTCCTCAAGGTTTGCCGGTCCTCGAATTCGAGGACGAACCTTCGGCGCCGCGCCATAATAGCCATGCCGGGCCGTGCCGGGCCGCGGGCCGGCGATTATGAAACTTTGTTCCAGGGCGCGGTGGGCTGGGTCAACGACCTGGATGAACTCAACGAAATGGAAAGTCGCGTTCACACATCCCTTGCATTGTAAATAACGTTTTTAGACGACCACTAGTAAAAGCGAAAGTTCAATTTCCAGCGCTAGTACTAGTGCTAGAAGTCAGACGATGCTCAAATGTTCACATTAAACTGTGAATGCAACAAAGAAATCAAATTACTTTGGCCTGGCCGCATTAGTTAATACCTATCATAATGAAACGGTACAGAATTAAGCAATTTGTTTATTTGAATTTTTTTAAAGTAAATAATCATGTCTAGATTATAGTGTATTACACATATGTTAAAAGAGATTTTAGTTTACTCGTAGAATTGCACATCACGGTTTCGTGTCGCAACCTTTCCTTCTCACAAAATAAAGTACCATTTTTACCACTCTTATCAATAAAAATTTGTAAACTCATATCTAACTTGGCATTTTACGAACATGCATTTTCCTAACTACTAACTTCCGTACCTACATTAACTTTACGAACCTGCTTTTCACTAACCTCCGTAGTGGGTAACGTAAACAAGTAACTCTAGAATTACACACACACACACACCCACACACGTTTTCTTGAGATCTGGAAACTCTAATCTGCCTACTTAAACAAAATAATTGAATTATGTATAAAGGATAGAAATGTGCATTGTTGCCAGGATATAATAGCGAGGAATTCTCGTTCCCGTGTAATAGAAACTATCAGCACCGACAAACCGGCTACAGATTTCATTTCATAATTCTCCCATGCAAATAACAAAAACTCCCCCTTCTCTCGCATCTGGAGACAAGAAAGCACAAAAAAACGTGCGGGGATTTTACGTTACGCGTTACTACTTTTTCAACCACTGCCATCTACACTGCACTTTCCTGTCACTTTGAATGGCCGGTGTTAATGGAATGAAAATTAAACTCACATTCACGCATTATTTGGATGTTGCGTATACAGTCACCTCTAAATTTGCATGATCTTACGTTTTAGATAGAAAGATTGAATGTTTACCGTTTCCGGGAGCGTCGACTTCTATGGTAATTAGCCCCGTTGTTGCAGTGCATGTTATATACAGAGAGCTGCGGTGTTCTTTACCCGCTGGAACGTAAGATCCGGGGTCGACGTGGTACTCGAACACATCGCCCAGCGCAGATTTCCTCGTTCAGATATCTCCTCCAGCAGGGCAGCGCCCCAACCGGGAGAAGCCCTAAATGCGTGTTTCCGAATGGTATACCCATATGTGTGGTAGAGACGTTCATGTAACGAGGAGCATCCGGAGAAAAGAAGCAGCTTGGGACAACAGGCAATCCACGGGGACACTTTCAAACTAAAGCGACCACACCTCAAAACATAAGCAGTTTCAGACGTATTTATCCATACAAACAAAAGACTTACTCCCATTAATTTGAATCAGTTTTCACAATTTGTTTTATATTGAGAATAACAAAAACTCGGGGCCCAAAAATTTTTGGGCCTAGGACAAGTTGTCTAGCTGCATCCTTCCTTCTGGACGCAGCTACTCGTATATGTATGTATGAGCGTGTACGTATGTTGGTGTAAGGAAAGAGAGAACTAGGATGAGGAAGGAAGGTAAGGCGCGGTCCGTGCCCAACTTGTTAAGGAATAGCTCCGACATTAGCTAGGTATCATTACCGACAGTACCTTGATAGGAGAAACTACGGAAATCTACAGGTCACAGCAGCCGTACGATAGAATTTAACCCCAGGCAGTGGTACTTAATTCGATACAACTGTGTAGCTATGATTGAAAATTCGCCGCAGTCGAGACTCGACACCTAGGACCTCGGTCAAACAAGGTACAGAGACAACTGGGTTGCTGCTACTGAGCCATCGCAGCCGGTTCTTTTTTTTTTTCTTCCCTCTCTCCACTTTGGAGGCATTTCACTGGCTTACATAGCTAACTTCAACACATCTACTTCCGCAGCAGTTGGGCGCACCAACGTGTTGAGTCACCGCCATCTACACAACGCTTTGCAGCCGTGTTCCATTTTCCCATACGCCTGAAGGAGAGAGGGTTCCATAAAATGGGTCAAATTATCGATTTTGGTTTCTTTGACTAATATTTCAATAGTAGCTAAATGGCTAAATAATTCAAACTTTGCTCTTTCCAAATATGTCAACATTTTTCTTCTACGACTCCAGGAAGTTCTTTTAATTCTTATTTCAATGTCCTAGGGCGAATAAGCCACGCCCCTTTCTTGACACTGCATACAAGTATGTATAATATATGTACTATTTTTTCGTAATTTTGAACCGCTGTTGGGTTGTTAATGAGTTAATGAATTATGGTTCTGATCATACGTCGCTAGAATTGGCATTTTCCGCTCAATAAGATAATGCAGAATGCGGGGCAGAAATGTTCTAGTAGAGCAGCGCGGCAAGTACACAATTTTTTCTAATGGCGTGTCCCGAAAATGTACTTATTTTGTAATTAACGTGTCTTTTCTCAGAAACTATTATTCACAATTTATTGAAATTTACGAAATACATTTTTTATAGTATTGGCAATAAAATGGGATTTTTATACAAACATTCTTCAATAATTAAAGATATGTTTGTCCATAAACTATAATAAAAAAAAATTCTAATTATTTTTTAATCAACTCAACAAAACTGTCAAAATAATAAGACAATCTTTAATATCAAAATTTTCTAGTTAACCATTTTTTTTAGAGAAGGTAGATCAATAGTAACAAATTTAACCTGGGCGGTGTATATGGCACCGTCTCCCCACAACCGTTTATCCAAACCCCTCCCGCGTACGGGGCCGCGGTGCAGCGGGTGAAGAAACGCAGATCGCGGGCGGGTCAACGGCCTCGCGGCACGGCGCGTGCGTTCGACTGGAACGTTCGCTATCAAATGTCAAACGCGCCGGCGCCCGCGCCCGCGCCCGCCCTGGCTCCGCTTTTCACACATGCTTACGGAGGAGCCGCGGCGCGCGCGCCCGCTTTACGTAAGGCGGGGCGTGGGCCCCCGACGCCCCAAGCGGCGCGCCGTTTAACGCACGAGGGGAGCGGCCGAGCTAAGAGGATTCGCGCAGAGAAAGCGCGGCCCGGCCGCGGAAATGGTTGGAAAATGGACGCTCTGGTGAATGGGGTGGATCTATCAGAACGATAGTGCATGAGCGTATGTGTGCGTGAATGAATGAGTGTGTGAGTTTTTTTTTTTTTTTTTTTTTTTTTGGGGGGGGGGGGTACGTGAAAATCTTCAAGAGTCACTGAGTAGCTGGTACTACCCAGCGTGAGAGATTTTTACTCACTAAAACCAAATCTCACTTCTCCTCCAACCTCCTACAGGCATTGCATCGCGGACACATCGTCTTACATTACACAAACAACAAATCGTGTGTTTCAGTATGTGGGTGAGTGTGTTAGTGCGTGTGCGTGTATGAATGTATGTGTGTGTGTGTGTGTGTGTGTGTAAAATTGTCTATGATTGATGTGGCGCAGACTTCAGAGAGGCGGTTTCAGACGTATTGGTTCCAGTCTCAATATCTTTACTTAGATTACTAATTTCCAATGTGCGAAGAAATCCAAAGATAACTATATAGCCGTCGGACTTGTGAGATATTTCTATGGTCTCATAACCCAGGAACTCAAACAAAAACAGTTTCGAATTTTACTGAATAAAAAGTCGAATATTTGATTGTCCATTCTCACACTGCGCGTACCGAATGAATTCTCATACTCAGTGCGTCATTGCTCACAACATAACTGACGTCATGCGACAGGAACAGTCCGCCATTAAATATTTTTGTGTCGCGTTATGACCCAATATTACATGATAATACTAATTAGGATAGTCAATATAGTTGATAGTTTGCAAATCAGCGGTGGCAAAACTTTCGCCACTGGTTAAATAAATAAAATTTGACCACTGCCTCGATAATAATTCTAGAACCGAAAAGAACCATTTCCAGGAGAAGAATTAGAGCGGCCGAGTTTCTCTGACCTGTCATTTTCGTGCTTCACTCATATCAACACCTAGCGAAAGCCAAAGAAGTACCTTTACACACGGGCCACGAATCTCGCATGGCCAGCCTCATTCTTGTTCCCTTCTCTTTCCCTTACAAATAAACGCACTAGACTACCACACACGTCGCAAGACCAATAAGGAGCTTAGAGCATCTCCCGACTTGGGCAGAGATAGTACCTAGAGGTTTGCGAAAGAAATATATTTTTTTACATAAATCGAAACCTATCAATATCGGAAATGCATTGTTACTGCTTCTAATGTCTGGCTTTTGGAGTCATGCCTACTGCCCATCCCCGATACGGGCTGAATTGCTGGACTTCTGCAAGTTGGGCATCATTTGGTCGCCCACTGTTACCAGATGTTTCTTATTCCGAAGTTCGTCGCCAGGAAACCGACACAACGATTTGAGTATTTTTTCGATACTAATGTTGTTTTCGGGCTGAGTATATATGATATCTGAATAAGAAGGGAAGCATTAACCAGGGTTGTTTTACATGCGACAAGCATGACATTACACACTGACGCTTTCCTGAACCCCAAAAATCCACTGCCTCCAGCCGGGAACTAGGATTTGGAAGCAAGGTCACTACCTCCATAACCCTAATGCCGGGTATACCGGAAATGTTGCTGCATGTTCACTGACAAATGTTTGCAACCTCCTTCCACATAACAACCTATTTCTATCAACTGCTGTTTCGTATACAATGGGAGGTTTGTAATATAAATTTCAGTATCCGCGAGTGCATTTACGCATAACGCTTGCGTATTAATTAACAAATGATATCCGAGAGGGAAACACAGCTGCACTGCCCGGAGTAAGAAGTCCGCCCGCTGAAGAGGAAGACACCGAGCGAGGCGTTCCTCAAGGTCTGCGGGCGGGAGACTAGATGACCAGTCGTGTCCGCCTCCGGTGGCGCGTCATCAATCCTTTCTTGGACGTAGGTTATCAAATGGCGCGATGGGAAACCGCAAACAGGTTGCCGAGGCGGAATTATGAACACATGACGGAAAATTCCCATTACTTAAGTCCATCCTGTGCAAGTGGTCTATAAACCCAAACTCGTATCTGTGTTACCAGGTTTGGAATTCCAAAAGACAGAATTACGAATAAAGCAGGGCAAACTAGAAACAAAATAGGCTAGCAGGTTGAAAGGTTGCAACGCTTAGCTAAACATTTTACTAAATAATATGTTCAAATACACTACTCCTTTTTTTCTCACGAATTTGTAACTACGACGATTAATGCAACTCATTTGTCGAATCGCAATCAATGGGGAGGGGTAACAGCTACATTGCATAAGAGTCCCATGAGATTGACATACTCGCTCGAGTTAACCCCGATCGAAAGCAGTGAGGAATATATTCTATTTGAAACACAGTTACAACGCATCTTTCATTTTAGTGATCGGAATCAGTAGCCCAAAAACAATCAGAAGAATGTTCTTGGCTAGCTCACCTACAAATGAAATAGATCCTGGATGGTATAAACTTTGAACATTGATATTGTTTCTCACATACGAGTACTAGTGAGTTATATTATAAATATTATTTAACAACCAGGATGAAAAATTATTAGAGTTTCGATGTTGAACAGTTTTTTGCATAGTACGCGCGGCTATCATTTAACATTCTAATACTTTTATCAAACGATAATACTATTATTTCATCGTCTCCCCCGATTGTGCCCAGTGAAATACCTAAGCGTCAAGAAGGCGCCCACAACCCTTAGCACGTTTCAAGACACAATGCAAACAGGTAAATGATTGTGCGCATGGTCAATAATTATATTTCGCAAATGCACGCACATACGAACAATGTTCAATAAACCTTTGTTGTGGTAAAGGTTCCCAGAAACCACAAGTGTCTGACGATCGGGGAAACGGACAGATGGTTTTTCGAAAGAAAGAAGAAAAATGTTTCGAGAGCACAACCTTCAGGCGAACGCAGAGGAGTAATTTGGTAGGGAGGAGCAAAGGTGTTGGTGGAACAATGGTTACGCTGGTGAGCGATCGAGATGCGGGATCGGGCAGCCAGCGGGCGCTCACGGCTCACTGCACACAGGGCGTACGCGTAACAAGTCTTACCGCCCCTCTCCCCCCCACCCCCTCGGCCAGGTTCCACTCTCGTCAGCGCACACGCGCAAGTACGGGGCGCGGATTTCTCGCTCCGTAATCAGAGCGTGGAGGCGTTGGAATCTAGAATGAGCAATCAAAACTATATCAAATAATACGTTCGTTAATTTGGGCTTTGAACTTTTTACCCTCCTCCACGCACTACGTAACAACACGTAACTCTTACAAACACACTTTCCAGGACGAACATGCATGGTTCAACATCGACTATTCCCCACTTAAATCATAGTAACTTATTTAATGAGAAAAACGCTGCTTAAATTGACGTACTTTGAAGGCCAATTCAACACAAGTATTTCATAATCACGGCAAATACATGCGTATCTTGGACTAGAAAACATTACGGTATCGAACAGAGGCGCACCCAGGTTTTTTCTAGGAGGTGGGGTGGGAGGCTACCGGGAAAGTGTCCACCCGACTTGAAGTTTTCTTATACAGAACTTTTCGTTTATTGACATATCGTTAATATTTATGACATTATCAATTGATATATTTAATGACTCAGAACAGAACACTTGTAAAAGCTGTATTTTAGTATTTGTCATAGCCTTCGGGGGTGGGGGTGGGGGAGCTCATGTACAATGTGCCCCACTGTCTTGGGTGCGCCACTGAACATTATTAAAAATAAATACAAACATCAAAGAAATATAACCCTACCATAGGGGTTCGCATTGGGGGATGAGAGACGAAAAAAAAGTCTTTTTATTTTCCAATTTTTAAGCACTGTTCGAATGTTCGTGATTAAGACTCGTTCAATCTGAGCGTGACGTAATTGCTTAAGCGTTTCACGAGGGGATTACAACTCGGATCTCCGCGAAATCATCTCCGTAGAACAGCTGCCTCCGTACGCACGAATAGTTACGAACAGAATTCCCGAGGAGGTGTTCCGGCTTCTGTTGTGAGTCGCACCTGTGAAACAGAAGGTGTCGCTGAAAGGCTTTGTGATGGAGCGTACAAAAGCACTCTATTTGACACTTCCCTTGTCTGTAAGAGACTTAAACTGGAAAATCTCTTCGGAAACTCCGAAATGCACTTCCGTGCAAGTCTCATTAAATGACATAATTGAATGACGAAATTAAACAGAACAAATTACCATAAACGGCGTGAATATGGTCTAAACAAAGGCACAGAAGTGCATTATAACGAAGAAAATAAAAATGATAACCACTGGGGAAATATGTGAGATTCACATATTTATTTTACAAGGGAGAAGTTAAAAGGGTTTTTAACCCTGACTAAGAGTGCATAGTGTTGTTTTAGTTACTTCTACCTTAACTAATAAAATCATTTGCACGTAATTCTCAAATGAATTGTGTAAAAATACTTTATTCACACTGAAATTGACACCTTTCAGGTACACCATTATTTTAATAAATTGTAACCTTCATAAATTGGCTAGGAACAATATAATCTTGTGATTTTTACACAAATATCTCTAAGTTGTTATCCTTTTATTTTGCCAAAAATTTATTTTAATTACCTAAAACCGATTCTGGCATTTAGTATGAAGAATGAAAGAAAAACGGAGAAAAAATTGTATTAGCATTTACAAAATAAAGTGTCATATGAAAATCTTCAAAAAGGTTCTCAATTACTGGCAATATCGATTATCTATACTTGAAATCACAAACCATTCACGTTTTGAGCTACTTTAAAATTCATTTCATGTTACATGAAAAAATAATGCAAAGTGAAAGTGAGATATGAATAAGTGATATAAAAATGATGAAAACTTTTCTGTTAAAAGATTCGTCTGTGTTTTACGTTATTACATTCCAAAAATAAATAATTAGGTACATGATACCCTGATCTTGAGTGAAATTATTTTCAAAACTAGGATTAATTTGAAATTAAGATTTCGTAATGTAAATTTTCAACATTATAAAAACATTCATTAACATTTTTTAGAAAAGACTTAAAAGAACGTATAAGCCCAGTTCAATTCAATTTAATGATGTTTTATTTTACTTGGCGAGATACTCAGGCCATTAGTTCTGCTCTTCCGTGTGATCACGCACATTTTACTCCGCTCCTTTCGTCTCCTGGAAGCGAAAAAAGGTATTACTAGGACGACGAAACAGACGATTTTTGCAATAACCTCTGAGGTTTCTTTTAGACTTCAAGATCTTTTACATGTAAATCTACGAGGGACAGCCGCCTTTACTTTTCCTCCGAAGGGAGGCGTACGATGAATTTTTTTCACTCTTAAAAAACCCACGGCTTCTGTCGGAATTGAATCCACAAACTGGGGTATAACACTGCGATTCGATAACCGGTACACCACTGAAGTTGAACAACCTTTACTGTTTCTTTACTTCTAGGCTGAACCTTTACTGTTTTACTATAAATTAATAAATATAACACATTTTATTCCGATTCGTTACCTCTCGCGACGCCGCTGAAATAAGTGTTTAAAGGACCATTGGAAAATGTTGGTATCATGTAATTGAGTGTGCTTGAAAGCTGAAGCACTGTAGTGAAGTACGTGGACGTGGGAACCTATTTTTTCGAGCGTTATGTAATCTTACATAACAGCGTATTGGGTCGCATGACTTCTTTTGTCAAGAGTTTCATCTTATCGACTCCATGTGACTTATCATATTATGTTCATTGTACTGTCACAGCTTCTTCCGTTCTCGTATCAATAACGGACGGTTCTCCAACCACATAGGGGGACCCGGTTATATCCAGTTCGGGCAGAATAACAACAGCACTGCAGTTACGCTTAATGGGGTGGCCACATCATTTCCAGATTTCCTACTGCTTGTTTTCAGAAGAAATCTCCTGGACAGTAGTTTGTAGCAAACAGCTGCTTTCAAATAAAGATGATGTGATGATCCATTAGGGACCGAAAGGAGCAAGTTAATTTGGAGCTGCGATATGGAAAACTTTACCAATAAATAATTATGGTAACCAGTGAGTAAACATGAAAAATGTTTGTCCATCTTCTAATTTATTAGCTATTAGTATGGAACGGAAAGTACACGAAATTCATTAGCTGAATGATTCAGTTTTTTAGGGCAGTGTTATTTTTCATTAAAAATGAAGACAGAATTGAGAAAGAAAGAAATCGACTAGAGAACTTTGCATACTGTCTGTGTGATCATTTGGACTGACAAAGTCCAGAGAAATACGTCACCAACTTGCAAAAGAGAATCATAATTATTTCATACACTATCGACTAGCGAATATCTACGGCAACTTTTTTTAAATATTAGAATTACAAGAACGTTAATTTTGAAATAAACGTACGAAAAATAAGTTTACTGATGGGAAGATTCCTAATTTTGTTTTCATATATCTACCAGATTGCAGAGAAAGATGTGGAAAGGAAATCGAGACCACTTCTTGCTCAGTAACTCACTCATAAGTGCCACGAGATTTGGTATAACCAACCTAAAATAGTCATTTTAGTAAAGCAAAGAAATAACAAAATTAATATAAATAGTGATCACTTGATTTTCACATAAATGGGGCCTTCAAGATCCCTAATTTTTATGCCAGAGAAATCTGTATGCAATTTTTTCTTAAAAATCAATGCTTTACGCATTCTTCACGAAGGCACCGTCTCTAAGTGATCGTGAATGCATTCAGATAGCAAATATTCAGTTTTATGTGAATACTGATACTCAACAGTAACATTACGCTTATATCGAAGGAAATTACGACCTAATGAATAGATTTCTGTGAACAGGCAAAGAACGTTCTCAAACTCTAAAATATTGTAAGTTTTACATCGAACTACAAAAGGAAATCATTTCAGTCAGATGTTTTGTTAGTTGCACATTACTAATTATTTACCACTTGAAAAACCATAGTACCAAGGAATTTCCAGAATCTTCACCATTTTGAAGGAAATGAATTGTAACTAAATCGCGCAGAAAGCATACATGTCAGAATCCTAAGCAATGTTTTAAAGTGCATTATACAGGTTTAGACTGCAAAAAGATGTTTTATTTTAAAATACCAGATAAGATTTGCTCGTATATCACTTTTATTTCTAAGATATGTTTCAGTATAAATAAATCTAATAATGTTTAAGGTGTGAATATTGTATTAAAACATTATTTTATCCCTGATGGCATACGTGGCATATTTATGTTGTAGTGACACATCTCTAAAGTAATTACAAGTTCCAATTTGAGGTTCAATTTTGAGTTCCAGAAGTCAGTGACGTAGGTAGGTTCTGAAAACTGCGATTCTGATGTGTAAACCAGATTCTTAGTTTAAGAAAGATGTTAAGGTGTGTTCCGTGAAGTTTGACGCACATTACAATGTAGGTGCGTTTACCCCAACACCGTTTACCATACTACCACACATCCTTACCACACTTTCCTCCCTCACAAAAAAATTAGGAAAATCATGAAGAAATTGATTTTTATATTGAAACAAATATAAAATACTGAGATATGGTCGTAGTTATTAAGCGTTTTCTCTTGTATTTTCTGAAACAAATAATGATTGTACTTCAAATCAACAGGTTTTCCTTTGAGACCACTTTAGAAAGCGAGTGCGGGTGGCTAGTGACTCAGCTGGTGACGTTGATAAGTCTGTACTGTTGATGCCTTCGCCTTTTGACTGCCGCATTCGTCAACAATTTATGCATTTTGTAAACTTATCTTGCTGTATGTGTCAGTAGCACGTGACTCCTCTTTACTCACTTTCGAGAGATAACAATTTAATATGGCTAGTTATCACAGTGCACAGGCTGAAAGTTGCTCGTGAGCGCAATTCTTCTTATCAAATCCTACGTTTTGATAAGTGGCTTCCCTGATTTCCGCACTACGGAATGTTCTGGATGCGTTTCTTGGAACTCAAAATCAATATAATTCGAAAGAACTGCTGCAGGTTTAAGGAAACATGTGTCAAATAAAGAGCCAGCTTCGAAAAGAGTATAAAACGTCTCCAGACGTTTTTCGTCATAACTGATCTTGATAATGAAAGTGGTAACGTGCGCAGTACATTTCATTAAAAAAATATTTATTTTTATATTCGTCACAATTGGTGTAACTAAGGTTGAATTGAATTGAATTTAATTTGCCTTATTTTACGTGGCGAGACTCATAGAAGGTTCATAGATGATTGGCGATTTAGCGAACCCCTTTTTTTGTAAACTTATTTTCATATTTCAGTTTTTATAGAAATTTTGAACTGCAGGTCGCGTATCTCCCAAAGTACGCTTCATTCACATTTATTACATTTTTTTTGGTATCCCTACTCCGTAATAAGAATTGCGAGAAACGTACTTAGTTGGTGGTCAGTAGGGGGGGATATGCGGGTACGGGACCAGGAAGTGCTTATCTTATCAGCTTATCTTATCTACTTCCTGTTTCCCTCCCCCACATCCGGTGTCAACAACCGGCGCCACCAATTATAATGGCAGGAAGTGCTTATCTTATCAGCTTATCTTATCAGCTTATCTTATCTACTTCCGGTCCAGCGCCCAACAGTGGATGTCAACAACCCACCACCCCTTCCCCTCCCCCTCCTCACTTCCGGTCCCGAAAGTCAACGACCCTTATCACCCCCCTCCCCCTCCCCACTTCCGCCCCCCCTCCCCCCCACCCCACTTCCGCTCGATGTAAACAACCGGCGCCACCCATTATAATGCCCAGCCGAATGTCAACAACCCACCACCCCCACCCCCTCCGCCGCCCACCCGATGTAAACAACCGGCGCCACTCATTATAATCCCCCCCCCTCCCCCTCCTCCGGCCACCCGACAAACGGCCCATTATAATGCCCCCACCGACCGGGGTCACCCTCTCCACCCACCCCTTGCGACCTCTGGTGGCGAAGTGTGGAAGCGTGCGCGCACTCTGGTGGTGAATTGTGGAAGCGTATGTGTCTGCGCTCTGGTGGTGAATTGTGGAAGCGTGTGTGTGTGTGTATATGTTTCAAAAATGCTGCTCCCTGAAGTGGATTCGAACCAGCCTCAATTCCCCTGAGGCGACCAGCACTTTGGCTCTGAGCTACGGTGACATCTCGAGTCAAGCTGCCTGCTTTGGGGTACAGATATTACACGCGGTCGGGAGGCTGGCGGCCGGGTGGATGATAAGGGGGGGCAGGGGCGGGCGGCTGAGGGTGCGCGCTGCGGAAGTAGATAAGATAGCGGGGGGCAGGGGCCGCTGAGGGCGCGCGCTGGCGACCGGATGTTGATAAGATAGCGGCGCGCAGGGGCCGGCGCGGGTGGCAGAGGACGCGCGCTGCGCAGACTAATGAGTATAGAGATACGCGCGCTCTCTAGGAGCCGGAGAACGAGTTGGAGTTGTGAGCAACGTCGGGCGCGCATTTTGAATGCACTCTATATAAGATAGCCAGCCGCGCGTCTCTCTCTCACTCTCTCTCTCTCTCTCTCTCGAGAGCGCTGACGCTCGCTGCCCCGCTGAAAAGACTTTCATAATAGAAGAAAGGGAAACCCTAAAAGGCGGTGACAGGAAAAACAAATGAAAAACAATACAAATTGAAAGAATGCTTCTTTTTTAACGAAATCAAATGAATAAAACTTAGTCATTAAATTTCATTCAAAGAATGTAAATAAGATAGAAGATAGCAAAAAATACAGATCAAAGACGCAAATGTTTAGAATGTACACACACAATCGTAGATCCTAACTGCATGCACTTGTATTTTCATATTGTTATACTACGCTTTATAACCCTCTGTACATAGGCTAGATTGTCAAAACGAGTACAACCTCGAGACTGTGCTGACGTATATGGGCGTCAATCTTCGTCGCTGTGGGCTGGAGGTTGGAGCCGTATTTTCGAACGGGCAACAAAGAGACTGAATGGTTTGACGAACGTGAGAGACGTGCTGTCGCAGTGCTTACCCGACCGGATCTTGATGGAGGTGGCCGAGAGCTTCGAGGACTGCTAACACTTCAGCGTGCACCGTGAGAATGAAGTCTTCCGGTTCAGGAGGTCTCCTTTTTGTTTACTTTTATGTTAAATTGCAATAACATTGAACATGCAGGAATAAGGAACATTTATTTTACTGTGTGAAGATTTTATTAATTTTATCAAAGAAAAGTTAAAACAGCTCGGCTACTTACCGCTGCTATTTAATCTAAAGTATCTGCAATGTTATATGTTTATGGATAGAAAAAAATGAAGGCTGCAACTTAATTTGTTCTTAAACAATTACTCTAATATATTAGAAAATTCTCCATTCACTTCCAATACTTTTTTGATGCAAATATTTTATGCGAGATTGTGAAGAGTTCCTTACCTTCTTCGGGCACGCTTGTGAGCTTGTTGGGGCAAGCCGAAGCGTAGGTTGGCGCCAGATCTTCCCCGCCACCACACGTATGGCGTTGACGTGTCGGACTAATAAATGAATCAATCGACTGAAGCGAGAACCTTTATAATTTTAAATCGAATTTTTAATATGTTAATTATATTTTTTAATGAAATATTTTTTTTTGTTTTGTTTATTTTCCATGTAAAATTTACGAATTGAATTATCTTTAGATACATAGTAGTATTGAATTATGAACAAAGGTAATTATTAAAAATAAGTATGAAAATTGATTATAGTTAATATTTAAAATAATGTGTAATCACCTTTGTGAATATTGATATTGCGAATACAAGAATGTTCATTATCAAATGTATTAATTTTTTTATATTTATGGGAAGATTTAGTGTAGTGTTAATAATGTAATCAAAATTATAAAAAATGTTTACTTTTATGTTAAATTGCAATAACAATGAACTAACATGCAGGAAGAAGGAACATTTATTTTACTGAGTGAAGATTTTATTAATTTTTATCAAAGAAAAGTTAAAACAGATCATCAAAGGAGAAGTACAGTGCATCTTGAATTCATAAATACAGCCGCTCATAAATTCATTCCGGTACCACCGGTACCTAGTGATACCACCGGTATACCACCGGTATTCTAGTGAAGGAATACAAGAAAGCGAATGTACAAGGGTTTCAAAATTACTTAAGAGAACGATATGGCGAGTTTCTTAGAATAGGAGGAGGAATCGATGAAATATGGGGAGAGTTTAAAAATATTTTAGTAAATGCTGAGCAGGCTTTTGTACCCAGTAAATTATTAAAAAGTAACAGCGACCCGGAATATTATAATGCAAAGATTAGGCGATTGAAAAGAAAAACCAGAGAAGCATTTAACAACAGACACCGTAGTGAAAATCATATGACTTTATTTCGAAATTATACAAAAGTATTAGGGAAGGAAAAGAAAATGGCAGAGGAACGTCATTTAAAACATATTCTTGATGCGGAGGGCAGTAATAATTGGTCGGCATTTTTTAAATACGTTCGTAGAAGGAAAGGAAGTGAAGACGAGATTCCAGTTGTTCGTGTTAATAATTCGCCAATAATGGATCACAGGGAAAAAGCGCAGGCTTTTAACGCATATTTCAGCTCGGTTTTCAAGCAGAAATCTAACAGTATTCAGATACCAACGCTGGTAGATAGATGTAGTTTTCATATTGATGTAAATACTTTGCGGCAAAGAATAAAATTAATGAAAAGAGGAAAATCACGAGGTCCTGATGGTATTTCCACGGACATCAATAAATTAGGCGGAGAGGCAATTCTACCTTATTTAATTAGATTATTTAATGTATCAATAAACAACGCTTGCGTACCGAAAGATTGGAAGCTGGCTCTCGTAGTACCTATTTTTAAAAGTGGCGACAAGACAATAATTAGTAACTATAGGCCGGTAAGCCTTACATCAGTCGTATGCAAACTAATGGAACATCTAATTTCAAGCTATATCAGGAAAGAATGCGAGGGCAGGGAGTGGCTTTATCAGGGTCAGCACGGTTTCAGAAATGGTTTCTCATGCGAAAGTCAGCTAGTCTCACTTCTACAGGACCTAGCCGACGTAGTTGATGAAGGGAAAAGGGTCGACGCGATAGTAATAGATTTTTCCAAAGCTTTTGATGTTGTTCCACACGATCGTCTTATAAAGAAATTAATAGATTCGGGTATAGACACTAGAGTGGTAGCGTGGATAAACGAACTACTCCGAGACGGGAAACAGAAAGTTCGAATCGGTAGTAACTTATCAACCTCGAGAAGCGTCACGTCAGGAATTCCACAAGGAAGTGTAATCGGACCACTCATGTTTCTGACCTTCGTGAATGAATTGCCGACTAATTTAGCTTCAAATGTACGACTCTTTGCAGATGACTGTGTAATCTATAGGATTATCAATTCGGAGAAAGACGAGGATATTTTGCAGCAAGACTTAGACAAATTACATATCTGGACAGAAACAAACGGCATGGAAATAAACAGTTCAAAGAGTAAGTCCATCACGTTTGGAAGGGGTCGAAGTTACAATGAATCTGCGTACAAACTGAACAATAATGTTATACCTCGAGTCACGTCTTGCAAATACTTAGGAATACAGCTAGACAGTAAATTGAGCTGGGAAAATCAAGTCAATTTCGTTGTAGGGAAAGCCTGGAAATCTTTACATTTTGTTATGCGGATACTGAAAAAGAGTACAGTGAGAGGCAAAGAACTAGCGTATATGTCATTAGTGCGACCTACATTAGAATATGGCGCAGTATGTTGGGACCCATACAGAATTTTGCAACAAAGAAATCTAGAAAAGGTCCAGCGTAGAGCATCAAAATTTACTTTCAGGGGTACCAAGAATAAAAGGTTATGGGAGTCACTCGAAAGGAGAAGATTAAAGTCACGTCTCTATGCAATGTATAAAGCGTACACAGGCCTTCGAGCGTGGAAGGAAATTCAAAGTCGATTAGGGAAACCTACATATTTCGGCAGAGCGGATCACATGCACAAAATTCAGACAAGAATTCAGAAAACGGACGTTGGGAAATATTCATTCGCGAATCGCACTATTAGGGACTGGAACAGTTTGCCAGTGACAATCTTCGATCCCTTTCCTCAAAGCCTGAGCAAATTTAAAAATAAATTAGTTTCTTGAATGTGGATATGTTATAAATATATTTAATAAAATTCAGTGTAATTACCTATGTTTTCTTTGAAATTAAGTACTATTATTATTGTTGTTATTATTATTAATGTTATTATTATCCTTATTATTATTATTATTATTATTATTATTATTATTATTATTATTATTATTATTATTATGATTATGTGCAGTGCAGTGGCGTGAAGTGCAGTGACGTTGTGTAACTGAGAGAAGCGAGTGAGTAAGAAAGACATTACAGCTCGTATTGCAGTGCGGTGAAGTGTGGTGAAGTGAAGTTAGGTGAAGTGAAGTTAGGTGAAGTGGAGTTCAATGAAAGATTGCACGGTGAAATATTCATGTGATTTTGTAGCAAGTTAAAAATGTTTTCAAACTTGCTGGAATAGAGAAGAAAACTTAAGATATTTACCGTGACAACGCCAGAACAAGTGCCACTAATACTATCAATTAATATCATTAATTATCGCAATCATCTAGAACTTTCTTAATTGGTAACAAGTACAATGTTCACCTTCTCCGACTGAATTGTTTGCAAATCAATCTGAAAAAGTCTTAGATAATGAAGTAAAACTAATAGTACACTTACAAGGATCCCTCACCAATTCTAGCACATTTCTCAAAATAACAGACCCAATAATCAACAAATCCCAGTAAAAACCGAATGAAATGTAAACATAATTTAAGATGCTATTGGCAAATGATGACCAGACTTAAAAAGAAAATTAAACAAACTGACGAGTTAAACTAATCTAGTCCAGCATAGGCAAGCCTTCAGACTTTTCTAAAAGAAATTCACCCGTCATCTAGGCATATGGGACATACAATAAAAAGTCAAAAACAAGAATTTTCGTCAATAAAACTAGATTCACAAGTGGCAAATTCTGATTTTGAGAAAACAGCTCTTTATTTCTTACAAAGTTCTAAAAGAGCTAAATAACAATTCGATGGCAGACATAGCAACAATATTTAACGCAGCATGTAGAGTAGGTTACTGTCACAACGATTGGAAAATTCCTTACGAAAACCAGGAAAGAATCCAAAAGATCCAGCGAACCATGAACCTATAACCCTACTCCCGTCATTAACGAAACTATTAGAGAATCTGATATGAAAACGATTCATGAAATTCATGCACACATCCCAGACACGCAATTTGCATTTCGTCCTAACCACTCCACAACACATCATTACGGCTTACCGAATATATGGCGCAAGGATACCAAACAACACCGCAATATTCCTAGACATCACCAAAGCGTTTGACAAAATATGGCATCAAGACCTTCTCTACAAATGAAATAGGCACTCCAGACTACTTATTCCAACTGATGAAATGTTTTCTAAATCAAAGAAAGTTCCAAATCAAAATGAATCCTTACGCCAGAACTGAGCTGTCTCAAGGCCATTATCACCGGTATTATTCAATTTCCGATTAACCACACCTAATAGATTCGCAAATAGCAAATAGCGCAAATAGCTTTTTAACGAGAAATAATACATAGATTAAACGTGGTTGAAGACTACCGGCCTGTCAATGCTAGCGGAGCGCGGAATTATTGCATATCCTTTAAGCGAAAAATATTGTCACCAACCAGAATGCCGTGTTATATGAAGTAAATGTTCCATTCAATAGTAAATATCCAAGGAATAAGTGATAGCAAGGAATTATAATTATGAATGTGTTCTATGCTGAATGATAGAAGGGAAGTGTATTCTCGAGGCACGGGTATTACGTATGAACCTAACGTATCAACTTTACCTTTCTAAGGACTTATCGCCAGTAGCTGCTTTTTAAATAAGGAACTAAACAAATACAAAAAACATTGCCATCGAAAGTGTCATAAAACGCATTTTTCAGATTGCAAAACTGTAAGAAACACCATTTCCAACACTTCTGCTGCTGGGTTGTATGCATAAAAATTAAAATGTCTAAACAACCATGTCTTGCAAAAAATACAAATATTTACAATGAGCAATCAGTATGAATACACACTACATTTCCGAAAAGTTGGGGTTTCATAAGAAAGTGTCTGCCACCAGAGAAATTTCAAATTCACTAGCATATAATATACTACCAAGAATGGTGTAATTTTGTACTGAACTATACACAATTGAATGACTTTATGGATTCATTTCTGATTTTTTCTCATTTTCAGTCAAAATTTAGGCCTATGGACACTTTGGAGTGGTGATTTAGGTATAATAATTTTATTTTTATAATAATAAAACGCAAAAATTGGAATTTTTATTTATGAGTGAAATCTCAAATATGCTACTTACCGCTGTTATTGAACCTAAAGGTTCTGCAATGTTTATGGCTAGAAAAAAAAATGAAGCTTGCAACTTTAGTTGTGCTTAAGCAATTACTCTAATATATTAGAAAATTTTCCATTCAATTCCAATACATTTTTTGCTGCAAATATTTTATGTTTAAAAACTTTCAAGCAATTATTCCTTTGATGCATAGGTCAGCTCAATCCAGTGCTGTTGTGTTTAAGATTCTACTGCAATTTTGAATCAAAGCAGAGTATTCATAGCGGGCTCCTGACAATCCAGTCACTCGATCAATTTTATGGAAATGACTCTTCTATTGAAATTGTAACTGAGCCAGTCACTCAGACCGTTTGAAATGTATGCAGGAATGTTAAAATCACATAAGTCGCAATGTTTAAAACCTGTTTTTAACGACATTTCTTGATTGAGAAAACGGAGTATTCCCCACCCCATGCCCGTCACTTGATCCAGAAACTTTTCATTATGCTAAGACATATTTACGAGACTCTTCGGTAAGGACATGTATTCAAATTTGTTTCAAAACGTTTTTCAGAAAAAGTGAGACAAGATCATAACTAACAGATGTCGCCATCTTACCTGCACAAGACATCGGTTCAAGGAAGAGATGTCTCTACGGTTACCCACCTCGAACATGGTTTCGTAGTTTCCCTTGTTTCTTGTAATTTTGGTATTTGATTCTCTCAACACAGAAAATTCTATATCCCTTTTCCCTGATTTGCCCCTTGCTTAGACTCGGTTGTAAAAAAAAAATTTCCTCTGCGACCCTCTTGCCATCGTAGAGAGAATCTTGATTTTCTTTCCTATTTTCTGTACTTCTCCCGCGCTTTCCGTAAGCTTTTCTGACTTTTGGTTTCAGTTTCCCTATCTTTTCATTTTAGTACTCGAGATCTGGGGTCCCCTCGCCCGCCCAGGGAGGAATATTTAAGTCTCCCCCGATTATCAACGTTTATTCTTATCGCTCTCCATACGCGTCACCTCACTTTGATTTCGACGCATCACATCTCGAATTCCCCATCTTTCCAGACCTCTTCTGCATGCAAACTAGCTTTAACACAATGAAACGTCCCACCCCCGCGTCCATCTCTGTCCCTCCTAAATATGCCATAATCATCGCGAAATATTTCTGCATTAGAAATGTCAGGTTTAAACCGTACCTATTACATCAGGGCAATACTGACCTATCAATTTCCAAAATTGTTTGTATTTATTTATTAAGATTCTACAATTTACCTGCAACACGAACTGTATTTGTATTCCAGGACCATATATTATGCGCTCACGATCAATTACAAAAGAACGTATTAACGTTTTTGATTGCAGACAGAAAAAATGGAGAATAAAAACTAGCGAATCAAAGTCACAAGCAAAGATTTTCATCTTCGAAACTCAAAATTTTTCTTTACTCATTCAAAACACATCCATACGATGACTACGATACACCACTTCCGTACCTAAAAATTACATTGGACGCAAAATTAACCTGGAAAGAACACTTCATCAGCACAGTAAAGAGACATTCACAAAAATCTAAAAGCCCTATCGCATACTAAAAATGAAACTTCACTTAGCATCGAATGTGTTAAAATCATTTAGAAATCATTCATTAGATCTTTACCAAGCTCCGTGAGCTCCGTTTTAATAGAGGTCGTCTACATCTACATAAATGAACAACAAATTATGCAAATTCATCCAAAAATTCAACAATGTGCCATGGTTTAAAAGCAATCGACAACTACTCAGAGAAGTAATAATAAACCCTTCTAGACTACATTTCTAAAAAAATTTCAAAAACTTTCAGGCCCAGAAATACCTTCTGCTGAAACTTAAAATCCTAGTAAAACTTACCGACAACAACAAAGAATTTATCCTATGTCAATTTCAAGATCCCACTAAGTAAAAAGATGCACTTACTCACGTAGTCAAAACGCTATAGACGTAGATAAGACTATTTTTAATATTTCCAGCACACCTGATTTTTAGAATTGGGGAACGCTTTTTAGGTTTTCTTTATGTAGCGTTTCTTTAGAATATAATTAGTTCATATGACTTTGTGTCATAATTTTGAATGACTGTCTCATGAATTTGTAACATAATTATGATTTATAGGTCAATACTCATGTGAATATTAAAGAAATCCAATTCAATCTGATACAACAAATGTATCATGGAGTCTCTTGAGCAGTTTGCTCATTCTATCTCCAAACTAACAATACTACGAGAGATTCCTCTTTTGAATGGAAAGAGATAAAGAATGACGAAGTGTATGCAAATCCTCAAGATGTCATTGCAGGTTAGTAATTGTTAAATTTTCACCGGCAAAAGGCTATTATGGAATCACATGTGGCAAGAGAAGAAATAAAGCTGAATGATGGACTTCTGCGTTCAGTTCCAGAAACACGTAGAGCCTTATGATCCGTTTCAGTTTACAACAAAACCCTTACCTCCATACCAGAATAGATGAAACTGATCTTGCCGAAACCACTAGAAGACAAGCGTCCAAGATTTAATGACATACTTAAGCAAAGATCTCTGATGGTAAAGTTTGCGCAATACTTTTTCATTCAATTCATTTGCGAATTTCCTTATAAACATGCGTTCAGAATATTCTTACTGATATTTATCCCCTCTCACCAAGCATTCACCAACCATAATCTCTTATTCATTAGGGGCGACCGCCGCCGCCGCCGCCCTCTATCATCTCCAACACGCGGGCGCAGCGGGGGTGGGCGCTCACTCCAGCGAGGGTGACTGTAGATAGCGCGCCGCCCGCGGTGATAAGACCCCCCCATGCTTCTGATAATCGAAAGAAAAGGGCTTTTCAGAGTGCTTCTTGAGAAGCATCGAGAAAGACACAGAAAAAATGTTTGAATAAAACGTAATGTCCGAAGATTCGCGACAAATTAAACAATTTATAAATTTAAACAAGTTCTTCATAGACTTGATAGAAGAGTAAATATACAGTACGCCTTAACAAATATTCAAACATGCATGAATTTCTCCATAAAATACCCTTATGACTTACATTTTGAGCTATTTTATACTAAGAGCTGCTGTTTATTTACAATAAATTTTATTCTATTAAAATAAAAAAGTACTGAAAAAATCAACATGTGTAATGTTGAAATCGAATCAATTTCTTCAGTATTACTGTGTTGAATGCTGAAAAAAAAAATACAAGTTCATTGAGAATCAGTATTGAACAAGTTGAACTGTACTTTGAGAAATTAAAAAGAAAGAAGGAACAAAAACAAAATAAATTTTTGTAAAGAATGTCATGAATGTATTGGCTGAGAATGGAGAGGCAGCACCTAGTGTAATGAACTATGTTACTCGTGTGATAGACTGATTACTTCAGGAGCTTGGAAGAATATAATAGCCTCTTGGGAATTCGCATTCTAAAGAATAATAATAATAAATGTGAAAAGTTATTGTTTTTTTTTTTATGAAGAAACATAAGTCGCACGAAACTGCAAGAAGAAAGGCAAAACACCTACAGTTGGTACCTCCTGTCGAAAGAGAGAGCGCAAGAGACAGCGACAAAGGCACGTAGAGAAATGTGTGTTAATGAGAAAGAAAGAGAGAGAAAGAAAGAGACAGAGCGAAAAAGAGCGAGAAAGAGAGAAAGAGAGAGGGGGGGATACTTGAATGAATTTGCAATTTTGTGTTGTCATTTCCTGGTGACAGTATTTAATATTTTCACATGAAGCTAATGTATTATATTAGTTCCATTGATCGATTTTTTCCAGTTATACAACATTTTAAGACGTGCGATCATGACATTACAGATACTTTAAAGTTCATTTGTTTTTCTTCTACAATACAATAGTACACAGTTGAAAGTTCAGTGTTTCTTTCTCATATCAGGCACTATGTATTTTTATATCACTATGTATTCCAATAACTATGAATCAATTGTAAGAAATATTGTCAGAAGATAAACTGAAAAGCAGGGTCACTTCACCTGTCCACGCGATATGATCAGCATGCTGAGTGTCATAGTACGAATGCTTGGTGAGAGGGGATAAATATCAGTAAGAATATTCTGAACGCATGTTTATAAGGAAATTCGCAAATGAATTGAATGAAAAAGTATTGCGCAAACTTTACCATCAGAGATCTTTGCTTAAGTATGTCATTAAATCTTGGACGCTTGTCTTCTAGTGGTTTCGGCAAGATCAGTTTCATCTATTCTGGTATGGAGGTAAGGGTTTTGTTGTAAACTGAAACGGATCATAAGGCTCTACGTGTTTCTGGAACTGAACGCAGAAGTCCATCATTCAGCTTTATTTCTTCTCTTGCCACATGTGATTCCATAATAGCCTTTTGCCGGTGAAAATTTAACAATTACTAACCTGCAATGACATCTTGAGGATTTGCATACACTTCGTCATTCTTTATCTCTTTCCATTCAAAAGAGGAATCTCTCGTAGTATTGTTAGTTTGGAGATAGAATGAGCAAACTGCTCAAGAGACTCCATGATACATTTGTTGTATCAGATTGAATTGGATTTCTTTAATATTCACATGAGTATTGACCTATAAATCATAATTATGTTACAAATTCATGAGACAGTCATTCAAAATTATGACACAAAGTCATATGAACTAATTATATTCTAAAGAAACGCTACATAAAGAAAACCTAAAAAGCGTTCCCCAATTCTAAAAATCAGGTGTGCTGGAAATATTAAAAATAGTCTTATCTACGTCTATAGCGTTTTGACTACGTGAGTAAGTGCATCTTTTTACTTAGTGGGATCTTGAAATTGACATAGGATAAATTCTTTGTTGTTGTCGGTAAGTTTTACTAGGATTTTAAGTTTCAGCAGAAGGTATTTCTGGGCCTGAAAGTTTTTGAAATTTTTTTAGAAATGTAGTCTAGAAGGGTTTATTATTACTTCTCTGAGTAGTTGTCGATTGCTTTTAAACCATGGCACATTGTTGAATTTTTGGATGAATTTGCATAATTTGTTGTTCATTTATGTAGATGTAGACGACCTCTATTAAAACGGAGCTCACGGAGCTTGGTAAAGATCTAATGAATGATTTCTAAATGATTTTAACACATTCGATGCTAAGTGAAGTTTCATTTTTAGTATGCGATAGGGCTTTTAGATTTTTGTGAATGTCTCTTTACTGTGCTGATGAAGTGTTCTTTCCAGGTTAATTTTGCGTCCAATGTAATTTTTAGGTACGGAAGTGGTGTATCGTAGTCATCGTATGGATGTGTTTTGAATGAGTAAAGAAAAATTTTGAGTTTCGAAGATGAAAATCTTTGCTTGTGACTTTGATTCGCTAGTTTTTATTCTCCATTTTTTCTGTCTGCAATCAAAAACGTTAATACGTTCTTTTGTAATTGATCGTGAGCGCATAATATATGGTCCTGGAATACAAATACAGTTCGTGTTGCAGGTAAATTGTAGAATCTTAATAAATAAATACAAACAATTTTGGAAATTGATAGGTCAGTATTGCCCTGATGTAATAGGTACGGTTTAAACCTGACATTTCTAATGCAGAAATATTTCGCGATGATTATGGCATATTTAGGAGGGACAGAGATGGACGCGGGGGTGGGACGTTTCATTGTGTTAAAGCTAGTTTGCATGCAGAAGAGGTCTGGAAAGATGGGGAATTCGAGATGTGATGCGTCGAAATCAAAGTGAGGTGACGCGTATGGAGAGCGATAAGAATAAACGTTGATAATCGGGGGAGACTTAAATATTCCTCCCTGGGCGGGCGAGGGGACCCCAGATCTCGAGTACTAAAATGAAAAGATAGGGAAACTGAAACCAAAAGTCAGAAAAGCTTACGGAAAGCGCGGGAGAAGTACAGAAAATAGGAAAGAAAATCAAGATTCTCTCTACGATGGCAAGAGGGTCGCAGAGGAAATTTTTTTTTTACAACCGAGTCTAAGCAAGGGGCAAATCAGGGAAAAGGGATATAGAATTTTCTGTGTTGAGAGAATCAAATACCAAAATTACAAGAAACAAGGGAAACTACGAAACCATGTTCGAGGTGGGTAACCGTAGAGACATCTCTTCCTTGAACCGATGTCTTGTGCAGGTAAGATGGCGACATCTGTTAGTTATGATCTTGTCTCACTTTTTCTGAAAAACGTTTTGAAACAAATTTGAATACATGTCCTTACCGAAGAGTCTCGTAAATATGTCTTAGCATAATGAAAAGTTTCTGGATCAAGTGACGGGCATGGGGTGGGGAATACTCCGTTTTCTCAATCAAGAAATGTCGTTAAAAACAGGTTTTAAACATTGCGACTTATGTGATTTTAACATTCCTGCATACATTTCAAACGGTCTGAGTGACTGGCTCAGTTACAATTTCAATAGAAGAGTCATTTCCATAAAATTGATCGAGTGACTGGATTGTCAGGAGCCCGCTATGAATACTCTGCTTTGATTCAAAATTGCAGTAGAATCTTAAACACAACAGCACTGGATTGAGCTGACCTATGCATCAAAGGAATAATTGCTTGAAAGTTTTTAAACATAAAATATTTGCAGCAAAAAATGTATTGGAATTGAATGGAAAATTTTCTAATATATTAGAGTAATTGCTTAAGCACAACTAAAGTTGCAAGCTTCATTTTTTTTTCTAGCCATAAACATTGCAGAACCTTTAGGTTCAATAACAGCGGTAAGTAGCATATTTGAGATTTCACTCATAAATAAAAATTCCAATTTTTGCGTTTTATTATTATAAAAATAAAATTATTATACCTAAATCACCACTCCAAAGTGTCCATAGGCCTAAATTTTGACTGAAAATGAGAAAAAATCAGAAATGAATCCATAAAGTCATTCAATTGTGTATAGTTCAGTACAAAATTACACCATTCTTGGTAGTATATTATATGCTAGTGAATTTGAAATTTCTCTGGTGGCAGACACTTTCTTATGAAACCCCAACTTTTCGGAAATGTAGTGTGTATTCATACTGATTGCTCATTGTAAATATTTGTATTTTTTGCAAGACATGGTTGTTTAGACATTTTAATTTTTATGCATACAACCCAGCAGCAGAAGTGTTGGAAATGGTGTTTCTTACAGTTTTGCAATCTGAAAAATGCGTTTTATGACACTTTCGATGGCAATGTTTTTTGTATTTGTTTAGTTCCTTATTTAAAAAGCAGCTACTGGCGATAAGTCCTTAGAAAGGTAAAGTTGATACGTTAGGTTCATACGTAATACCCGTGCCTCGAGAATACACTTCCCTTCTATCATTCAGCATAGAACACATTCATAATTATAATTCCTTGCTATCACTTATTCCTTGGATATTTACTATTGAATGGAACATTTACTTCATATAACACGGCATTCTGGTTGGTGACAATATTTTTCGCTTAAAGGATATGCAATAATTCCGCGCTCCGCTAGCATTGACAGGCCGGTAGTCTTCAACCACGTTTAATCTATGTATTATTTCTCGTTAAAAAGCTATTTGCGCTATTTGCTATTTGCGAATCTATTAGGTGTGGTTAATCGGAAATTGAATAATACCGGTGATAATGGCCTTGAGACAGCTCAGTTCTGGCGTAAGGATTCATTTTGATTTGGAACTTTCTTTGATTTAGAAAACATTTCATCAGTTGGAATAAGTAGTCTGGAGTGCCTATTTCATTTGTAGAGAAGGTCTTGATGCCATATTTTGTCAAACGCTTTGGTGATGTCTAGGAATATTGCGGTGTTGTTTGGTATCCTTGCGCCATATATTCGGTAAGCCGTAATGATGTGTTGTGGAGTGGTTAGGACGAAATGCAAATTGCGTGTCTGGGATGTGTGCATGAATTTCATGAATCGTTTTCATATCAGATTCTCTAATAGTTTCGTTAATGACGGGAGTAGGGTTATAGGTTCATGGTTCGCTGGATCTTTTGGATTCTTTCCTGGTTTTCGTAAGGAATTTTCCAATCGTTGTGACAGTAACCTACTCTACATGCTGCGTTAAATATTGTTGCTATGTCTGCCATCGAATTGTTATTTAGCTCTTTTAGAACTTTGTAAGAAATAAAGAGCTGTTTTCTCAAAATCAGAATTTGCCACTTGTGAATCTAGTTTTATTGACGAAAATTCTTGTTTTTGACTTTTTATTGTATGTCCCATATGCCTAGATGACGGGTGAATTTCTTTTAGAAAAGTCTGAAGGCTTGCCTATGCTGGACTAGATTAGTTTAACTCGTCAGTTTGTTTAATTTTCTTTTTAAGTCTGGTCATCATTTGCCAATAGCATCTTAAATTATGTTTACATTTCATTCGGTTTTTACTGGGATTTGTTGATTATTGGGTCTGTTATTTTGAGAAATGTGCTAGAATTGGTGAGGGATC